>CM037832.1:27829563-28147063 GCA_021234535.1 Stichopus chloronotus | reverse complement strand
GGGCCAACTGTTCAGAGATATTAAAGAGGAACCGTAGTGAGTGTTTCGATTTCGTACATCTATTTATACATAAGTTTATGTATATATATGCATATATATATATGTATATCTATTATCTATTATCTATATCTATATATATCTATATCTATATATATATATATATATATATATATATATATATATATATATATATATATATATATATATATATATATATATATATATATATATATATATATATATATATATATATATATATATATATATATATATATAACTTTAATCGGATCCACGTTGTTGTGGTAGTGGGGGTCTAGCATATATACGAAGATTTTTCCGTCCGACGACGAGCGTATAAGTAAGAAAAACGCAAATCAGTGAGTTTGGCCTCTCATCTGCTCATGACGTTTTGAATTAGCATTTCCCGATGAACTATTTTCATCTTGTCAACCGAATCTCGTCACCCGTTTCGTGTCTCCGTAAAGTAAAACGACACTGCACGCTTCGATGGATGCACCATTGGCCTTAGTTGACCTTTTTGTCGAATATACAGTAATCCAAGTAAAAGGATAAAGGGAAAAAACAATGCGACATTTCGATGGGCAAGCGAGCTATCAAATCATTAAGCAGAATTTGCTAAATCGAGCATGTAATGTCAATTTAATTCTCTCTAGTTATTTTATTTCACGTCGCACTCGGAATTGTTAACTTCTTGCCATTGGAATCAAACAGGTATTAAACCCACATGTCCATAACTTGTCCCAGTTTTTTTCTTTTTCAATTCAAGAATTGAGAAAACAGGAGATCGGTAAAAGGTGCCAAATGCTCAATAACTTTTCTTGTATCTTTTTGAATATAACTCGACCCCAACCGCCAGGCCTCGCAAAAAGGAGAGTAAAGGAAGGAAAAAGAAGAAAAAAAAAACGAGCAAAAGAAAAGAAGATGTTGAAGAAGACGGCGACGAATCAAGAAAGGAGTCCGCAAAGCCCCTAGAATGAAAACCGTTACATTTTCCAAGTTGACAATATCATTCGAGATAGTGGCCCCCAGGAATGAGTGACATAAGCGGGTCAAGAGAATATAGCTAACTGTGAAGAGCTGTAGAGAAAATTAGATTGTGTTCTGAAAATTTATTCCATAAGCTCTCGTTTTGGGGTCTCCTTGCCTCTCTTTTGCGAAAAAAGGTGTGACGGAATGGTTTAAGTTGAGAGCTCGGCTTTGTGAATTTTTGTCGACCGTATGCCATGTAACGGAATCGACAACCCATCGACAACAGTCGCTTAAATGAAAAAAAAAAGGAACGAATCTTGACATCCTCGGACGCTCGGACGGACGGGTGAGATGACGTACATGCCAGATTGATGAAGACAGTACTGATTATCTAATTGGACAAAAAGAGAGATGTTGTTCAGAAAATAAAAGAGAATAAAAAATAAGGAAAAGAAAGAGAAGAAGAAGCAAACAGGAAAAAAATTGGATCACGTATATATTATAATGCATATCTTTCTCGAGATACCTCCTTCAGATCCTCCCAAACCCGTAGGCAGGTTCAGCGGAAGGAATTTTATTCCGTTTTCATCTTCTCCTTCTTTGTTGTGTTCGATCGTTTTGACAAAAAGAAAAGAAAAGATGAAGTGAGGGACTATAAAGACACCGAGATGAGCAAAAGAATAATGAGCAAAAAAAAAAAAGAGGAAGGGTCCGAATGTTTGGTTCTTTATTCGTCTTTTCTCGATTCCTTTTTTTTTATGTGTACCCGAGAGAAGAAAGAATGACCATCGTGGCTCTATGCTCCATTTAGAAATTGCTCCTTGGGGACAAATTTCTGCCAAATTGTAGAATTGAGTGATATCGTAAAGCCACCTCTTCTTTGACCTGTTTGAAGTTGGGCAAAGAGAAAGTTAGGGAGAGAGATGGGGGAGAGAAAGAAAAAAAAAAACCAAACAGGGAGATAAGTAAATCTAGTTTGACTGAGGAGTAACTGTATCGAACACTTGAACTTTATGCGAGATACATAGAGATGGGTTTAATTATCTTGTTTGGCGCTGTTCGCCTGTTTAACTAGCCACTTTTAATAGGCTTTTTAATAAGCCCTCGAAGGTTGGACTAGTTTTTGCTTTCTCTGAAACCAGAGTGTGGATGGTCGGTAAACGGTTATAGGGGGGAATGTCAGGATTGAAGTGATATGCTTTGGGTAATAAGTGTTTGTTCTAAATATTTGTCCTGGTTTCGGTTTAAATGATCCATGAATACCTATCGCTAAAGATAAATTCCAGTAAAGTGAAGAGGAAAGAAATAACGGGAAAAGAGGATAAGAGACAGAAAGCCAGAGAAAGCGAAGGCAGTCAAGTAACAAAACAGTGAAACTGTAAGGAAAACAAAGGATTTGGTTTTAGATACATCCAAAGTAGATGTCCGCGCATATACGAAGGCGATACAAAAGTCACCGACAAATATGTTTGGCTTCTCCCGCCAAAGCAAGATGTAGTTGCTCAATGACAAAGGCTATCTTTTTCTTGTTGCTAAGTCATTATATTGTATTGGTATCAACGATGATATGATAATGACAATGTTTTCAAGCATTAAATAGACCTACTCAAGTTGTAATCGTCGTGACCAATATATATATATATATATATATATATATATATATATATATATATATATATATATATATATATATATATATATATATATATATATATATATATATATATATATATATATATATATATATATATATTTTCTCTATTCCCCAACTTTTGTTAGTGATAAGTCAAACCAACTGAACATGGCAAAAGTGATTGAAAGGCGCAAGAACCCTTTGTTTTCATTTAAGACTGGAAATTGAAGTCGAAAGGAGGGGACTCCAAAAATTAAATATTAAGTAAGGTAACGTTATCACTACTGGTCGTACTGTATAGTTTGTTGTTCGACTGGTCATTCGGAATTCGCCTTTTCGAGTAAGTCCGAAAGCGTTTTAGAAACCGATTGTAGTAGTGTACCAAGCGCACTGTTTTTAGGATTTTAGTCATGTCATGAATCTTACAAATGATGACAAATGACGAGTATGAGGGTGCGGATTCTTGGCTAAATTGTGAAGACAGATCAGAGTTTTGCAAACTTTGCTACCTCGAGAATTAAAGCAGGATACAAAAAGAAAAATGGCAGGCGCATTCTTTACACGTTTCTTTAATTTCGAAATCATGTCTCAAGAAAGAGCTTTCTCCTTGCGTGTTACAAAGACGCAGGTATAGGCTTGATATAGGATACAGTATGGGATAGGAACTTTAAGGACAAATAAATCAATAATTGGACAGTTATCAAGCGTCACTTGCCAATTGACATAGTTTCATTTAATGAGATATAAATTTGGAGGGGAAAAAGACCATATCACTGTATAAATATAATGCGTCTGGACATTATTATCAGTCGTTTTGGTCTTTTTCTTTGTGTGTAAGCTCGAAACTGCGTATGATAATTATTGTTTCCATGACATACATGGGTACCTGTTGAGAACACTACACCACATTCAATTTAAATTTCAATTAACTTACAATTTCAGTGCTTGATTGCTCAAATATTACGTCATCATAACGTAACAACCTGTGGATCACATTTAAAGGCTGAAAAGAAAACTAATATATCTGGTCATACAATTGATTATTGTATTGTAGTAAAGTGGCGAAAGACGCAGCTTGCAAAACTTTCTGCGCAGTTTTTTTTTTTTTTTTTGCTTCTTCTTAGTCGGCCAAAAAAGGGGAAAATAGAGAAAATAAAAAGAAAAAGGCATTTTTATGACCTTACGCAAGTACAACTGTGAGACATGTTATGTTTTAGTGATGTAACTAAATTTAAAAATCGGCAGGTCCTTAATCACGTTTGTCACATGCTTGCCTCCGATGAGCACAAATTGTCGACCGGAACGTGCTCAGGGAGAGCAATTGGTGAAGTAGATAATGCCTCGTTATTAGTACTATAGTTGACAAACCCCCAAATGAATTGTAATGATATAAAGTGATAAAAAATGACAAGTGAAAAAAAAGAATGGGGTACCCGAATCAAAATTAACCATGTGAAGAGCCCCCTAAATGACATTTCCTTTGATAAACACACGGCCGTGTATGAGATAACATCACGTTTGAATGCATAGAAAAGAGGGACATTTTGGATAATAAAAACGTGGACAAACTTTTCACCAGAAAATAAGCAGGTCACCTTTTCCTTTTTTCCCATCTTTCTCTCCTTTGCTCCCTAAAACGAAGGCTGTTCTTCCTCCAACTTCACAGACCTGTCCTGAGATATGCAGTGTATACATCAATACAAATAGCTGTGTTAACTTAGACTTTTTGATAGCTTCAACATTTTCATGTAACCATATAACAATTTTGTAGAAATGTGTATACTTTCTGATGGCGCCATATTTAGCAGCTAGCAAACGTCACATTAATGTGGGTGCAATGACTTGAAGACGCAGCCAAGTCTACTGAAATGAAGACTTGTAAATTCTAAAATTTTCTTCTTCTTTGTTAATTTATTTATATCGATATTCGTATGGTAATTAAGTTCTTTAAACCGATTTGCATATACATAAGTAAATAGTTATTTACTACATGAGCAGTTAGTTGCTTTGGACTTCAATGTCAAGTGAGTTCCGTAAAATGTCACGTGAAATTTTATTTTAAATTTCTCTCCAGTCAACCGGTGTTTTGTTTTTTATGATTTTGAGATGACCGTACTGTATGTGACACTTTCAGGTAATTTACCTGTTGGCTAAAAGAAACGCGTCTTTACTAACATTTGTTTAACTGCCTGTATATCGCCTCTTCCTCTCATGCTGGTCACAAAACCAACCTCTACTCAGTTTCTGATGCAGGGGATCGGAAGTCAGTGGCGAAAATCTCTCAGTTTGGCAAATGTTTGCAGTAGGTGATGGTACCACGTATTATCTTAGAACGTTGCAGTGGCTTTGTACAACACAGATGTATAATGTGGTTTGGGGAGAATTTGTTTTCAGTTTAATATACATCAACTTGAATATAACACTGAAGGGGAGGGGGGGGGGATGAATGAACCCAATGAATAAATACCGTTAAATAAGTAAAGAATAACTAAGAAAAAATGTAACGTAGGTCTCTGTCATCGGTCAATAATATCTGAAGTGATAGGCATTCTTCAACTTCTTGAAGCGTAGAACGTAACAACACGTACATGTTGATCCGCATCAAGCACTATATTATAAATATATACACTATATAACTATATATAAATACAGCAATAAATATATAGTTGTATAGTTAAATAGTCAAATAGTTATATAGTTAATAGTGTGCGCATATATAGTGTGCATATATATATATATATATATATATACGTACTTACATTACGTAGCAATATGCAATATGCACTGTTCCTTTCTCTGTGGAGGTTTTGCAGTGACGCCACGAAAAAACGCCTTATTGGATGGCAAACCGTGCTTGTATACGTGCACGCCGCTCCGTATCGCACCGCACGGTGGTTTACTAATGCTTATTACCGATATGTCCGTTTCTTTCTTCATTTGGCAGGAAATAGATGGAACGTCAGCGTCTTACCTCTCCGATTCGCACATCCTAGGGCTACGCAGTTCAGGACCATCTGCCTTCTATGACCTGTTATACAATGAAAAATATGAAAATATCGTAAAAACCACCATGCAGTGTTACTGTAACAGTACGACCTGGTACTAGGTACACGAAAAACTGATTCCATCAAGTATGCGACGTCACAACAGTTGCTAGTGATGACGTCACTTGCGAAACCTCTATTCCTTGGGTAGGCGCCCCTGTTTGTTCTTATGTGACGTCAATGCAAGGGGGGTCTTTTGCGTACATTATTGAATGAATCACAATCACATCTGCAGAAACATTCCCCAAATCCAAGAAAGGGCTGGACAGCATGCGCCATGTTTGGACTATGTCTATGTAGAAAAGCTAGATACCTTGCACGAAAGGTACATAGAACGGCATCGTACGTGTTCATGCATGTGCTCGTGCGTACATTGCATACATAGTTTTACATCTTCAGCTTAAAAATATTCTTCCGAACGCAGAGAAACAAATCTAGAAAAGGTAAGATAAAGGTTTATATCTTATTACACGGATGATAGATTATCCAGCAAAGAAACCATTTTATTCAACTGAAGATGATGAAATTAGACAAACTGGAAAAGAAGGAACCTCTGATGTCTAGTCGATTCGGTGGTAAATAGTTTTCTCATTTTTTGTTTTCTCAGTCTTTATCGCTGCCTCATTTTTTTCTTTTTTACCCTCTCTCTCTTTACTTACATCTTCTTGATAGTTGTTAAAAAGTGATGGCAAAAGATTTAGCCCCAGGGTTTCAAATCTCATAAACGCCAATGCTTAAATGTAGAACGTGTGTGATACAACTTTTTTTGGCCAAAGTTTCATTTTTGCAATCGCTATTACCTCTGACTATTTCCAGAATATCGGTGTATGGTGCCTGGGGGGTAAAATATCATCAATTCTATGCAAAATACATATGAACATGGAAAAACCGCTCAATGATCATGTCATTTTCGATAGAATTTTAACGACATGCAGGAAAGCTTCAGAAGTTTTCATTGACTTCATAGGAAGATTCAATCCTGCCTTTAAATATTTAAAGAATACGGTTACAATAGCACACCTCACAATTCCGCCAGATTTTCCACCATTAATATTAATACATCACTTCATGGCAATTTGATACAAAAATACAAAACAGAGCAAAAAGAAAAAAAAGCGTTAATAGAGTTATGATGAACAATTTAGTACCGTGCGCTGCCAACTATTGTGATGAATCCCCGTTATAAGAACAACTGGCACACAGATCTGTAATTAACACAAAGTGTAATCCATACTAAAATTATACATCTATATATATAGGCCTTTATATGGAGCATACCTACCTTAGTTGGTGAGTATAAAGACTGTGCGGAGCGGGCTTCCTCAATTGAATCGATTTTATACATTTGAAATTGTAGGGGGGAAACTGATTTAACAGCAAACATTTGATAAACCTTTCCCTAAGAAGACCAAAAATAAATAAATAAATAAATAAATAAAAATCTGACCATTCTTCTTTGTTTTTATTGAAAGCCAGACAAAGCATATTCTCATAGAGCATTGTTTTGTCGAGACGTTAAATGATTCGTCAGTTTTGATTGGTTGCCATTTATAAATGATGCACTCGTGTGATACATTTGTGGGAAGACTTTCAGTACTAAAGTGAAGTCATTCTCAAAACTTCATGACGTATTAGGGACTATTTTAAACTTATCGAGCGTCTCGCTTAAAACATGTTTCCGTCGATGGAACATGGATGTAACGGAATTGTTTACATGGACGTCAATCTGCTTAGGAGTGTAGGGGTAAGAAGGGGGGGGGGGTAAGGAGGGGAGGGTCCGGTAAAAACTAACAAACATTGACAGTGTCAATTGTTTTGCAAGTCATGACGTGAGCTCGCTATCCGTGTAAGAGAACGTAACTCGCAGTCATTGGCATGTCGTTTGGCTGTAGATCATGTATTTACGAAGTCCTGTCTATTACGTCACAAATCAGACGGACGATTGACTACAGCACCGTCATGAGTATACTTTAAATGCGATCTCATTTGCATATTGTCCGTTGTAGCCCGTGTTGAGTAACTTCATCAACCTGGAAGTGATTATCCTCGTAACGCCGTGCTTGGCAAGTGACGATTTGGTCAAGCAAAGTACATGAGGTATTTTGGTGTAAGGTCTCCTCTAGTTTTCAGCGAACTCAAACGCTCATGGCTGGCCTTGTGAGGCAAACGATGTGACGCCAACGTACGAATCTCCTGACCACGCCAGGTACGATATACTGTACAATGTAAACCTCATCAGCTCGTTGCAAGTACTTGAGTGACGTTTTTAAACCGTTAATTGAATTATTAATTGGGGAACATGTACCGTATGCACAAGAATGAATCAATAAATTAGTCTGAAGATTTAACCTATCGTGATCTTTTTTGAATGACATATGGTGTACCTTTTTCATGCATACATGACATCCCAACATGTACTTTAGAGTGAAGAAGTATGTCGTGACGAATGGTCCAAAAAGCCATCAAGAGATCTCTACCATATTTTACCAGACGGGGTACTCTCGAAGAATTCCGACGCCCTTAAGGGGGACCCGGGAGTGTCCTGACTGGCCCGTGTTCATCATGCTCGGATAATGTACCTGCCTGTTCGTTTAATCGATCAACCGCGCGGATATCCCGGTGTGTCCGATGCCGGTTCCAACAATCACAAAATGGATGAGAGTAGTTCATCGTTCAATTACCTGGAATACTAAGCCAACAAATTCCTGTTTCCTAGATGAATCGACGATTCCTTGGTCCAAACACGTCACGCTTCTAAAATGATGTCACGTGACACATACTGACCAATGATTACATGGTCACTGTTTATTCTTTGTTATTTCCACCGACTGCCTCATTTTTTGTATTAAAGCATAAGATGAGCTGTTTGATAGGGGGAAAAAAGCCTTTATCGGCAATCTTTCTCTCCATTTCATACCCATTTTGGAAGCACCATCCTAGTCACGAGTTACAGTTTGAGGAGAGCAGAAAAGAGATTGATTTAGTTTTTTTTTCGGCTACAAAGTTAGCACAACCGTGTAAATATACGGGACTTCCGTGAGAATAACTGCACTGAAAGTCTTATGCAAAAACATTACTTTTTGGAAATGTCATGATTTTCGAAAAAAAAGAAAAAATGGCAAGGTAGGTCTTATAGCCTTTAGAACTTTCAGAGGTATAGCCGGTCCTATGGTATACTTTTGAAAATACAGGAATGACATCACATCCTGTTTTAAACTATCAACATTAAAGATACCGTGTGTGCACTCCTATTACTTTTTACCTAAACTTTGAGTGACTTGTTCCAAGACAAAGAAATCTTCACACAGCGTGTGGTATTACGCCACATATTACGTCACTTCAATCATTTCTCACAACACAACTTTTTATGTCTAACACAGTATACCTTTCTCGGTTTTTTTTTTGTTTTGTTTTTGTTTTACATTTATTTCTTCTGTATATTCTCCTCTAATAAAGATCACTATTTGCTAAGTTAGGATGCCACTGGTTGAGGCTAATTTGTTGGGTCGTTTCAAGCTGTTGAAATTGTACTTAAAAACGATAAACCTCGTTAATATTGTTCAGACATTTGCATTTTCTAACCAAAAAAAAGGGGGGGGGGGGAGAAAGATTCCGTTTAAATCAAAAGGAAAGTATTATAAAACAAGATACAAAAGGACTGAATAAAAAGGAGAGAACAAAAAAAAAACAAGGAGACGATGAAATAAAAGAGGAGAAATCTCAAAATGTTGTAGAAAAAAAGAAAGTGAAGGGTTGTCATTTCCGCCTTAAAGACCTCATCCATCATGCGGAGACAACGTGTTAGGCAGGATGAGTACCTGATAGGGCAACAGCGGGGAAGAGATCAAGGGAAACACTCGGTTAAATACTTAAACCACGTAAGGTCGCGGCAGTTCGAAAGCTTCCTGTCATGACAGATTTTCCGAAAATTAAAATGTCCTCTTAGTATTTCTTGTTTTATTCTTTCTTTCTTTTTTCAGGGTAAAAAAGAAACAATTAAATTAGAAACCTATGACCATGAAAAGTGGGGGGAAATGATGAGAACGAATGGTGTAGGAAGAAAGAAAACACAAGACGACAAAAAAAAAAAAAAAAGTCGACCAGTTCTTTTTTCTTTTTTCGAGTATGACGGATAAGTTACGTTTTAAGGCCACCATTTTAAAGCAAGTCCTCATCGAGGAGTTATCAATATTCCACTTGTGCTACAACTCGAATTAAGCCGCTACAGTATCGCGAAAACTAGATTTGTAATGGGTTGGAAACGGCTGGTGAGAGCAGGTTCTCACCGTCTGAAGTATGATGGATGTGACGCCCCTATTTTCCTTTTTCTGTGTCTTTTTTTTTTTTTTGTGCCGTCTCTCTTTTTTTCGCTTTATGAAAGCGACTGCATTTGGGAAGAAAAAAGTGCAAGACATGGTAACGGAATGGAACTGTAGAAGTCCTCGATTACAGTCAGCTTCCAGCAACTTGTAACTAACGGATCACTCCCCCCCCCCCACCCCCATTATTAAAAGAAAAAAAAAGGTCTGATAATGAATGATTATTAAGTTACAATCGTGACATGTTTCCAATTATGTTATATCATTTCTTAAAATTGCATCTTAATAATACTTCTTTTTGGCAGAAGTTAAGTTAACAATTTTGATCCCATATAGCTATATTTCAGATAGATTCGTTAGGGGTAAAAGTTTACAATGATTCATTATTTCAAGAGGTGAGACGATCTAGCCAAATTCACTTGTCTCCGCCTTATCTCCCCCCCCCCCCCTCACCTTTGCCGTCAATTGAGGAATGTACGTATCTTCCATGCAAAGTGTTCAACTTCCTAAAGACGTGTACAAAGAGTTTGGAATCTGACTAATACATTAATTGTGATCTAGTTGGGCAGAGAATTGGAGGCTTAAACTTGACAATGGCATGCAGCAGTGCGATTAAAGCTCGGCTGGTTAGTTTAAGGGTAGTTAATTTAACATTCACAAACGCAAAAGAAAAGGAAAAGAAATCAACGTCGGGCGTGAATGATAGAAAAAGGTCTGAAGGGTATTGATACTGATTTTGAAATAAAATGGCTGGCGGGTATCAATAACAAGGAACAAAATACTTATACAAACTGCTTAAACTGCACAGTTGGATCTACAAGTTTGATCTACAAGTAATTCAGTGGGGTCAACATGTAAACTTTATAATGGACCCTTGAAGGTTTTAATGGTTTAGTGGGCCCTGCAAGTTCGAAACACAGTGTTCATGACCATGTCAAACTATACATGTCTGAACCACGGATTATCATATTCAGTGGAAGATTGGAACGCTATGTGTGTGTGCGTGTGTGTGTCAGTGCCCTTGTTTTCGGGTGGGATCGAGGACCGAAACAATAGATTTTAGGTCCTCTGTAGGAAATTGAACAGATTTCTCCGGTCCTCTCAAGATTAACAATAGAAAGTCTATTGTTAAGGTTAGGGTTGAGGAAGAAAAAACAAAAGAAAGCACAATGAGGTCCTCGGAATGAATGGAAAACAAAGTTGTGTGTGTGGGTGTGTGTTTATGTAAGTTGTATTTGTGTCTTGTGAGTACATTTGTGTCGTGTGTGTGTGTGTTTGCGCACAAGAAAGAAGAAAGGGCAGTGTGAATGTTAAAGCAGCATATAGTGGTCAAAGTGTGTGACCCATGTGATATACTCCTATATTGCTAAACTGGTTTTAGTTCGACAACAACCAAAAATCCTATAGTCTTAAGGTTGACATACACTGACTTATCATACTTTACCTCTTCTATATTACTTAAGAGCTTACGTCGCCCCCCCCCCCCCCGTACCTGTCGTTCACCTTGTTTTAACATTCATTATGTTAATGGCTGACGGTTCTAACAGATGCATGTTTGGGTCCTATAGAGGATTTTCAAGTGACGTCAATGCGTTTCAGTTTAGCACACTGACAGTGACTGCACATGCACAGACGTTGTGTATTCGATACGCGCCTGTCAACGTTCTTACATAGGGCCTACAATTGTTATACAATGGACACCTGGCCGTCAACAAAAAAAAAAGAAGACGGGCAGCGTAGCAACGTCGGTGAAAAATCCTCTTAAGCGTATCTATGTTGTCCATAGACCACTCCTCTGAATGACACAATTGAAAAAATAGTGTTTGAGTTTCGGACATTGGTTAGGTGTTGAGTCTTACCTGCATCATCGGAAGCAGTACAATAGCTTCCTGTAGTCTGACGATATCTGAGGATGGAGAATATATTAATAGCTGAATCGGACATATAGTCCAATAACTCGTAACTAATGATAATATTCGGTATTATTATTTTTTTCTTCTTTGTATGTGGTCCAATCTGGCCTCACCTTTGAACATCTACAAAGAGACAACTAACTGATAAAAGTATCACAGAAAAACGATAATAGCAAGTTGATTACTATGGCAACATTAACAACCTTGGAATTCTACACCCAACAACCTACATTTTCCATTTGGACACTATGAAAGCTAGAGAGAGTGAGAGGAAAAAAATCTGTATTCATGAACGCTAATATGTTTAAAAGCTTCAAAAGTAAACACCACGGAGAAAGTAAAGGTTTGCCGGGAGGGAACGTATTTAATTAGCAACGATGTCGTTTTTTCGAGGACCTTTAGTAGGCCTCATAGTATCGTTCAGTTATGAAGGCTGTGACAGAGTCCATATATGAAAAGCAGCTTGTCATATAGCGCAGTAGTATTGTATTTCATCAGGGGTAGACGGGGGCCCCCAACAAGTTTTAATATGTCCGTACTGGGGAGTATTCCATAATAAATAAAATAATAAATCATTCATGTCTCAGTAAAATATACGGTTCTCTATTCTTTTCCCTTTTTTTTCTTCTTTCTCGTTCTCATGTTGGGTTTCGTTTCAGCACGAACATAGCGCGTCTCAAAGATGGAAAAATTGACAGTCTAGAGAGAAAAAAAACAAGAGAGTTAAAAAAGAAAAAAAAAAGAAAGGAAAAGGAGTGAAAAATATGTAGATCACAGACCGCCGTTGGCCATTACAGTGGTGCTCATTTTGAGCACGGCCATTTATCGAGATCAGCAAAAAGCTGGGCGTTCTATAAAACAATCTTAATTAGCAAGTCTAATCGTATAAAAAAGCAAAAATACGTTATAAGTACATACCTTAACTTTGTTTGCGCCAGGGAATTTTTTTTTTCGTTCGTTTCTTGGTCTGAGTGAAAGCTATATAAATGGGTCACTTTCTTCAGGAAAGTTCTGATAAAAAAAAATACAAAAATAGTGCAAAAAAGATAAATATATACAGTAATATAAAAATTCAGTACAGGGATTCTTGATGAGTCCATAACACGACATGAAATATAGCTTTATTTAACGTAAGCATATTTAACATAAGCTTTTATAATGAAGGCAGATTAAATGTTTGTACTAGTAAACCACTTTTTAAAAAAAAACCCTAATTCAGTCGGCCACTCATAAGGTATACGGTCTTAGTGCAGGCCTGCCGGTGCTATATTGGTGATGAATTGTGGCAAAGTTACGAACTGAATGTTGATAAACTGCCTGCATGAATCTTGCGTCAAGGGCAAAATAGAACGGATCGCTTTTTAGGATAGAGGAGGCATCAAGAAGTGGCATGGGGTTCGGGTGCGTGGGGCCAAGGAGGGCTGAATAAAGGAATGTCTCTATTAAAGAGCCGGCAAGTTATATAAGGAAATCAAAATGTTTAGCTTGAATCAGAAGATAATTTCAAACAAGGTCAACGTATTTCCATTAGGGTATGGATATAGTTCATACTCTAAACATAGTATAAATAAGTGTATACGGGGCCTATCAAAACTTATGTACATATTGTTGATCTTTGAGTTATACTCTCTTCGATAACGTAGCCTAGCCTACACAGTCGCCATGTGGTCAAGTCAAACTATTCCAAGATATTCATAAACTTCCTCCAAATTATCTGCTGTTTTTATTTATTTGTTTTTTCTTTCCTAATGTTATTCTACATTTTTGCACTTTTCTTTGGTGTGTGTGTGTGTGTGTGTGTTTTTTCTCTGCTGATTTTGCTTGGTGTTTCCTGTTGTTGTCGTTCTGTTTCAATTTTTCAGTTTTCCATTGCACTGGGTTGGGTTCGTTTTCTTTTTTTCTCTTTTGAGTGGGGGTGGGGTTGTTAAAGGTTTTTCACAACGCAAAACAAAGAGAAGAAACCCCCCAGTAGCTGGGGAAGACTTCTTGAGTATGAGATAATCATACTCGTGTTTCTGTTTAGTTGCTTACTTTTCTGATTTTGATCCTCTTTTATGCACTTGTTTTTGGTGTGTTTACCATCACTGGTTTTGTTCTGTCCTCATTTTTTCGTTCCCATTGTCTTCTGTGTTATCGTCTTTTAGTTTTGTATTCTTTTTTTTTCCTCTTTTCTTTGTGTGTGTTATAATGGTTTTGAGTTTTTTGTTTCTTTCTTAAACGCCATTAATCGTCTGCACTGACCACCTTGATAGGCAGATAAATCATTAAATCTCATTGGAATAAGAAAACAAGACAAACACAAGCCACATCAAACAAAAAGAGAAAAAGTAGTAAACTTTTTGCCCCCACTATCCTCTTTCTGATGACTTCATATATTTTGTAATATGACATTTAGTGTATAGAACTGCCGTAGGATAAATTATATTCCACCAAAAGCTTTCTTTTTTCTCATTTCTTGAACGAAAATCAAGAAAAAGCCAGATAATTCGGGACAAACATTTGATGTCGTTGGAGATAAAAGGAGATCGCAAAAGCTTTAGCAAACAATAAAATGCATTTAAAAGCGAAATTGCATTTGGTCTTAAAAAACATGGACGGTTCGAAGAGAAATTGATGGCCAGGGGCCATGTACTGGCTATATTCTGCTATTTTTTTTTATCTTATAATTTTCCTGAGCATGACAGGTGGAACATCGCCATTAGAGCGTTCATCAGTTTTTTTTTCTTATTCTTTTATTCCTCCTCTTCGTTTCCACTATTTTCTCCTTTTTTTAAAGGGGGGGGGGGTGGGGGTGGGTGAACATATAGCGCATTGCACAGGAAAAGGAAAGTTCTCCTGTGATGTAATCATTACCGGCGTCGTTGAGCCGCGAGACTCATCCTACATAACCACACATACACACATACACGCACACAAAGGAAGAATATTATTAAAACCACATTTTCGTTTAAAACAAAATCATTTTTTACCCCTCTGGAGATATAAAAAAGAGCCCCGAATGCCCAACAGAGCGAGAAAATCAGGGCAACGTTGACTTAAGGGGACAGGAGGTTATGTTAACTCCATTTTTAAAAAGACAAAATTCTTCGTCATTCCGCGTAATTTGGTACAGCGATGAAAAGTTTATCCATGTGTCGTATATTCATGTAGATTGACACTTTTGGCTTGCCTTATTTCCTGTCTTTTTTTTTTTAACTTTCTTTCCTTTTACCTTTACATTTTTCCTTGGTTTGGGCTTGCGTGACTTAATTAAATAGGACTAAAGGCCTACGTTGTAATACTCTGTTTTCTTTATAACTATAGCTTCATTCTTTTTTCTTGTTCTTTTTTTACTAGCATTTTACTCTTTTCTTCCCCCCCCCCCCTCTCTCGCTCTCTCTTATTATTCTTCATCGAAATTTATTTTATGCCGATTTTGTAGCCTGAGGCTGATTTGGAAATTTCTTTTCTTTTTAAAAAACGATCAATTTTTGTGTTCTTTTTTGTATTTCTTTTTGTATGTGTTTCTTGCCTTCAATTGAAGACAGGTGTCAATTATTTATTCTTGAATAAGTAACGGGATATACCTCCTCCCCATTAGAAGATGGCCTCGTTCTCCATTTTTTGCCTCTCCTTTTTCTCTTTATAAAATCTTTTAAAATATCTTCATCAAGCGTGTTACGCTAAAAGCATGGATTTTGTCATATTTTGCATATCTTAATTCGTCGAAAATGACCCATATGTAAGTACGCATAAGAACGTGGTAATCACAGGAAAAGAAAATCATATGAGAAAATTGTTAAGCAATATCACTTAAAATACTCAACTCCAGTGAGCCTGAATAATTATAAACACGAACACGGTTTTTTTTTAACTAGTTTTTTTTTTTCTTTCTCTCTTGCTCTTCTTCCTCAGTGCTCACAGGTATTCTAGTTACTTGGCAAGTTGTCATAATTTCTCGGTTTGTTACGGCGTTCATGATTCGGTGGACGATGCAAACGATATATATATATATTTAAACTTCACGAAATTTTAGGGGTACGGTGGCGGATTCTACATTTTGAAAAGTAATAATCTATTCTAATTAATTTATTAATTGAGACATGGGTGTATTTAAAGGCATTCCAACAAGTACTGACGTCACTGACTACTTCATTGTTACATCAGTGGAGATCTGTGCAAGTGGTTTATTTTTCGTACTTAATCGCTATTTTATCAGACGTTTGATGATTGTGGTTAGCTCGATTACGGTTCATTTTGGTCAATGTGAGTTCACCTCGGTCAATCACATACAAGTTACGAGGCAATCAGAGTGCTTATTGTCATGACAACGACGCCAAGAGACTCAAGCGGTTTCCATAATCACTTACATGACAGGTAAGCTCCTTGGGGTGGGGGTTAGTGCCCCCCTCATCGGTTCCAAACAAACGATAAAAACCTAAAACTCGTTTCCTTTAAACTGTTTTTTTCTCTATAATTATGGGGTTTGTTTAAAGTTTCGGTTGAAGTTATGTCTGTTAAAAATACTTTGTAAGATGGCAATTTAGGTATGCCTCATTTTGGAAGAGGACCGTGCTCATGAAATTTTTTCCCGAAGAGACGTTTGTCACATGGAGGGTGGGAGAGAGGGGGTGAAGTGGTTTACGTCTAATTGTGATTAACGAAAACTCATTGTAGAGTATTTGCCGATTGTTTAAAGTGAATCATCGGTACCCCCAAATCATAATGTTAAAAGGTGGCGGGGAGGTTGGTAAATGTGAAGGGTAGTTCACACACTCTTTCGTGCAATCTCCCTCCTGTTGTGATTTTTTTTTATCCTGTCACTGATTCGAAGACAACATTTTCGTTTGTCAACTAGAAATCATTTCATTAACAGCAGGCCGCATATTTAAGTACATTTTTTATTCACGTACAGTAAAGGAAATTTTAACTTAAAAACTTCATCTATACTTTCGACTTAGAGAAGTTTATATTTATTTTGTAAAGGTTTCGCGTCTATCGTTGTTTTACTCATATATTCCTCGCACCATGCTCGTTCAGCCATGTCGCCCTTATGGATCCCGAACACTGCTGAAAAACCAAATAGCCTTTTCACAACTTTGGCCGCCCAGGTTAATGAGATTTACTACCAGTGAATAAACTTTGAAATCTGATAACGAAATTATCTCTGCGAAATTGTTCTATCTTTGTTGGCGAAAACAATACCTCAATAGCATTTTCTGTTTGGAAGTTACGGGCTTTTAAACAAATTACTTTTTCCCACAATGGTGTATTGCACTATGGGTAGTATGTGATGTCATAACAGACCAACCAATCGAATACTCTTGTATTTCTTTAAAATCTATCTTCTTTCTTTAGAATTTATCTTCTCAAAAGAAATATTACAATATTTAAGGGTTGCGACTTTTATATTCACGACACAGTTAAGCTCAATCTACACTAAATCAGATGTAATTTTTCACTGCAGAGGTGTCAGATTTTAGGGTGAAATAGTCACTTCTTTTTCAAAGAACCACGAAGACTTTTACACAGCAATCAACTTTTTTAACCTTGTTAGAAATCTTTCTTGACCAGAGTCGTGTTTCTTTAAACATCAATATTTTGAGTGGCGAACAAGATGTTGGTGAGAAGTTTTGAAGTTTCTGTAGTGAATATGCTCTTTCATTGAATAACCCTTATAAATCATCACTAGCTTGTTTCTTTATGTGTAAGGATTACAAGTTAATACTTACATCCTCAGTCTCATGTGAGCTTAAAAGAAAAAAAAAGTCACTCCAGCAACCCTACGCAGATAATTTGTATAAGGGAGCGTTAAGATCAATAGGTTGCGAACAACGCACGAGAAGTCTACATAAACTAATTGTGGGGGACACTATGCCATCCCGATAGCACGAAGATGTTCATAATTAGTTTATAAGAAGTAACAGATTGTTCGTAAATCTGTAGGAGATTTATTCGATCAGTTTAAGGGGGAATCCAGTTGAATACAAATATCATTAGCCTATATTTCATAGTTGCACCGCACAGTAGCATAAACCGTCAAATACGTGTTCAGCGCGCGGAATGAGAGTTAACAACACGAAGTAATTTTGTACACGTGACTCGGAGGATCTAAGGTGATCGCAAGATGCAAAGTATACCTGTGCTGGAATATGAATGCATAATGAGATACACAGAGTACTTCATTAGAACTCACCCCCTACAATTTCCCCTTGTATAGAGAAGAAGTTCCCCCCCCCCCCCCGACCGCAGATTGCTTGCAACTTTCGTTGATGGCTTCTACGACAGAAGCAACAACAATGTACCTGACATTGGGAGGGACTCAGCAGCATATAAATAATTCATTTGTTCTCTAACACTACCGTACAGCACTGGGTGGGGATGGAACTCATCAAAATTCGTAAAACTGACATTTTGCCGAGTTGGAACATTTTCTGAAAAGGCAAAATTCGGAAAACTCAGTGTCATTATACGGTGGTGAGTTAGATCTCAGCAGAAATAACAATTTTTCTAATTTTACTATTTGTAGCGGGTTGCTTTGTCTCGACAATTTTCAGTTTCCATAATTTTGCCATTTTGACGAGATGTTACGTCAACTCGACAAAATGACAATTTTTCTGAGTTTTGCCCTGAAGAAGGCTTATCAAATCTCCAAATGTCAGATTTCACATGTCATTCTGACGTGTTAAATTAACTTATAAAAATGTCACTAAGTTAAATAAATTGTCTTGATTTTGGAGAGCTCTTTCTTCTTTTTCTTTCGCATGTACCGCTACGCTTCCATAGGGAGACTAAGATGGCGTCTTAAAATAAAAAATATTCAATTTAACCGGAGCCTCCCTCCCGTAACACCGACGAATTAGGCCCACGTGCTGTTCATCTCTGAAGTGCGTGTAGATCAGTCAATAGAATTGACAGGGGGAAAAACTGCTCTTTTGGCCCTCCATATTCAATAAAGCTGATGTTGCTGAGGATCACATGACATTCATTACATAACATAATCAATCTTTCAAATATGTAAAGCAGCCCTCGGCCGTATGGCAAGGCGGTTTACTTTTTATTTCCGATTTGATGATATCATCAAATAATTAGTGATATATTTAAATATTTAAAGGATATCTACAATTATTTTTCATGATACCTTTAATTAATTGATCAAGAATTCAATTTCTGATATCTTAAAAGTTGTTTAATTACTGATATCACGAATTGATTTGATGAATATCTGAAATTTGTTTTAATGATATCACTAATTATTGGATGATATCATCAAATAGGGAATAAAAGTAGGACGGTTTGCCATACGGCCTTACCTCTTAGCAGGCTGGACGGCATCCGTCATGACTGAGAATACCACCGTGACGTTGCATGGGTAAGCTCTTTGAGGACGCACTGTCTACATGGCTAACACTCTCAGATGTGGAGATTAAAGAACACTGAAGGGTTTCTCATTGGTGCAGAAAAGTTTCGAGAGAGATATTTTAGGTGTGACGACATGAGGTGTCTCTTGTCTCCCTCGTCCTTCCTTTACTTTTTCCACGACAGCTCGAAAGTTAACAACATCTGCTAATGGCAAGTTGCAGTGGCCATCATTCCGAAACAGGTGGTCTACAGATTGAAATTCTTGAAGGTTTTTTTTTTTTAAAGTGGGATCTGTAACTCAAAAGCAAAAACAAAAAAGGAGAAAAAGATCCGTGCGGCATCGGGAATTATTGAAAATCGGTTCAACTCATGTCGTGCTTCTATGTTCACGTGTTTCCACGGATGTAAGCCTGGATTTGCCTCACAGGTTAATCTGAATTACAGCGAAAATGAAAAAAAATAAATAAAAAATGAAAATGTCGAATTAACTAAGTTCAAATTTGGTTATTATTTAAAATATTGCCAGCCACAATCTTGCTTCTTTTTTTCTTTCGTCTTCCTTGTAATAATTGTTCTCGTACCTCACAGCAAATCAATTAGTATAATCAAACATTGGGCATACAACACTGACCGAGGCTATAATGCTCTCTGTTATTAGATCCTGCGAAAGAGTCCAATTAATTTTTTTTTTTTTTTTGCATTTCCTCCTTCCAGCTCGGGTATAATCACATCTAGTTAAAATGTTTGTGGGAAAAAAAATGATCCACTAATGACAAATTCTGTCAGAAACTTTCCCGGTAGGAAAGAAAAAGCGTTAGTTTTTAGTTCTTCTCAATTTAACGTCCCATGGATAATATTCACGGGCATGCGCATTATTTCTCTCACATAGGTGGTACATGGAATGTTGATTGGTCAAAGGTCATCGCTGAAGTTCAGAGTTATAAGGTAAACATTCATGACCTTCAACTAACGACAATGAATCTACTAAGCTACAGGGAGAGAGAGAGGCATAAAACACTAGCTCATGAATATCATCTAGTGACGCAAGCAGTTAGCGATCAGTGTCGGTTTAATGAGGGTACCATACTACTCCAAGAACTGAACTATTACGTAATATCAGACATTCTTTATAGGTATACCTTGTCACACGATCAATATTTAAAAAAAAAATATATCACTGACTTACCTTCAGTCATATATATGTGACTCAACTGTTTTTTTTTATTTATATATATATATATATATATCGTTACGTGATACCTTTTTCAGCCGCTGTCAATCAACTGAGGACGAATATGACAGTTTTAAATCTATAAAACTGGCAGTTAAGTTACACTAGACGAGATTCTTAAGATGACCCCAATTGGATGGGGTTTCAACTTAATGAAAAAAAAATTCATATCGTTATTATAAGAGGCGGTTAATAATCTCTCACCCGCGAAAGGTTTTTTTTTTTCTTCCTTTCTGCGTCTGAGGTCTCGCTCCTTCTATGTCTCTCGATGAGGCTCAAGTTATCTTTTTTTCTTTTTTTTTCTTTTTTTAATTTCGTTTTCTTTTCCAATATTGACCTGTTGTATTTTAGATGGTGAGGAAGAGATGACCTCACAGGTGTCTTGGTCAAATGCCTTTAACTGATTTTCTCCCTCTCCTTTTTTTTTAGTGGAGTTAAAAAAAATAAGAGGAAAAAAATCGAAACTTCCTCCAGATAAAAATGCAAATAAATGCAAATTTGAACGTAGTTGCCATCATGTCCCCCTATTGAACATAAAAAAGGGTTGAAAAGGGCCCTCTTGTGCCTTTCCTCTTTGACTTGAAATTAAAGATTGGAAATCAGGACAGACCGAAAGCAAAGTAGGTCTTCTTAGGAGCAATCAATCTTTTTGGAGGTAAGCCGTCTCCAAGAAGATTTTTTTCATAACTCGAAGGTTTCTCAAAAAAAAAGAAGCTTGATAAAGCCAAAAGAGAAGAACCGAAGAAAGCAAAAAAGAAGAAAAAAGAACTTTCAAACAAATGATTTCATAATGAACCAAGAGAGAAGATTAAACTTCAGCATCTTTGAGTATTATTTCTTTTACTGTTCGTGGGGTCTGTTTCACGGTTGAAATTGGCAGTCTTCTCCCAGAGGAAGGGGGGAAGCGTCCCGCTGCAACTGAGTCCTGGTGAGGTGTCTGGTTACGATCAATATAGGCCAAACAATATTAGCTGCGCTTAGCGGTTCTTTTCTTCTGTCCCACTCAATGTTTTAGGTAGTTGGCAAAACACGAGGGATAAGTTGGTGGAATCCCCGGATCAGTTTACGGTTTTTTTTTTTGCAATCATTCAACCCAGATACGAAAATAGTGGGATAAATTGCTTCGCCGACGACACCGTTGAGGTAAAACGGATGTCGCTATGCCGTTACTGTTTTCATACGTGAGTTTGTGATACGTGAAATATTTATAAATATGTTTTTGTTTACGTTTACATCATTAAAATAAAAGTAAAGGAAAAATTAACCGGGTTTGATGCTAAACCTCTAAAACCAGTCTCAGTCGGGCTCGTCTCGATTTCTCCGGAGCGTTGTGTTTATCCTTCTATCCTCCTTTCAACCCTAGGTCCCATTAGTTTTTTTTTTTTTTTTTTTTTTAGTTCTAAGTTCATTATAAAGTTACAGAAGTTCACATGCAGTTGAAACAGTGTTTCCACGATGGTTTTTCTGGTTCAAACGCATGTCCCACAGGTTCATAAATGTCCCATTGTTATAGAATACTGCGTCATATAGGTTCATTCGTTGATTCTAACCCTTAAAACTCTAACCCTATCATCATTGACTCTGATATTTCATATTTTTCGGAATAACGACCATTCGGGGGTGGGGGTGGGGTGGGAAGAGACTAGGCCTATTCTGAGCGGACTCTTATGCTCGAATCGGCATAACCACCCTATACGACACCTGTTCATGACCGGGGGCTGTCAGTTTGAAAATGACTCGTAGCACATTATTTTCAAAGCTGGATGATTGTATCTGACCACCGTTTTATCCACATCATGGTCTGACCATAGGCAGTCACTACAAATCCGCTGAGTTTCTATGGATTTCACCGTTGTTAGTTGACAGAGGGATGGAGCTCTTATAGGTCTAATGACACCTCCATGCTCTTACGGTAGCTTACCATATGTAGCCGTTGGAAATTCCTGCGCGTTTTGTTCACCTGTGTCGGTGAAAGTCCCTATCAGGGACATTTGGACAACTTCTTTTTGGTACTTCGTCCTTTGAGATGGGTTCTTTTGTGAATTTGATATTGAAGAAGGCGAGTTGAGGTATACAAGGTGCGAAAATGGTTTCAATTGAAGCAATTATGGAAAAGTTATGGACTTTTGGATGGCGGAGCAGTATCATTCGAGGCGATGTGTGATTTGCGCTAGTGACAAGATATGGTAACTTGGACAGCCTCTAGCAGAAAATATAACCACCTACGATACGGCAAATTGAAAAAGCCATGAATGGCCAATGTGTCAGCTTTCTAAAGAGTGGTAGCTTATATCTGTTTAAAACTTCTACAACGCTTTAGAGACCTCATTACTTTTGCGATTCAGTGAGTAAGTCAGTGGGGAAATTAATAGGGGTATGCTACCTTACAAATGATCTGTAATAGCTCCAAGTTAATAGGTAAGATGACTCGACGATGCCTCACACAGATACATAGCCACAGGGGGGGGGGGGGGGTGGTGCGTGTCCCCTCCCCCATTCTGAAAAAAAAATACAATAGAAGTTCCAACTTTGTTGGAATACAAATAAGTATAGGAAGGAAAAGATGAAAAATCTCGTACTGCTTGTATCTGGAACCCTTGAAAAGGGCAAAAGAATTTTCAGACGGGAAGTGGACACCCCCTACCCTTAGACCTCTCCCCCCCCCCCCAAGCTGCGAAACTTTGACACTGATGTGCCCCGTCCGTCCCAAACTGGTCAGCCTGGCAGTACCGGAATTCCACATCCACACGGTCAGTTTCGCTGGTGTTTGCATGATGGTCGGGGTTAAAAAAATGATTTGGCGAATCCAGATGGGATAATATACGGCGGATTCAGGCTTGGTATATGTGAGTGAGGGAACCCGCGCCATCTCAGTGCGACCATTCTGATGAAACGTTATCATCTATCAGCCAGGATTTTTGGAAAGAAGAGGCGGTGCTAGAGCCTCACCGTTAGGAACCATTTAGTTACCAGTTGCCTTCTATGTATGTATGTATACTTCAAGGTTACCCACAACTTCTGAACGACTTACCTTATGTTACCCAGGTGACGGGGTAGGGGTGCCCTGGTCGGCTATGAGAATGAACCTATACCGACATGAGTGCAGGCTCGCTGTTTGTTTACTTACTTCAAATTACAAAGTTATCGAACTCAAAGAATGAAAGTGAATTGATAATGTTGTACATCTTTGATATGACGTCTCACAGTTACCGTAGTGATTCCCATATCATTGGAAAGATCCTGAGTTTTACATGTAAACGTCAGTGTGGTTTAGCATGTGTGACGACTTACTCATATCACACAAATGCATCAAAATAGCGTACCATATTTTCTGAAAGGCAACAACACTATTATTTCATAATAATGGCCTTTTTGTGTAACTGCAGGTTAACACATCCTGTTTTGCGGTCGGTGATATATTTTGTTTTCTCTTTATGACAACAAATATTGTCATATCGGTGACGTAGTCCTACCAAGTCAGGGAATTTTACCTAGAGTTGTGACTTACACTAAGGGCAGGTAAGATGTCTTACCCACACAAATAAGCACCTAAAACGTATTTCATATGTATGCGCATATACCCACATACATGAATACGAATATACATCCATCTATGTTTGTGTGTATGCGTGTTCGTATACCGTATATTGTACACCGCCGTTTCTGTATTTCATTGTTTTGCATTTTTTTTTTTTTTGTCGGTACTCTTACCAGTTCGTTGTCTGCTATATGCATTGAATCATCGCACCCGTGAGCTAATGCTAATACATAAAATCATTCACATACCATTCTTTTGGCAGCTAACGTCAACCTCTAAATTGCCCCGAGGCTCAAAGATGCATTGTTATGTCCTCTTAAGCCAAGTCCTGAAAAGAGAAAGACCCAAAAATGACACCGAAATTAAAGTAAATGAGCCCTTGGTCTCCCCTGTAACCAGAGACCAAACAAAATCCATTTGCTTTTTGAAGGGGGTGGACTTTTTATCCTTTATCAAATAAGTGAATAGCGAGAAATGTGGAATTCGAAAGAGATAATAAAAGATTACGTAATACCTCCTACTCTGCAAAAACATCTGTGTATTGAATTACTGCAGACCATTCAGGGTCAACCGAGCTCATAAATACACCAGTCCGTGATGAATGGGCACTGGACACATATAGCCCTGTATGTATTATGCCATTTCTTATTTGACTTGGTATTAGCTCAGAAACGTTTACACAATAACTACCCCGAGAAAAGTGTTTACGGAAAGATAAGAATTTTATGCCGAACCAAGGAAATAAAAACTGCAAATCGACGGCCTGTTAATAGCTCGTTTGCGGTGAACTTTGAGCGGAACAGGTTCGGCGAAATACAAGCAATCAAAGATAAAAAGATAGAAAAGAGAGAGAGAGAGAAAACATAGGGACTAAGACTAAAGATTAAATAGACGACAAGGGGGGGGGGGTGCATTCTGAAGTTGAAAGGCACACCTTTTATTGTATTGATGGCCAGTGCGGTTTGAATGAACAATAAATGGAAGATGAAGACTAATTGTGGTTTTTCTCTA
Source organism: Stichopus chloronotus (assembly GCA_021234535.1). NCBI lineage: Eukaryota > Metazoa > Echinodermata > Holothuroidea > Aspidochirotida > Stichopodidae > Stichopus > Stichopus chloronotus. The sequence goes on along the minus strand of CM037832.1, from coordinate 28,122,043 downwards.
TTTGTTGAAGTATGTTACAAACTTGAAAACACGTAGAAGGAACGCAATCTTGAAACACACCAGTAACCAACAGCAAAAAAAAAAGGATGAAAAAGGACGAAAAGAAAACAACAGAAAAAAATGGATGAAAGAAAGCAACCTTACCTCATTAATGAGGGGGTCAAAACCGTTTGAGGGAGACTGAATGACTCAAGGGGAGAGCCTAACATAATTTCTGACGAAACATTGTAAACTAGATGGTGCCTCGTCTGTGTAGCATGACAGAACAGGATCAAGCTACATAGCTAAGTAATGACACAGTAACGCTAAATGTCCTTTGGAAAAACATGACAGTGAGGTCGAACAGGAATAGTTGTTGTCGGCGTTTTCAGGGGTGGCAGGGGCCGGGGAGGGGTGGTCGATTAATCGATTCTTTCCAAGAGTTAATGAACATGACTTTACTTTCTCCAGATAGCTGCTTTCATCGGGCTAGTTAAGAAGTTAATTACGCGGTGGTGTTTTCAGTGACTCTCTAAAATTATCTGTTGTATAATGGGTTAAATGTTCAACCCAGCTGAATTTGCACTCCTTACAGGCAAGTAAAGGCAATGTTCCACGTCGGAATGTCTATTTATGGGTCTTATCCATGAGTTTGCTCAAAACTGCTTTGTCATGCAACTTGACAAAATAACCTTATAAGTTCTAAACAAGTAAATTCACTGAATACGTAACCCCCCCCCCCATTCCGAAAGTGGGGTAAGTTGTCTATGAAAGAAATCAAAATAGATCTGATACGGCACTACATAAACGGTACTATATACAAATTGAACTTTGATGGCTGTGTGACGTGCCTCTAAAAAAGAGCTGGCTTTACTCAAAAGTTGCACAGTGAAATCCTGAAAGAAAATCGGCGCTGTTGAGTTTTCGTTTAAATCTATTTCCGAGATATGGCTTTTTGAAGTTTTATGAAAATGCAAATTATGATGACGTGGAGTGTTTGCGCAGTTTCGGTATTCGTTTCACTAGGTCTCTATATCTGATCTCTTAATTAGTTAAGGTAAGGTTCTCACACTGGTAAGTGATAACAATATTTGTAAAGAAGAAATACAAGCTTGCTAAGCAAAAACCTTGGGGTATATAAAATTCTCAATTGGCCTTTGAAATAAAGCTTTAATAAAACAAAGGTTAACAAAAGAGTCATGAGAGTCCCTCTCTTGACGTCATAAATTTGCATACCTAACCCATGTTTGTTCGTGATGCAGGTGTAAGATAGGAATATGCCTATAAAGTTGTCCATTTTCAATGGATTTTCATGGGATTTGTGGCTAAATTCAAACTCTTTGAAGATAAATACAGCTAATATTCTAACATGTCGTTTATATCTCACACAACCTTTAACATACAGGCTCCGTGTACCAAAAGGAACTTGTAGGGACGTTTGCAGTAACTGAGGGCAGTGTTTACATTCGCTTTTAAACGGTTGGTTCTCCTCAGGTGAGTTTTAAAAAAAAAAACATACAAACAAAACAGAACAAGGTGCAACGTAGTTGTATATACAAATGATGTCACCACAATTTTCTTTTTCGTTCTGGTACATGTTAATAATTTAGTGGTTGATTTTATTGAAAAGGAAAATGGATAAGTCTGATTATCGCACAAAGGAAGTCATCAAATGTTTTGAATTCCTTTTCACTATATTGTAATTGAGTTTCTGAGGTGTTGGAATGGACGCAACATGGCATAGATCTTCAGACTTTGTTTGACTGTGCTCGCATATAAATGATTGGAGGATGGGAAAAAATGAATAGGGTGGGGACCCAGGGGGAATTGTGGGGGTGGAACACTTGGGACTGGGAACTGAGGACAAATTGTGCAATAACTATTTGCACTTGAAGATAACACCAGCTGATGTAAAAAGAGACAAAATTTCTACGTAGGTGATTCCCAATCATTAAGCACGTGACACACGTACCGTTTTCACTATGATGGTATGCTGTACCTTAAAATTTGAGTGACATGCTTCTAGAAATGGGCACCCTTTATGCAAAACTTGCAAAGTAACATTCTGAGTGTAATCCGTTATAATTTTGTTTATGTATCTATTAACCGTTTTGGAATATGATTTGAAAAAAAGTTTGAAAAAAAAAATGCAAAACAGATTACGTGGTAGAGTTGCACAGTGTCAGTTTTTACTTTGTTAATCCTATATATTTTGCCTCTAAATTGCTTAATTACTGAGTTTTTCGTTGGTAAGTGATAGGGATATTTTTGAAGGAAAAAGTACATGCTTTCAAAATAAAGCCCTACGGGCATATAAAATTCTCAAATGTCCCAATTAAGGTTACATAAACAAAGGACAAACATAAGACATATCATAGGAGTCCATCTCTTGATGTCACAAATTTCCCCACTTAGCCAATGTTTATTCATGATACAGCTGTAAGACACTAATTTGCCTGTAAATTTGTCAATCTTTGACGGATTTGGATGGAATTTGTGGCTATTTTCAACGTTTTCAATGCTTCATGTACTCAATAGCCCAAAGTGTCATTTCCATGTCACACGACCTTTAAAGGCAAAAACTCATTACCCCAGACAGGTTTCAATACTCCCAACCCCTTACGTCTAGTTCCTCCCTCAGCCTATCTAAAATTCCTCCACATGTGTAAGCAAACCAATGAATCCCTGTGTACGCTGTGTAGTATGAGCTACTCTGCACTTTTCGAATTTGCTGTCAATCAAAGAGTACTGAAACTTAAAAGGACCAGTTGAGAATTTTTCTTTCCGAAAGCCAAATATATTGCTTAGGGTTATGAGTTACTGCCTTAAAAAAGTCAGGGCTTTAGACAATAAAATGTTACTGTTAAATGCCTACTAGCAAGTGTGGAACACCATCACCAAATTTCATGTACACATGGTTGCTTACTTTTCAATTTGAAAGTTCATAAAAACACAATCGGGCCACACTGCCATTCAGCGATTGTGATGTCATAACCTGACCAATTGCACTTTTGCTTCACTTTATACTTTAACATCAAATAGCCTTAACAGTTATGGCGTAGATTCAAATCGAAGTATTTACTTGATCATTGCATGATGCGGTACATCTCAGTAATTCAACACAAAATGTGTACAAATATATGTGTATGAATGAATGAATGAATGAATGAGGCAATACATAAAATTTCTGCTGTCAGGGGTTACGTGACATCACCATTCGACTTGCTCAAGTCTGTTTATACATTCAACTTAGGCAAAAATGGTAACATCTTTCTCTCTGAATTTCAAAAGTGTACAAATTGAAACGGAAACAATATTTTCTTTTTACATGACAGTTTGAGGAACTTTGCCAAATATCCTGCTTCATATTTTATAAAGGTAATATCCCCAGGACTTAATTCTCCCTTTCATGCCATGTACTTCCCTGCCACGGGTCAGCGCCCTTAATACCAACAGGTTATACTGGAATGCTGGGGATTGCAATTACAGGCCGAGGTCGAACACTAAACATACCCTCACAAAAATAACAGCTTGCGAGACTGAAAATGATTAAAGATTATGATACGGGTTTTTCTTTACCGATCAGAGTTGAACCTTAGCCTAATGGTTAAGCCGATGACGACAGAAATTAGATCCATACAAGAAGGTATTTATGAGTATCGAGAGCTCTTTGCTTAAGACCGCGCTAAGGCAGGTTTTTTTTTCATCGCAAGTACTACTTAAGATTCCTTTTATTGTCAGAATAAGAAGAGAACAATAAACCGGAGAACGAAAATTTAATTTACCTCAAATCTATTGGGGATGTTTTGTCGCGTACTTCAGGCATACCAGCACAACTCACTAATCGTTAACCATCATGGCAGGAGACGGCTTTAAGAGGTAATCCTTGAAGTCAATTAAATGACTCGGCTATTGTTTCATGTATGAAAATGATCATATTTTCTATTTCCGTTTATATTTCGAAACAAATGGTTACTTTGTCTGGCAAAGAAGAGTCGTTTTCCTTGTCGGACTGTGTAGACTCGTGAGAGTGAGTACAAGGAGACGGAGGGGGGGGGGGGGAAGGGGAGAATGCACGAGTTACCTGAATCAAGATGAAAGATGAAGGGGGGGTGGTGGTCGGGGGAGGGGAAGGTGGACTGGATATTACCATCATCTACCAAAGTGCAACATGGATACATGTTGTATTAAGTTGTTTCAGTCCTTTCGTTCAGCCTACCGAACTTTGGGATACTTCACGTCGATTCCAGATAGGCATCATTGTCACTTGATGAAGCCGTTGACGTTAAGGCTAATGGGGGCATTGACAATGCATGCGTTTTACGGAAGTGTTTTAACAGCTTGGGGGGCCAATAAACATTTTTATACCAGTGGATATTTACTCCTCCTTTCAAGACATTTTTTTTTCTTCAGTTTATTCTATCTCTTAATGTAAGAACAAGTTTTATCGTGAATTATTGAGGAATGTAAGACAGTTTCCATCTAAAGAACCTTTTCTCTCAGTCTGAAAATGAGGGAGGAGTATCATATCTCTCAAAGAGCTCACATGTTTGAATTGCTCTCATTTACACTTACAAGCACGGAACTATGGGCCATAAAATCTACCTCAAATGTCTGCTATGTCATCCGTCTGGAATCAGATTTCAGGTAGAAAAATAATCCCGTCATAGATAAAATGGATTTATACAGCGATTGGATTTTTTTTTCTCCCTCTCTGGGTCTCTCTGTCTCCCTCCATCTCAGTATAACCATCACTGGGTAATTTAATAGATTGTGTAATGGTACAAAACAATAACAGACAAAATCCAATACTGATTTATTTTGTGTTAATGTATGGGGACGAAATAGGTATCGTTGTGTACGTCTCACTTAGATGAACAAAAAAAAAAAGTATACACTTTGTAACGATTTTTCTACTAATAGCAGAATCTAGAGCCATTACCGGCCTTCTGGTCCTTCGTACCCTTAATCAACAATGTAATACACGTTCAAATTCGATCTTCTCCCTAAAAAAATGTGTCGATTGAACGAAGAGAATATTTTTGACAAAGTTGTGGCTGTTTCACCAGCTTTTATTGACAATATTTTTTTTTTCAAGATGGAATGTTGAATTGTTAATCCTCTTTTTGAAGAAATACATCGAAGATAACTTAGTCACAGAGCACTACAAGGTATACCCTCTCAACTATCGCGAATGTCTTTTAAAGGGAAATAAGGCGTTTGTTTTACAGAAAATAATCATATTTTTAAAACCATTGTTTGTGGAGACAGAATTACAGATCATTCATAAGGAAAAAAGTATAGCCTTCTGTTCAAGGAATAAGTTTCTCACAGAGAGAAATTCAGTTATTTGTTGCTCAACGATAATTTGATCACCCAAACTTTCCAAAACTCAGTGATGCATCTTCTGTAACCCACTACGTGCATAATCTGTTTGAGGTGATGAAGCTTTTGTAGATGTTTATTGAAGATACTGAAATGATGGTTTAACAATGATTGAAGCTGTTTTCTTTGTATGCCAAGTTGGTGTATTCTAAAGGCATTACGTCCCTCTAACTTCCTTTTCTGTGAACTAAGAGAATATGCTTCGGTTAAATTCGACGGATGATTATGAAGCTTCTGTTCATTCATTAAGCGTTGGCGGCACATGATACATATCAGGTGCCCTGTCTGCAGTACTGTTTGGCGCACACTGAGGGGGCAATAACAACCAGTGCATGAAATGACGACGCAGAACGGAACCTCATGTCTTGAAAAAGGAATAAGTCATGTCTTGAAGAAGGAATAGTCAGTCGTCCCTTCTTTATCTTGAAGAAATGATCATTTCTATTAGTATTATTATTATTTATTAGTGTTTTTCATAATGCTGCTAATCATCGGCACTGCATGAACAAGGCATTAATCAAGCGTTAATCTGCGAAATCAAGCAATTTAACAACAGAAGTGATATCACATAATGAAAAAGAACCATTTATTACTGCATTTTAAATTCAAATTTGTATGACTATTTCCTTAAACCATTGTCTCAGTGTTTGAATTTAAGGAAAGTTTGTATAAACAATGCCGAGTAGATCAATACGGTTTAATGAATACAATGAGTTTTCGATTCGTTCGCAGTTGTTTTGAGTGACTTAAACATACCGAGCTAAATGGTTAACCGATGGAAAACCATCGACTAATCCTGATGAGAATTCAAGATCATGTTTACTAATTGCTATTCAAGGCTTTTATATTATCGATAAACATGAATTAGACTCATTTATTCACCAACAAAAAATACATTTTTTTACATCAGTAATTCCACAATTGGCTTAACACATAGCCGTGTCGTGTGATAAACACAGTTTCAATGTTGCTGCAATTAGCTCTACTTGTCATAAGCCAGCTAAATGTATTCTTCACCATACCTTACAATGTTGGCGTTATACTGCAGAAATCAACAGTCAAGCATTAGGTTTTTTAAGTCCTATCTAAAGTTACCTCTGTGTAACGTTGTTCTTTGATAACCTTCCAGGTAGGATTAAACTATCTATGTACACCCTGGTTCTCGAAGTTCCCAGAGAAAATACATCATTCAAACATTTCCTTACATTCAACGTTGAAAGATGAAACATATCTGAATGCAAGCAACACATTTCATGAATTACAGTGCTTCAGATAAGTCATGTAAGTTCTGCACTAAATTATGTATCCTTGCGTGCCCTTGTCGCGCCCTGTAATGTTTCCATACGCTTTATGTGGTTTACAAGGGTCCCACGCAGTATATCATGACGAGGCGTGAAAGCACCTCGTGTACCAATACTGTGCTAAAAATTGCCACTTGTCGTTATGAACATGAAAACGAAGTGAGATAAACAAATCAAGCCTTCGGGGTGGGAGAACGAATAGGCCTATTGCCAATTCTGAAATCAGTCATTTCTCTATATATATTTTTTTTTTCGGCATTAGTAGCTATAAAAAAATGATCCTTGACGCAAATTCCAATGATATTTATAATTCTGTGATTGAAACACGAACGAAGCTAGAGATGGAGATGAGAAGCTAACACCAAGCGGGAAAGTTCAACATTTACTGAACTATGATATAAAGTTAGTTGGAATGACGAGTCATTTCGTATCCCTATGGCTAATTATGCAGTGTTGACTCGTCCCCAACTTTTGTTTACAGTGTTTGGGAATGACATATCTCACGTAGAGATGCTTCCAGTGTGTAGTTCCCACCCACAGTCACGTTTTTCAGATGAAGTTGTGGGATATTTCGCTGCTTTATTTGGAGTATCCTCATAGGTGGGGGGAGGTGAATAAATTCAAACCTTCGCGTCGTATCCCTGCCGGTTATCTGCTCAGGACCTTCTGTGTAAACAACCTCAACAACGTCGTATAGCTGTTGCGTATCGGTCTTAGTCATTGAATTTAAACAAGTGCGAACCAAAGTTATTCTTACACACTATGTACGTACTAAACGACGACATGGATATTCAAAGTGTCAAAACAAGGGGTCCCGGTTCGAGGGGGCTGGAGAAGTATCCTGGAACTGCATCGTGGCATCAACTGTATCGTGTATATTCATGGGACATTTTTTTAACCTGGAGAACGTCTGATTTCTATCTTGCACTGGAAGGAAACGTTACAAAAATGAGTTACCACGCTTTAACCTGGACCAGTTGGCGCAAAGACAGTAGAGGGGGAGGGGGAATCACATTATTCCTTCTTATCCCTGACTACTGTTTCTTAGCTGACCATCATTTTAGATGAGCTCTATGGGAATTTAAAAAGAGTTTCCCTTCCGTGGATTATATTTATCACAGCTTTTATGATGACGGTTTCTTCAAGATCCGACACGCCATAAACACGTTGCATCATGGGACGCCAAGATTTTTGGTAGTTCGTAGGTAATGCTTTCTGCAACAGTTCTTGTACCGGCCTCTGTAGGCTTTGGGATCCTTTTTGATGTAATTATGTAAAAGGAAGGCAAAGTCGAATACTGTGGTATGACCTCGAATGGTGTCCAACTGGCTACTGTCATCGCGTACAAATATGTACACAGGAGAGCATGGGGACCTGACCCTCGCCATGCTGACAAAATGAAGAATGGGAAAGGGGGGGGGGGCGGAGACCTGGACATTTAATGTAATAAAAAGAAACTCGTCACCAGGATCCTACCCGATCCTTTCGTCCAATGTATGGAAGCATTATTGGAACAAAGCTTGGAAGGAGAAGGTGGGGTACATGGGGGGTGTTTACAAACTGACAGTACCTTCTTCAGCTTGGTTACCAATGAATTTATCGAACCTGGATGATAGTTGATGTAATTTAGTGAGTTTGACAGGGAAGATAATAAATAGAAGAGAGAAAAGGCAGAAGTAAACAAGACTTGAAGAGGCAGATGTTGGGGGCAGTCACGTCCCTGGTTTTGACAACACCATAAGTACAACCGTCAACGCCTTTATAAACGCCCATCGGTGCATTGAAATGATCACTCCGTTTTCTGTTTCAGCAAAAAGAGAATCTTTTTACCAACTTCATCAAACCCTATTTTGTTAAGAGTCCCGATGATCAATAATGACGGAGCAGCGATGAATTAATATTGATCACCAATTTTCAGAAAGTATTTTGTCGTTAAAAAAACCACATAGGCTTAGAAATTCAGTCGGTAATATAAAAAGCAAATACTTCGAAGATTGGATAAACGTAAGCAAAGAGCAGACGACCAAAAAAGGGGGCAAATACATCCATCATGAGTCTGACCGCGAGTGACCCGGTTGCCATTGGAAACGGGAATTGTCAGGGGGAAAGAAAACCTAAAACAGCAACAACAAAAAAAGAATCAATGTTGTCAAATATGAAATTCGCTTGAAGCAAAGATTCACAAACTAAGGCAATTCAGAAAACGTGAGCAAACAATAAAACAAGGCGAACATTTATGGACCTTTTCTTGTATTTTGTTTACCTACAAATTACTTCTTTCACATTGACATGTAGCCTACACGACAACATGACAATGGATCGTTGGGGGGGGGGGGGGTGGAGTTGAGGGGTTTTATGGCAAGAGAACGCTTTGCAGGTTGTCAGCATTAGCCTCGCGAAACGTCTTTACAATGATGCTTTAAAAACTTTCCAATGACTTTTTTTGTCTAGTTTTCTCACAACTTTCTCAGATTGCCTCAAGTATCGAAGGGATGATTGATTGTGACGATTAAAGGTAACGGGTAGAAAATGGACCAATAGAGGAGGGGGTGGGTGCGATTCTCTGAGACTACTTGCTTGTTGCGCACCATTCAAGTATTATGTAGTGCACTACGTATGTTACAATGTACCATCTACAGTAGATTCACACCCATCTACCGTCACAATCTACAGTAGATTACTCTATGATATTGACTCAACATTTAGAGATCAACTTTGAAACTTTGAAAAGAATATATATATACATATATATATATATATATATATATATATATATATATATATATATATATATATATATATATATATATATATATATATATATATATGGCGTAAGCGTTGGAGGAGAATGATCTTTTTCCCCTTCGCAAAAATGTATCGCACGTGCAATGACCTAAAGACACGAAACTGCATCGACAGCAAAGGAAGGAAACCAAAGGAAAGGGGGAAAATTGAGAAAAACACATCAACGCGCATTATTTTCTTATCAAATGTTATCTTCAAAAGCTCATGATGATAACTACGATGAAACTGTAATGAACTTAAGCCTATCAATAACTCGATGAGATATCTAGATTGACCGGCAAACCTTCCTCAAACACCAAGAGAGGCTCCATCGTCTGATCTGACATTATCTTCGAAAACGATCAAGAAAAATCCGACAGTTTCTACAGAAAGGGCCCCCCACGTTAACCTTCGGTGAGAGAAATGGCGCCAAATCCGAACAGGCCCCACCCGCTTATTCTGCCAACTGAGCCGTTTGGTATTAAGAGAGGATTTAAGGATACGTGGCCTTAAAAAAATATTTCAAGCAAAAACTAGTTACCAAAATTGGAAAGTAATGGGTTTATTTATTTAAAGGTATGTATTTTAATCAGTTTTCCTGCTCAATAACGAGCCGCAGAAATAACAAATAAAGACTGGGGATTTTGGGAGAGGAGGCCTTGTTCTCAAAACAGGAACGATGTTTTTCTTTCTTTGAATACCAGTCCACGTGCACAAATTATAGACAGCAAGGTTGTTTATCAATCTGGCTATATGAAGGAAAGTTTCGCAGAGAAAGAAATTACGGACGATTAATATTGACAAGGTCAAAACTCTTGATCCTGCAACTATTATGTGTGTTTATTATATGTGAGGGTCAGGAAAACTCAAGTTTGGGAGTTTAACTTGTTTTTTCACAAAAGTTATAGAAATCGCTGTTATCTTTCTCGCTCTACCAAGAAGTCGCAGAACAGGATTTTGTTCCGACTACACTTTTTTCTAGAAATTAGCTACACGTACCAGCAACCGAAAAAAAAGAAGGAAGAGGTTGGTACACTATACCACTGAACAAATGGACTGGTTTCCTAGTATACATCAGCCCTATAAACGTATAACATCCACGTTAGATCCTGGGGAATATTCTGTTTCGACCTAAATTTGGTGAAATTTTACTACATCTCCACAATATCATATTTCCTCCACTTCATCACTACGAAAGACGGAATTTTATTTCAAATACTGAAATTTACCTACGGAGATGGTAAGGGGGCACGCTTTTGCAGGTAAAGACCATTTCTGGGGGTCTGCTGAATATTGCCGTTCAATTTGTTTTTTTGTTTTTTTTACCCTCCCCTGCAAGTGATGGTTTAAACGTTGATGCTTTCGGCTACCTGCGAATGCAAGTGATGATAGATGCCAATTGAACCCCGTCGCACCCCCCCCCCCCTCCATGGGAAAGGTGCAACCACACCGGGACTGTCGACGAGAGACAGTGACTTGTGCTATCACGAGGAGGGAGTGAGTCAGCATTTTGCAGAATTCCTCTTGTCTCTCGTATATGGCCCCTTCCTTTCTTGTCTCTTCTTTCTCATCTCATCTTCATCGTTCTTTCATCTGTATATCCTCTTGATCTAAACATATATATATATCCCCTTGATCAATATCCCCTTCATCTATATAAATCGTCTTCATCTTTATCTCCCCCATCTCGTCCAAATGAATGATTGCCAATTAGCTGACATGTTTTGGAAACACTACAAGTTTTGTTCGAGTATTGATGTCTCTGTGTTATCCCTCAATAATCTCTGTATTCGATGCTTCAACTGCAAGGCCATGCCGGTCTCAAAATGGCGATAACTTCATTGAAAAATGCTTCACCAAACCGCCAAAACCTCGTTGACAAGTATTGTGTTTAACAAACGAAGCTTTCATTCCAAACGAAATTCCTCTCGGAGATCATACAGACGATGACATCCATTTTGCTTTTGTTTTTCGCTGGACGAAGATACCCATCCTTTCGAGAATGGGCTCGTTTTCTTTTGTTTTGCAATTTTCCAATTTTTTTTTTATTTGAGAGATAAAAGAACAAACATGGATAAGGCTGGAAAAACGTTAAGGGAGCAGTCCAGTACCGATACATTTTTGTCTTCGACTGATGATGGAAACAAAATCGAAAAGAAAAGAACTTGGAGATCACAATTTAGCATTTTTTCCCCCCAGCATACGACATTACGACATAGTGTCCGCATTGAAACAAACCTCGTCGAAATGACGAAAAATATTATAACATTGACATCCCATTAGTTGCTTTCCGTGAGCACTATGTGGATCGCGAAGTCACGATCCCTTTGTTAAAAAAATCTCAAAAGGGTTATCCTCCCGATTTATTTCTATTCTGATTTCCAAGAAATAATTGTGCAACAAGACGAATAATTGAGGGCGTACTATTTCTGTCTCTTTAGTTTACGCAGCTCGAACTACCGTACCTAGCTTGCAACGGAGATGTTGACATCACATGACATATTTACAACTGTAATGATTCCACGCTTAAACAAAACCGTAACAATTGATGACGACAAACTGATACGTTGATTCAGCCACGACGTTTAACAATTTTATGAAGCACATACGTTTTCACTTACAGGATTCTATTGACGTCGCATATCTAACTGAAAAATTAAAACAAAATCTTAGATGGAGTGACGTCAAGGCGTCTAAATAAAATACAGCAAACGTTACAAAGGGAGAGAGTTTGATAATTATGCTCAAACTTTATTGATATCAAGAAAAAAACAAAACAATGACCAATTGCTTTGTAATCATAAAAATAATAACAACAATCACAAAGTCTCTCTCTTTGTGACTTTTGTGACATCTGATGACGATATTCAATACAGGTTTCTTGAAAAAAGCTATATGACTGTTATCTCATGCATGACGTGAGCAACAACGACGAGATGTCAGAGAAAGAAAAACACTTGATGATTACTGTAAACTTTTAATCCGTCTTCTTGGTGAGTAAAATAAACAAATAAAAATAAAATGATACATACCCATCATATGTACGCAAAATTGATCCCACTTTGCAGCGTTTAATGATTGCGTGTATATATATATATATATATATATATATATATATATATATATATATATATATATATATATATATATATATATATATATATATATATATATATATATATATATATGGTTTTATAGAGAATGTGTAGGCCTACAGGTTATCCACAGGTCCTTATAATATAACCGTGTGTACATGTGTATACATATAGATGCATATATATAGATACATGTAGGCCTACATGGCACATTTTTCTGGTATTATGATTTGCTGTAGGTGACTCAGTGAACTATGTTGACTGAGTCGCTTTAGATCACAATCACCCATTTACGTCTCCAAATATCGTCGAAAAGATTAATCATCACTTAAAGGTTGTGTTTTCATTTTTTCTAATTTTTTTCAACCGCTGTCGTAATATTCAGTCCAAGCAACCAAGTCCAATTACTCATCAAAGCAATGCTTTATTACCAAAGATAACAAAAGAAAGAACAAAGACCAGTCACCCTCCTTACCGATTCCAACCAATATATAGACAATTTTTTTTTCATTTGTGTTCTTTTTTCTTTTTTATCTTTTTTTTTTCTTTTTTATGTCGATATATTTGTCTTTCATTTTTTTGTACTTTTCTTTTCCTTTCTCACAGTTTCTTTTTAATTCTTTAATCTAAATTGGATATTCTTTTTTTTTTTTTATAACGGCAACTTGATGCATATTTTCTTTTTCTTTGTATGGTAGTTCTATAAGCGGCTATCCTCTCCACAGGTTTGTTTTCTTTCTTCCATGTCTATATCTACCGATGAAGACTTAGTCCCGCCGTCCAGCTTGGTCTGCCCGCTAGTATGTATATATATATATATTCGTCCTTATACATATATTACATATCTAGGTTCAACGACCTGTGCCACTAAAAACTTGAAAGATTTCTCGGGATATTATCGACGGAGAGTCCATTTCTGGGTTAACGATGTAAATATAGGCCTTTAGTCATGAATGGCGGCTTAACCAGATTACCAAACCTTTGATGAACTTCACAATGATTTTGGACGTTAGGGGGTTTTACTGCGACGTATAATGTTTTAATTACACCCGTTTTCTCTGATGCCTGTTGATGCGGGCTTCATGCAATGCATTTAGAAAAGATGTAAACAGGTTACAAAACAAAACAAAGACACTAACAAAAGTGTAACTGGAAGTGTTAAAGTTTATGAACGACAAGGAACGTGCGGGGGGAATATAATCTGTAAAGAGAGGCATATGGCGGGGTCTTTCACTTTTAGATGAGCAAGGTTTTGTACATACAGTGACTACCGTACCAGCATGACACGAGTGGATCTTGCAGGATACTGTACAGACTTGTGCAATTGGACCATAATTGTAGAACTTCAAAATCTTGCGTTCCCCCCCCCCCCCCCCCAGCTCCATCTCTGCTGTTTGGTGTGTTTGAAAAAAGAATATCAAACAATCAGTTTAAAGATAGTACTTCGAAATGGTCACTGACTGTTTTCTGATTCCGAACACATAAGTGATGCAATCTTTGTGAAGTAAGTTTTTGGTGACCACGTGACCCGCTTGATACACTGACAAGGATGCCGAGAAATGAGACTAATTCTACCTCGCCATTACACTACACTACGGTCTTACGTGAGAACGTATGAGCAGCTGATCGCATATAGGTACTGGTAAACTGACCACTTTGACTCTAGTTTCATGTCATGGATGACATACAGAATTCACAGTGATACGTTTGAACTTTTCATAGTGTTTCTTCCCATTAAATCTAAACCTTTTGTTATTTTTTTTTTTTTTTAATTTTCTCTTTGATCTACCAATACCGACGACAGTAAAGTTGGTTTGAGTGGTGGAAAGGTTGCAGCTAGAACTGAGTCAGTGTATCAGAAGAAGAAGACCGTGAAAGGACTCACGAAAACATACACACACACACACACAAACACGCACGCAAATGCACAGACATACACAATTTAATGACTTAGAAGAATGTCTGGGAGAAGGGCGACACAGCATCGTAACTAAAAAAATTGGAGAGAATTTCCCCTTCACTAGTGCCCTAGTGGTGATGAACAAAATTCACACTTGCCTTGATTTCGTTAAACACTACAAGAGCTTAAAGAATTCTTTAAAATTATTCAGTTGAAGTACTGTAGGGCGATTGATTTTATTTAGTGGAGAATATTTTTCCTTGAATGATTTTTTCCTTTGTTGTACCATCTCCATTGTTCCTTTTTCTTTTCTTTTTCTGCTAAGTATTTTTTTTTAGTATATGAGTCATGAGCAGTTTATAACTTATATTTAAACATTTCATAAAGCATTACATTTACAATACACATGGCACATATCAAAATAAAGAGGTCCCTTGCATTCTTCACTTTATACTCAACGCAAATGATGAGCTATGAATGGTTTGCACATATTCAACCACACGGAAATGAAAATGCTTGCATTTAAAACTCGGGGTAATGCAAAGAGAAAAAACAAAAGTAAATTTTGCGGAAAGAATGTCGTTACTCGACAGAAGCTATCAGTTAAAACAGAACTTAAAATGAATTTGGATGTAACAAAGAAATGTTTCGACTGACTTTGACTGTAACTCTAGAAGAGCGGATACCTTTCCCCTCATGATATATTCTCTTCGTATCCATCTGCAGATGTAAAGGAATTTATGGGCAGTTTTCACCAACCGAATATTGGACACTAGAATATCCGAGTACACAACATGCAAACAAATGGAAAACAAAAGAATATGATATCCACTTTACAGATTTATTGCACGTGACCAATGACGACATGATGACAACGGAAAAAATTCAAGATGTTAAAACGTAGGTCACTACAATCAAGTTATACACTGTTTCTTTCAAAGAAATGTCATACTGTTGTGTTTACATTGTGATTCGTTGAGTACATTTTACCTATACCAAAATGTATGTGTATTTATGAGAACAAAGAGAGGCTGGGAGGCACGGGGGGGGGGGGGGGTGGTGGACTCCTGGACGTGAGGGGTGTTTATGTCGGATTAATGGGAGTTCACGAAACCACTGTATTAACTTTATTTTATTTTTCAGGTTTTCTTTTACTAGGTAAAAGTGTGACCTAAGTCATAATGTGTACCTGTGTAAGAATTAGTATTTTGAATCTCAATTTAGTTACATAGTTAGATTTCAAAAGAAGAAAAACAAGAAGTTGGAAATATACCATCGTGCGAGGTACAAAGAGACCTACGTACATTTTTTTTCACTTTCTTTGAGTTTCATAATTATATCTGGTACGGTAAATACTCCGATGTCAAGGGAAGTTTCGAATGTTCAAACATTATTTTGGTGTGACAGACATACTTGTAAACTTACTTTTTGGATAGGTGCGTTAATTCATCAGCAATTTTCGTTCAGTGGTTTTGACTTCGTTAGATGGAGGGGGCCCTTCATCTTCTCAGGTCTTTCCCGTTACACTCTGTCCACCGTGTTTTCTTCCCTAGTCCTTTGTTCTTTCTTTTTACCTTGTTTTAAAGTGTTTCAAAAATACCATTTCTTTAGTCGAAATGCACAATCTCTTCCAGAAGTGTTGGGACAGCCGTAGGCGGACGATACATTAGTACACCAATGGAGTAATTTTGTTCAATGTTTTAAAGATATTTGTCAATTTTTTTCTCTAATAAGTTGGTTGGTGATTAAAACTGTTTAATGTTTAACCATTGTTATTGCCCATATGTCGCAATTTTTTACAGATACAATAACGACCTGGCGAAAATCGATGGACGGGTGTTAAACATACACAGACAAAAAAAAAAATAAAAAGTACACTTTGATCTTTGATGCACAGGAAAAATGCATATGAAGGATCATACTAAAAACACATACAACTTACCAGAAATAATGAACTCTAAGGCGACCTATGTTTGATGAAGATTTTTTTTTTTTTAAAGTTCCTGGAGACACGACAAAACAACAGCTAATGGATCTGATCAGCCATTTTTGGAAAGATTTGACTCATTTGAAACATTTCAATCAATGCTGTCAAAAGACAACAAAAAGAAAAAAAAAAGAAGAAGAAAAAAAGGAAGAAAAATTAGCGAGGGAAAGAACAAAAATTGTGAAGATTTGAAAGACCGTCGTGACCAAACGAAATTCTATCAATTATTCATAAAATAATTATGTCAGTTAATTATTACAAATACCTTTCAATGAAGGAAATGAAATATAAAAGACAATCTTCATTCTCTGCGAAGAGACGCGGATCTGTAAATAATTATTTAAAGCATTTAGCAGATTAACAGGAGGATGGGGGGGGGGGGTGGGAGTTGGAGGGGAAGATGGTGGGGGTTAGGACGTTGATGAAAATTGTCGAAAAAAAAGGAGCATGTGAAGCCCCAGAACTTTTGCTTTTGTTTTGCCTGATGCCCATTTTACCAATTGAGAGAAGTATTTGAGTGTAAAAACCTCATTTGCAAGGATGGTAACGTTCTAGTTTCGTTGCTGACTATAAATGTACGAAAATCAATTCAAATAAATGTGAATTAAAAGAAAAAAAATTGCGAGGGAAGAACTCCAAAGAAGAAAATATTATGATGTAGGATAAGGATCGAGTTTGGAAATTTCTGGTTAAACGTTCAACACTCTAAACAGCGCAGAATTGGACCCAGAACAGAACAGAGAGGATTCATGTGAATGATGAAGGTTAGGCTTTGTGAAAGTGTTTCCATTGACCTATATGCTCTATGGTCTCCTTCAAATGAGGCTGTTGTGTCATAACAAAAATATGGTTACATTTTTATAATTTTTCTTTTTATAAATTCAGTTCAGAATAATCTGAAGGGAGGAGTGTTGTGAAAGGTCTGAAGATTCAATATACTGGATAATGTGGCACATTTTAGAATGTGCCATGCCTACGTCACCGGAAAACCGTTTATAATACACAGAACGATGCCACAAAACAGGCTTGCGGCAGACATTTTCAAATACTCGGATTTCAGGGACCAAGAACGCAGCTAGATGTAGATGAAAATGGTTTCTATATTCTTGTTGTAAGATGAAGGACATTCTGGTATAGTGTGCTCATGCAGAGAGATACCGTCAAGCACGCTGCTACCTCGATGAGTTTAGCTTCATCAGAGCCTTCGAAATCATTTGCCCGTTACTGGTTATGGCAAGTATTTGTTACTTAAGAATTTATTGTTCCTTAAGTAACTTTAAAGATAGCCGAGGCTTGGCATTTTTTTCGTGTTTTTCTTCAGAAATTTTGAAGCTTATTCTTGTCGTTTCGCACCGAAACAAAATGTCCTCGGTAACATTTCAGATGCGTCTCTTGCTTTCAATTTTGTATGAATACGAGCTCAGCCCCGTGTCCCCCCCCCCCCTTACGTCTACCCTCCCGCTCCCGCATTTAAAAAATAACAATTTGCTCCAATTTTCTGTATGGTTTCGTGCTCCAGTGCCGTCTGCCTGTCTGTAGAGTAAAAGGAATAAAAGTTGGAGACTAAATTTTAAGTTTTAATGAGTTAGAAGTTTATTCTACTTTCTTCCGTAGATGATTTTCCTTTATTCCCCACTCATATACACAAAACAGAAATCAACACACAGATTCAATACAAAGTACATCGTTAGATTGTAATGATCTTAAATAACTTCATATTTTTAAGTAACTTCATAACGTTTTTACCATTGCTTCTTTCTATTCTGTAATTCCTTGATAACAGTCATAGGTGCATCTTTTAATACATTACCTGACATTACCAATACTTGACCTATGCGTTTAACTGATAATTTCCCTCCCTCGAAAATGGCCGCTCGTATACCACGCGGGCACATGATTGGTTAAGTTACCACGTTGGCGGTACAAGTGACCAAAGACCTTTAACGGAATCACCTAGGGGATGTTTTATCAGGAATGATATACGCACCGACATATGTAAAATACTTAAAGAGTAACACTATCATACCCACATGATTTCCTCTTTTTCTTCAAGGAAGTACATTTCTTCTACAGAGAAGTACTTTTCCTATATCAGTATATGGTTTTGAACATTAACATGTTACTAACACATTAAGCATGAAAAGGTACTTAATGCGCTATAGGAAAACATTTCCGTGGGGGAAAGGGAGGGGGACTGTAGGCCTCAATGTCTTACCGAAAACAATCAGTGACATAGCACAGGGGGAGGGGTTCCCAAAACAAATTTTTCATCGACGCGGAGGTATAAAAGAGATGCCAAATTTGAAGTGCACGGATAAATAGTTGATTTTCTTTCCAGTTACACAAAATAAGGGACTGGGGAGGGGTGTGAGCCGAGATAAGCACGCCCGACGTCTGTTCTACGGTGTGTTACTGTTGGTCTTTACAGTCCTGTTATCACTTCTGATCACAACTTTCTGTGACTCAGTTTGTCAGTTATGTAAGTATTTTTACTGCCAAAGATAAGAAAGCGGAGACGTAAGGAATTTTGAAATCCAACGAAGCAATGACTAGGTAAAATACATAAGTTCAAATTTGCTAGAAATTTGGGTTTACGTATCCACGATCGATGTAGATCTTTCGATGGGGAAATAGAAATTCTGCCAAATAAAAATGAGGTAAAGACGTAACGTTAACACGCAACAAATGATAGTATCTGAGTCACTCGCTCAATGAGGTCAACCCAAAGGGTCAATTGTCGCAAACTCTTTCAAATTATTGTTGTTTTGTCTTTGCATTATATTTCAAAATTTTATTCTCATAAAAGAGATGAATTTTAACTTGTGAGTTTGTTATCGGTCCCGTTCAGCCATTTCTAAACAAATAAAAGATAACGAAACAAGTGAACTTGAGTAAACCTTCACACCTCTGTGACAAAAAAGTAGTTCAGTATTTACCCAGTCTGCTACGATCACATTTCTTACCGTACATTTTTTCAGTTTATGTCATTACCTGTAGGCTGGATTTTATACCGTGCTCACTGAGTGAAGTACAATATATTCGTCGGATATGATTATTCTTTCATAAACTTATGTGCTCAACCAAACCAAATCAAGTTGTGCTTGCACTTCACTTCTATTTGTAATTTTAAGAGGTTATAATTAAATTCCATTCTACTTATCTTAATCCTACTTAAAGTAGGATGTGCTGTTTGAAGGAATAAAAATATCCTTTGCGGTTGATCTTTCATCATTTTCTGTCATTTGATACCAATGTGGACAATAACATGCTATGCCAGATTTCTTTCACTAACAATTTCACTAATTGGAGTGTTCATTACGGTAGAAAGAAGAGCAATTTAGTTTTTTCGTCTAAAAAGTTAGCGGAACTGGACCCTGCGGTAAATGTGCGGCACTTCCATGTGAACACTGCTACAACCAAACTCCTATGTAAACACATTTCTTTTAGAAATTAGGCTATACGTGGATAAATATACCACAGCACAGGAGTTTTTATAACTTTCTGCAACTAAAAGAAGTATAACCAGTCCTTTGGTGTACTTTGGAAAATGCAGGAATAACAGCACATCCTGCTTTAACCCTTCCCTCTCCCCACTCACCCGTCCTCCCCAATCCGGCCATAAATAGTGGATCTTTATCTTTCTTTTATGGAGGAAGACACTATTTTGTTAAATACGAAGGTCAAATGTGGTAAGTCCAAATTCTAAACGTCGCTGCATTTTGTGGCAGAGATGAATTAAAAAGTTTAAACAGAGTAACAAATACCATCGCTTTAAAACGTCAACCTTGTCGAAAAATTTATTTTTCCTTATCAACATCCATGAAAGGATGGCGAGGAAGAGAAAATAAAAAAAAATAGGTTTTGTTTTTTCCTTCTCAGTTTTTCATCATCTTAACCGCCACTGGGTTTTGAAGCTCTCTTAAAAAAATGCTCACCCTTATCTTTCACCCCATCACCGCCCCCTTCTATATGCACTTATCAAGACGATGTGAGTCGTATCTCTTACCCTCCGCCCGTCAAGAAAAGCAAAAAAAAAAAAAAAAGAACAGAAAAAAAGGTAAAAAACAAGAAAAAAGAATAAAAAAGAAGAAGAAGGAAAAAAAAAAGAAACACTTGCTGTCGCTCTTCGAATCACTGCATCGCCACTGTAAATTTCACTGTGAAACACTAAAAGGGTCCTAAGCATGTAAATGATGCACTTAAGTTAAAAATGATTGGCATATTAAGAATTCACAAGTGAGCGTTTTTGGAGAAATTAGGCCACGTACGCATCCAGTGTATTTGGGGCGAGTCTATACCATTTGGATTTTTTTTCTCTTCTCATCATCTTCTTCTTCTACTGTTCTGTTTTTTTCTTTGCCTTTTTTTCTTTTTTTACGAAAGCAAGAAGTATTTCCGATAAATTTATGGAAATACAATAAAACTGAGGTACCGTGACAAGCTTGATTAAGACTTGTCATGAAACAGATCCATACACCTTTAGTTTGGCTAACAATTCCAGGCCTATCTGTGTCATAAGGTGAGAGGCTTTTAATTTAGGTATCTGTCAGTTACAATTATTTCGTCTCTGTTTGTGAGTCTGTGCCTTGAGAGCAATTGACGTTTTGAGGTCACGTCTAGATGGGGGTTTTGAGAGCCTAGTATGTCTCTACATGTCGAGGATCTTTCGCATGTGACTCGCAGGGAGTGTCTCGGCTCCCGAACAAGAGGTGAGTGAGAGTGTCCAGATAGAAGAGAAATGGTTAAAGAACCCTCCAAAAATTGGAACAGAAAGTGTCATGGTTCATATAATTACAAAAAAGTGACAAATAAAATTGTTATATATATATATATATATATATATATATATATATATATATATATATATATATATATATATATATATATATATATATATATATCAGCAATGACAGGGTAATTAACAATTAAAATCACTTATCGCAAATCTGTGACCAGGCACTTTTTACCATAAGGTATTAACCTTATGGTATTAACCTGGGCGACCTCCGTTCATGAGAAAACAAGAAACGATTTCTAACACTTTTTCAATTATTGCATGAATAGATACATGAATAATGAGACTAATCAGAAGTGTTGGCGTGCAATGCTTTCCTTCAAATTCATCACAAAACAAACAATATCAGCTCAATGAATCTCTTTAAGAGACAATAACTGTATAGGCTAACAAAAGAAATACCGACACTGGGCAACACTTCTCATCATCATATTTGCATTTTAATCAACCTTTGAAAAGCCATTTCTCGAGTACGGTAATAGATAGGAACAAATTTCAACGAATTTTCATTCAGGGTTTCACTCTGCAACTTTTCAATAAATCCCACCCTTTTCCAGATGCGTGTCGAAAGACTGTAGGCGCTTCAAACCCTACATCAGCATCTTGTTGGTATAACTCACGTCTTCTACTGCTTGAAGGAAGACTGCTCTGGTCAAGAAAGAAACATTTGCAGTTGTCTCAAGGTTACAAGTTGTTATGTAACACAGGCAACGGCAAGTCATTATTGGTTTCTCAAATTAAAATGCGTGACCTTGAAATCTGACACTAATGAATATTTAGAAATTGTGGTTTATTGAAGATTGGGTTTAAGGTGTGGCGAAAAGAAAAAAGATTGCAACCCTCAAAGTACTTTCATGTTTCTTTGAAGGCAATCGAAATTATAGAAATTAAATACGAGAGATATTCAATTACGTTTGGTTGGTACGTTACGACAGAACAAAGTTCTCATGATGCAAGACATCAATGTGAAGACATTTGTGTGTGTATATATATATATATATATATATATATATATATATATATATATATATTTCAGTTAGATACTTTTTGTACAGGTACAGTACTTGCCAACTCCCTCAAGATTTCCGTTCTTTTTTCAGGTTAATATATAATACCATAATTATCCTACCCGGGGAAGAGATGATCCCCTTCATCCCTATGCAAGAACAATATTTGCAGACCAACAAAGTTGAACAATATTTGCAGACCAACAAAGTTGAAGTAATGGGGTATCCTTCTGGAATTCCCTTGATTACAACGTTATGACAAATGAAATAAACAAATAAACATTTTTTTTTTCTTGCTCTCAGCTGGAGCACAAATTGATGAACCAGAGGTCCGCATTAGCAGTAACAGATGGGGGTGTAGCATACACAGTCACAATTGTAGTTTCGAAGTTTCAATCCGATGGTTTGTGAGCAATGACAGCCTTGTTGGGGGACTACGTTCACAATTTTGCCCTAGCAACGCAACGTTTTTTTTTTTGTTTTTTTTTCGGAAGGGCTAGGGGGTGAGTCACAAGAGTGAATTGCATTCGGAGCCAGGGAAGGTGATTTCCTGTGATTTAGAGGGTCTTTTATCCACCAATTTACCTGTACACTCCGGGTCAGGAAACCGATGATGGAGCTGAGCTTAGATAGTTTTCGTACAATTGTAGCTATCATGCAACTGATGACGGGCGCCACTTCAGCCTCGTCCAACACCCCCCAGGAGTTCCCCCCACGTCGCCACTGTTTATGGGTCTCTGCAGTGCTCTTCTTTCACACCATTCGGTTGTCTTGTCTTGGTAGACATGACTAAAACGTATCTATTGTTCTTTCACAGAATAAATCATCCAGTTGTAAGAAGACTTTAGACCCTAAACTGGGTTCGCATTGGATAGGGAATTTCGCAGAATTGGTTTCTATAAGCAATCGTGTGTGACGTATGGGGAAAAAAAGGTTCCTTTGTGTATTTTTTTCAATGCGTACAAGACTATCAGGAACTTTTGTTCCACGTTATGAACCTGTCATACACCGTTACGTTTATACAATGCATTGGGATGAGAAACGTTTGGCTGACGAATACATTATAGATAAAATTGTCACCCTTTTCAGTGTTTGAATTTAGGAATTATTTTAAGCCTGCACACATTGAGATTGGGAACATCTACTCTTAAACGATTGTGTATCATATTAACCATAAAGGTCAATCCTACAGAAGTTGCTACAATCTGGCAGATGTGTAGAAAGGGCCAGTGTTGCTGGATAATTGACACTTTGTTCAATTAAAGGGAAATAAGGCGTTTAGAATATACCAACATGGCATACGAAGAAAATAGCTTTAATCATTGTTAAACCATTCAGTCTCACCAATAAACATCTGCAAGAGCTTCATTTCCTCAAAACATGATGCATATGGTGAGTAACGGAAGATGCATCATTTGAATTTTGAAAAATTTGGGTGAACAAATTATTGTTGAGCAACAAATAACTGAATTTCTATCGATGAGAAACTTATTTCTTGAAAAGAGGGATACGGTCCTTCCTTATTTTGAATAATCTGTCATTCTACCTTTACAAACTCTGGTTTTAAATCTATGGTTGTTTTCTTTACAACAAATGCCTTATTTCCCTTTAAATGGAAACTTCCGAGTTTTCCACACAGCCTTCGAGCTTTTACTTCCCATTTGGACACTAAATTGGTATAGACCTATTAAAAATTATTTCTTGACAATCGGAAATCTTTAAATGTCGGAATTCGTTCACTTGGTCATATATCTAATATGTCGTCCAAAGTTGATATTCTTTCTTTTTGTCTGTTTTTTGGAGGGGGTTGGGACGAAATCACGGTCATGTGGGGTGGGGTTGGTGTGAGGCACTTTTCTCGAGAGGAGAAAAAAGGCTCAAAGGGAAAATCGCATACTCTTACTCAAAGAACAGAAGCCACTCTCTCCCGTTTACTGTGACGTAAAAGAATTATGCTCGTAGTCCGCTTCGTTATATTTAAATCCCAAACCATCCTCCAACTCTTTGTCGAATTTACACCAGAAGACAAAACGAAAGAATGAAAAAAAAAACAAAAAAAAAACATGCCTTTAGTCTGAGACCTTATGCGGATGATGTACTTTCCTCAGTTTTAATATCACCGAATCAAAACCGCAAAGAAAATTTCCAAGCGATCCATCTTGAATGAAATATTGTTAACGTCTTGGTAGACGTTACAAAATGTTTCAGAAAGTTGAAGGCTCTTCGTCTGAAATGAAAACTGTCTGTTTCTTTGACACCTTGCTTCTTCTTTTTTTTTAATCTTTTTATCTCTTATCTATCGCTTTGGTGAAAATAAAGGATGAACGATTTGATTTCGTTGACATTGCTTTCAGATTTCTTTTCCAAGTTTCAGCCAGGGGGTATCAAACGGTTTATATTTTCATCCGGTTATGAATGCCAACAGGACGTGACGGCGTACAACCTACCTTTACAATGTTAGTTACCGACATTGAGCCCGAAACAAATATAGCTGAAAATATCGAAGCAATGTCGTAAAATAGCTATCGTTTTATAGATTGCCGAACCGTCGCAGGGATAGAGAACTACCTAAAAGTAGGTTTCAATCTCGTAGAAGTTGATATTAATGCGAGGATGATTGGTAACACGTTGCTAGTGGAAGCTGTGTGCAATCGGTAAAAAAAGTAGAGGGTAAGGGAGGGTAGGGGAGGGGCAGAGGATGGCGTCAATGGTTCGATTATTTGTATAACAACATTATACATTACCCTCCCAGAATTTGTGGACTCTTGGTCTTTTCGCAGTGCATATATTTCTAACTCCACATGATTGCACCCCCACACCTTCTATCGACAAAACTTGCATGCAGGATACACATAAACAATATGGATATATAATTCATACCAAATGTATGAGTGGTCGAATAATGCCAGTTTTTGCAAATGTCAAACAATTGGTGTACATAACAAATATGTTATTGTTATCTTATTTGCAAACATCACCTTACAAAGCTCGGCTTCTTTATGTATCACACAGTCTATGCGATTTAGTCGAACCGCAGGTGAATAAAAAGCCTTTGAAATGCCACTGAGTCGAATCAAACACAAGTGAAATGCTCACCACACAAAGGATACGGACAGATGACTATCATATACAGTCTACACTAAGTCTGTCAAACTGAGTGACTTGTCGAGGGCCGGCTTTTGCGAACTGTTTCGATAGACCCATTCAGCTTTGGGTACATTTGTGGTTTTTTTGTCTTTATTGTGTTGTTTTAATTTTAGAAGTCACAACTGATTGCTTTTCGCATGATGTACGTCATAACTGAGAGAGACTTATGTTCACTGCGTTATAGACTTTCTGCTTTGCGTAAAAAGGAAGGACTTCTAAACGCATGTTTTGAAGCTGGAATATGAGTATAAAGTTTGTCAATGAAAGTCAAATTCCGTGGAATATGCCATAGCCACCACAAAAAAAAAAAAAAAAATGTTGAAGCCCCATTTTTACGTTCAAAAATATCCCTATCCATTCCCATTGGTCTGTTTGATTTCAAGTAACGGTGATTGACTGCTATGCTTTCATGTAGAGTCTGAATTTTGTAGGGCCAACAAAAATGTGGAGACAATCTTCACACTTGGATGAAGAATGCATGGTTCTCTTTCAGATTTTGTGACAGGTGTTATTTTCCCCTACTTTCTCTTCCCTGACAAACAAGGTAAAAGTGCAACTCATATTCCAGCTTTAATGCTGTAGTTGGTGTTGTTGATGATGATGGATTTTTGGGAAGACCCAATCCCGAGCGACCCCCCCCCCCCCAGCACACACACATACATACAGATGATACTTGATATTCCTCAATAAAAAATAATGCCAATACAAAAGCTGCCCTCGGCGGGCCTCATAAGAAAAAATTGGCAATAGGCTACTGCTATGTCAAATTTACGCTAGCCCTAACGTTATGTTCGATAAAAATATTTCGAGAGCTACAGAAAGCAAAGTGTGCTAGGAAGCTCACTGTCTAAAATGTGAGCAGTGACACAAAGTGATGATGATGATGATGATGATGATGATGATGATGATGATGATGATGATGATGATGACAACTGTGGTGATGCTGATGTTGAGATGATAATGATGGCAACCGTAAGGATGACTATGATGATGATGATGATGATAACGATGACGATGATATTGGTGGGGTAATGATGATGGTGGTTGGATAATAGATGATGATAGTAAGGATGATGATGGTGGTGGTGGTGGGATAACAATGGTGATAGTAAAGATGATAATGCTGATGACGATGATGATGATGGGGTAATGATGATGACGATGACAATGATGATGAATGTTCACGATAATGATGATGATGACGATAATGATGGTGGTGGTGGGAAAATGGATGATGATAGTAAGGATGACGATGATGGTGGGATAATAATGGTGATAGCAAATATGACAATACTGATGATTAAGATGATGATGATGATGACGATGACGTCAGTCAGTGGTCTAACTACAGCGGCGTGATGGGATGTAAGAGGGAACGCAAGTCTTTCCCATCTGCTTTGCTCCTCTCCTACGGTATATCATGAACTTGGAGGGGGGGGGGGGGGTCGCAAGATATCCGGCAAGAGAAAATATTGGAGCGAACAGGGTAATTCACATTGAAGGGTAATGCTTCTAGTTAGTGCATAATTTCCGAAATTTTTATATTCTCAAAAGAAAGAATATTTGGCTGAGATTGGCAAGGCATGAGAGTCTATGAACTTTCATTTGACGCCATCTGAGGGTCACATTTTGTGCAAAACTTCTGTTGGCACACGTCAAGGAAGTACAAACGTTCTTTTCAGATGGTACCTTCACATGTCCCTCCCAACAAACTCACAGACGTACAACCGAGCCATTTACCCGTTACCTCGCCCATGAAAATGTCTGGCTCAGTAGTTGCAAAAAAAACCCCCCAAAAAACACGACTACTGACTACAACAAAGAAAAAACTTGAACAAAAGAAACTTTTGTTTTATTTTTCACTTTGATGATATGCGCTGTTACTATTTAAGCAAACAGAAATAATAAAACATTTTGTCTGTCTGTTCCTTGAGTAGCTATATGGACAGTTAGATTATAAACACGTATGTAAGTTACACAAAGGAATACATATGAAGACATGAACATATTTAATGTAGAAATCTATGCAGTCAGCTGTAAGATCGAGCTGTGGCGTATTCATTCATGCATGTAGACACACACAGGCCAAGACACAGATATAATAGAATATATAAGAAATATAATATATAAGAAATAGAATATATAAGAAACGTAGGCGGAGACGTAGATATTGTAGAGAAGCACACAAACGCACAGATATAAGTGTTCGATTGCATATATAGGCTACTTCTATAGAGAAAAAAAAGACAAATCAGCAGACATACAAGCACACCTACATACAGGTTTAAATACAGACAAATATACATATTCACCGCCTAAACGGGATACATATAAACACGTTGGTGCGGATGAAGACACACTCAGATGCAGATATAGATATAAACATCTCTACGTACACAGACCCCGTGCCCACACTAACACACCAAGGTGTAGACAAAGAGATGCATACACTAACGCAAACACATGTGTAGAAGCATACACATACGGATATAGAAACAGTCATACATACATGAAGACAGACATAGAAGTGGATTAAAGGATTAGCAAACAAACATGCTGCTCGGGTATTTGTAAAATAAGATAACCCGTGATTATCTGGACCCTTGATATTAAAACAACTTGCAAGAGACGATTTGCGCTCCCAAACCCCTCCCCCCCCCCCCTTTCACTACCACCGTATAGCACATGCCTAAACATCTCAACATCATTACATATTCCGTAATTCTGAGTCAGTACCTCGACCTGGCTAACGATGATAAACTCGATAGATGACGGTCATTGCCCCTTTGCAACGACTGTTTTGTAAAACGATTCCGATCTTTTTTTGGATACCCGTAAATGAAACAGACCCCGAAATGAGCCAAACGAAAAGGACAAAAAAATCTGTATGAAGAGTTTAATATTTCCAATCCAGTGTCTTTCTGGCCATTTCTTAACTATATTGTCATTTTAAGTACTCATTTGTGGATCATTCACCGAGGCTACGTACGAAACATCAAATTTTTTACTGCCCCCTTCTCTATAGCAGATGCAGCGGGGAATGAGAAATTCAAATATAGTTATAAAGAGGAAGATACTAGAGATAAATCAGAAACTCAAACATTTTTCGTGATTTCATTTTTATTTGTTGTTTCTTTTTATCAACTTTTCTACCTCTACATTTTTCTTCCTCCCCCTTTTTTCCCCCTGTATTTTTATTTATTTATTTTTTTTCTTTGGTTTTTGTGCGTTTGTTGCTCTCGGTCCCTCGGATGAAGATGGAAAGCTGCACAAGCTTTTTGTTTGAACTTTCAATTCTTACCAACTGATTGATAGTGGAGATGTTGTTGTATTACCTCCTTTTTATGACGTTGATGGATGATATATAGCTGTACAACGTTCCATGTCTTCTGTCAAACCAGATGGCTTCGATTTCTTTTTTCTTTTCTTTTTTGTCATCACTCTCTAAATATATAGATATATTTCCCTTACTTTTGATCGTGTCCACGAGCATATTACTATATGACTGTTGTGACGCGCTATCGGAGAGAAAAAGGGCAGCGCATGAACAGAAAGTGGAGATGTGTCGGGGGGGGGGGGGAAGGGGCGGAGGACACAAGAGAAGTCGCAAAAAGAAGAACGTTGAAGATGATTTTTTTTAACCTGCATCTTTCCTTATATCGCACTTTGAATGTTTTCATTTAAACTTGATAGAGGATTCGACAGATTACGTATTTTTAGTGCCTCCGTCAAATTTTACATATTCGAAGCGACGGAAAGAATCAAATTCACATTAAGGGAATATAACCCTTCGTGAGAATAAAAGTATGTTGTTGATCTTTTGCTAACAAAGTAGGCGCCTCGGAGTGAGCAGCTTAGTGGGGCTGAACAACAAAAAAATATTTCAAACTATGACCTTTCCTTCTGTACTTCCTATTACTTGCTTTTTTTCATTTTATATATATTATATTTTTTCTTTGGGGAGGACTTTTACCTTAGTATTTAAGTTTCGTTGTTTACTTGCGACACTTTTACTGACAATATTCATCAAAATCAAAAGAAAAAAAAAAAGAAAGTGCGATGCGTGTTTGACGAAAGGGGGGGGGGGGCGACGGCTATACGGAGCACAGTAGAGAGAGATTAAAAGAGAAATTGTATCTCTGGAAATTCATTTTGGGAATTCATTGACTGCTTAACTGCTGACTTGATGGGTGAAATATTGATATTTTTGTGAGAAATAAAATTACGAACACCGCCTAATTGAAAGTACGGGAGGAAATAATACGAGTATACAAATACATGACACTTAATGTATACTTTATAATGATGAAACGTTCGGATTACTGTCAATCATGTGTTAGTCACGTGATATTAAGTTCGAAGTAAATGCAAAGCTCGAAATCTTTCTTCCAAAAGGAATATGAGCCTTTCTTTAAGTGACGATTACATTATAACTGGGTGTTTTTTTTTTTTTCTTTTTTTCATTGGATATATTTACAATGTGATGGATGAAGTTGAGCTCTTGGTCACTTGTTATTGACGTCCCCTACATTTTATTATCCTTGGCTGAAGGCCGCAAAAGGTCGAGAATATTGGCCTCGAATGGTGTTGAAACGGCAACTTGGTCTTTGTGCACTGCAGTCCTCTCTACACATAGGTAAATATGGAAAGTGTCATTCCAATGTCCCCTTTTGTAGTGGCTGGAGCGTCAACTTAGAAATGATATTAATCCTTCATTTCCATAAATAACTTTTCAAACCGCCATGACTTGAGACAAACTGATAGTAAAGAATTATGATAGAAAATATAAGTTTCTCGGGTTCTAATCAACAATTTTGTTCACGACACACTTTCTTTTTTTTAAGGACACCAGTGCCTTCTACTTAGATATACGTTAATGTTGCATCTGGATTTTGTTTAGACATCTTGTGATCTCTAAAAGAAGGAATGGAGTAAAGGGGAGAAGAGCAACATTCACATGTGGTGGGATGAGACTTAGAAGTTCACACTGTTTTCTGCGTCTCTGAACAGATGAAGGGGACTTGGAATTACCTGCTCTATGTAACTGATGTTATCGGATCGTTGTAAAGAGGTGTTTTTTTTTTTTGTTTTCTTTTTTTCAGTTACCAGTTGGTCATTCATGAAACGTACACACTCAAATGTTTTATTCTGAAAAAAAAAGAATGACCGCAGAAAAAACATGTCACTCACAGATGGTCCATTTCAAGGATATGGACCTTTTAAAAAATTCTGCTGTCTCCACTTGTCCCATTAAAATAAGCACGCCACCCTGAAAAAGTTCTCTGTCAGTACCGTATACCCGCCACAGGCAACCTACATACCGGGCCATAGAAAGACATCTCCCCCAGTGTGTTTGCGCAAAATATGGTTAAAGACAAAGCTGTGCAGGCTGGCATGTTCATGGCGTCTTCCAACTTGACTACGTCATGGAGCTACTACGTTATCCGTGCTCTCGTAGTGGCTGTATAGCCTTTGAATTCATTCGGGAAACCAGCAGTTGGGAAGGAAGGCAATAAGTTAAATACGTTTACATGGTGGATATGATTTCCAGTGACTGCCAAGACATAGAAAAAAAAAAACAGCAACTAAGTTCGAACAAGTTTTTGACCAAACTTCAGACAGTCTTCAGTCTCCTATGACTTAATAAGCACACCAGGTATATCCGTCCACTAAACTGATGTGCAAATTTCTGGTATTCGGTCACCTCCTAGATAACATTCGATGCTCGTCCGGTATTTTCCCGTCTCAATTGTTGAAAAGTAGTGTGGAGAATATGTCTAATAAAAAAGATAACAGCAAAATATTGCACGATGTACTTCATTGAAAATTATCCGTACAAAATATATATATATATATATATATATATATATTAGTTATGATTTATGATTCCCAAACTGTAGACATACGGCGTTGGTTGAGTTCAGCACTGGACCTTTCGGCAAAATATGACGACGTGTCTTGGCAATGGAGACTAGCGGGAGAAGGGAAGGGAAAGGTAAAATGTAAAGGATAACAGAGTGTATCCCAAAATTCCAGCCCTCCACCCCCACCCCCCACACACTTCATCACCATTTGTCCCAACATTGCCACGTACACGTTCACAAAATGTAGTGGAATGAAGCCTGGAAAACTTAATAAAATGAAAATGGCTGAACAAGCTCCTACAAACAAGTAACCAGTTTGTATAGGACAGTCGAGATGCACAGATTTCGCAAAGCAGTTTATTCTCGACGAAAAAAGCCCGTGCGTCATATCATATATAGATGTGGCTGTCACGGGAGAGATCGTCAAAATTAAACTTTGGCTTCATGCGTCTCGTTTGTCGTGATCAAACAAACTGAACGTGAATTTGTTCAAATCCTTGAAAAAAAGAAGAAATATTTGGGTGAATAAAATTGTTAAATTCCCATCAAAGGGCCCCATTTTTTTTTTTCAGATGTGGGTATGATAAGCGGGGAGCGTTACTGATCATGGCAGTCTTTTTGTATCAGCATGCATAACACTAATGTAACATCTGTACGGGGTATCTCCGTTCCTCTTTGGTAATTTTAATGGCTTAGTCGATAAAGTGCAAGTCATCATCTGCGGTTTGCATCTGAGTTTAAGCCATAGCGATGTATTTAGAGTTTGCACCGGGTAACCGCCCGATCTACGATGCCATGACCCGGTTCTGACATTTCTTAATCGGGATCCGTAGAACTTGCACGAACGTACATTGTACGTGTGACAAAAAAAAAATTAGTTACTTCTACCCAAGGAAATTTCATTGTCATACCCGTGAGTAAGACACATGGTGTTATGTTCAAGTGTAAAACATTATGACGACACAACGAACTCGTAGCCAGTAACGGAAATTTTCTTTGTTATCCTATTGCAAACACTAGATTATAGTGTGTGGCTAGCATTTACGCAGGAGACTTTTTCATACCTCTGTACACAGTGTACTTTATACATTGCACTGAAGTATCCTTCACGATTACTGCACTATACATTGTCTAATCACTCAGTGACTGAGAGTTAGTTGTCCACGAGGTTACATGAGTGAACATTCTGCACTAGATTCCCTTGCACGTGGGTAAACTTCACTGAACAAAATCCCCCCCCCCCCCCAGTCACTATCAGAAGCAGCTTCGTAGCAGACGACTTTTTTTGGGGGGGGGGGCTGCACATCAATGTTGGAGTTTTGCCGGCAAGTACCTCACCCCCTCCTCCTCGAGAAAGTCCATGGTCAACTGTCGCTGAGTGATGCAAAAAGTATCATGAAAATCCAAGTTAATGCTTTTGACCACTACTCACTCGGTCTTAGAATACCCTTTTCGACAGCAAATCTTAAAGTTGATCATAACATATTTATGCACTCTCTTAAGTCTGTGGCGTACACATTTTACTTAAAATGGAAAATGCATTCATCCCAAACTGAATTAGTATACCCCGTATGCTAAATTTTAAATGCCTCTTTTTTATTATGTGATATCATTTGTGTAATTGCTGAATTGCTTAACTTTGAAGCATAACAAATTGTTAATGCAGTATCGATATTCAGCGACATCATGCAAAATACTTATAGACCTAAGAGAATTGAGAAGGGAATTACAAGATTTTGACAATTTTTCGAAATAAAGTGGGAACGACTGCTGATTCTCTTTAAAGATCGGTCTTATTGACCCCTAATTATAGCTTGTAATTGCAAGAAATGTTTCCTTAAAGATTACATAGTCATGTCACTGTGAGTGAAGTGATGGCAGGATGTACAAATTAGCATTCTTGGCTGGTGCTGGGCTTTTTTCGTGTACGTTAAGGGATAAATGTACCTAACGTTTGGCAACACTAGTGTTCCTTACAATGGCTGTGTTTGTAGGTCTACAGAAAAAAATAACCAGGACTTTTTCTTTGGCTGATTATTTGATAAACTGAGCATGTCAGATTAAAGTGGGGCTGAGCAGAAACTAGTCATGACGGGATTATGAGTGAGGTTATACTTGTGGAGAGATGCGTGGAGGTGCTTTTTCGCACCAACCGTGACCAGTTTTATTCCCCCCTAAACTGTATACCAGAAGTGATAGGCAGTGACGATTTTTCGGCGGGGGGGGGGGGGGGAGGGGGGATAATCTCTGTCCCAAATGAAACAACACGATGACTACTAGACTGCACCGTCAAAGCAAAGTATGCTATACTGAGCAGTACACCTGATAGGCATACACTAGATCAAAAACGTCTTTCTTTTCAGGCATTAATTACACATCAACTTCAAATGTTGAAATGTTCACTGCACTGAGATATTGCTAAAGAAAGTATATCAACGAAATATTACTTACTCGTGGGTGATAATTGTGACGTCAATATCAAAAGACTTCGTCATTAAACGGATGTGAAAGCAGACTTTCGTATATCCTGATTGTTGTGCAAAGATCGACCCCTCCCCACCATCTCTCCCCGTCCCCCCCCCACCTCCTGGGATTAAGATGTTATGAGGACTCGCCGCGAGAAGTGATAAGCATACCTTGAGTTTTGCCAATGTCAACGACACTACTCTTTGCCACTGGGAGGGTTGCATGACATCAATTAAGCTGACTCTTCCCACCCCATCCCGTCCCTCTCCTCCTTTGTGAATAAGATGTAATCTGAAAGCGGCGGGGTTACCCTACCGCATTTATGAACTGCCTTTCACCCCCCCCCCTCCCCCCAGAAAAGAAGAAACCTCGTAATATCATTGTTGCGACAGACAGAAAGAAGAGCAAATATTGAACCATGTGACTCCCTTTAGAGTTGTGATTGGGGTGAATTGCTTTGTTTTTTTCGTCTTGGATCAGTAGAAAAATGCGGGGCACCCCTTTTATCCCAACATCCCATGACAGCTACAAATGACTCATCTCCAGCTTAGCACTCTTACAGCATATTCATTAAATGGTCGCATTGCCTTCTTTGACCTATTCATTTCATAGGGCTTCTAAAATACAGTTATGTATGTCTATAAAGCTTAATTGCATTGAACAGATGGCATATGCTAAGCTCTTCCATAGCACTTCCATCCATAGAACAAGTTCGGTCTACCTATTCTACCCATGCACCCCCACCCCGGACAGCATCCCCTACCACATCCAATCATCAGCATAAGGCATTTTATTTCACCAAATAGAAGGTACCTCTATAGTGAACTTTAGACAGTACGATGATACTATATCGAAAGTCTTGATAGTTTCTTTTCTGTAAAGTTCTCGTGTAACACTCATACTTCGATGCCTTTGTTAACGGCCGCTGATTTGTATATGTTGATCACATTTTTTCTTCTGTTATTCCGGGTCTGCATAATTTAGTCTTTCTTGTACCTGCCGATGTGGTGATATGGTAATAACGCCTGCGTGGCGTTCATCTTTTGTTATTATGACGTCATAGTGTGTGTGTGCTTAACTATCTGAGTGTACTCAATATGAAACGATGAGAACTATGCCAACCCCGGGCATCGCGGTGTTTTAATTTTAACCAACTGGCCATTGTCTGCGGTAAATGTAATTATTCATCAAATAGCCTCGCTTCCATACAAATGAAGTTTGCCAATAATTTCTCGTAATAACCCCCGTCAAATCAAAACCTCCATCCATCCGCGAACATGAATTTTAATCAAAATCTTACCCGCAGCTTAATATACTTGAAGTTAATTTTCCTTTTCCACCAAATCTTTGTTAATTTGTTCGAGCGCAGGCAAGCCGGAAACTTGGTTAACCTGTCGGAGCGCCGAAAAACGCATATTTAGTCCCCGTTATGAGATAGCGTTTTATGGCCATCATAAGTAACAGGCGAGATTTAATCACGACTTAGCGGAAACATGGTCAGATCCCGACTTCCTGCTATCTATCGAATAGATTGAACCTATTACGTAATCCCATTTCTGGTTTATGATCTTAGACGGGACGCGAGTTACATTTATAGATATATACCCAAAAAGGAGCTCATGCATGTCAGGAGGGTCAAAAACGATGATATGATATAACAGCGGATGCAACAAGCACACCTCTTGTCGCTTACACGGCACCGTTCGAAAACATTAAAGGGACAAAAGACCACCGCAGTTCAGTTTGTTGTAATAGCCTGCCAAATGCATTCTGAATCAACCTAACTTAGACAACCCCCAAAGAAAAGACAAAACAATAACCGAAAAAACCCCAGAAAACTCAATGCCAACAATGGACAGACATGACAAGCAACTAAAATAAACATTTTTTACTTGCTTTTGTCTTTCCTATAAATTTGTCTATTGGCAAATTTTCATGACACTTAGCAAGTTATGGCTGTTGATCTCCTTATGGTCCACAACCATTTAGTAAATATCGTTTCGTTGCTTTTAAACGTTAAAAAAGTTGTAACAACAAGTTGGCTAGATTATAAAGTCGGTATATTCTGGATATATTTTTCAACTCGCCTTTTTACTCTTTTAGCAAGGAAAACATATATATCCAGTTAACCACCGTCTCTGCTCGAAATTCATCTATTATCTTTATCCTATTGTAATGGTAACTAATTGTCCTTCTTGTTTTGGAAAAAAACAAAATTATCAGCAAATGTTACTTAAGATATGGAGCTGAGAAAAAAGAATACAAAAGAGCGTTCTGTTTCTTCACGTGATTAAAAACAACGCCTGAAACCAATGATCTCAAAGTTAGAATTTGTTCATTCTAGATACAGCATAACTTCTATCTTTCGTTTTGACGCAAATTGACATTCGTACTTTTATCCTCATCTTTTTTCTTCTTTTTTTTTCTCCGTTTTTTTTCTTCGATGGGGGGGGGGGGGGAGGATGGGTTGATGCGTTGGTAATGTAAAAGTCGGGTAACTTGGGGGACGAAATGAAACAGGTGGGTTTCTATGGAACAATTTCTGTCACTCTTATAAATATTTTTTTTTATGAAACCCATCGCCAATTTGCTTTCTAGCTGCATCCCAGCATGTCTCTTTAAATTACGACAGCTCTTGGATGAGGATGGCCACACAGCTGAAAGATAAAGATCAGTTTTTAAGTCAACCGTTTCCTCTTTTAGGTGCATGGTTTATATAATCAGTCGCAAGGAACACATATACAGATTCACACATGTAAACCCACGGACCCTCCTTTCTTTTTGCAAACTTGTGTCTAATAGAGATATATAGATATATAATATAAGCCCGTGCGATGATGGCTACGTAGCCAACGTGAACAATTAAAACTGACAATCTGAGATTGCGATTAAAAACCTTTTCGTTTTAAAACGTCACCCTGGTTAATTTTTGAAAAGAATCACAGTGGACAATCGTTTCAAGATCCTAATGCAAAAAATGTCAATATTTGTTAATACAAGGTATGAGGTGAGTTAGGGGGTTATGATTTGTTGGTTTTCTTCGACTTTTTCCCAATCTAAATTGCTTCTGGGATGTTTTCGTTTTCTTATATATATATATAGTTGTAAGTTGAAAAATGGATCAAGCTAGTAAAAAAGCGTCGTGTAAAATTTATTCATGGAAGTGAATAGTGGCACACTAAGCTATGCGTCAATTAGTGAATTCTGTATTTTTTTAACCTTCTGCCCTCCCTTTCCGAGTAAACCTGGTGTGGTAGGACTCATTCCGAAGCTGACAAGTATCGAAGTAGTACCTGATATTTGAACGTGATCATCTTTCTCCTTCTAGCCAAGGAGGCGGGTTTACTTTAAACGAGTTCAGTAGTAAACGCTTCATTACTTGAATGTGATTGTACACCTACAGGGGCAAAGGTATACATACTTACTATTCGCGTCAGATTTAGACCTCTTATAACCTACCATAATTCTGCTCACAAAATTTGAAAGGTTGGTTACAATGCGTTGAATTTCTTTCGAAGTCTGCTCGGCGAGTGAGCTGGCAAGTACAGGACAACAGGCACAGCGCATATGGTAAACTATTGCTCGAATATATATAGTGCGATATATAATAAATACAGTAAATTTCAAGAAGTGAGCTATAGTTAGTGTGAACGCCAACAGGATGCTCCAACTTATAACGTTACAGCAATCGGCATATATGATTCTATATAACCCGGATCTTCCTCAAATTGTTAATTAACGTTTATCACAAATTTGCCAGCTTAAACGAAATGCACTCTTTACTGAGCGAATAGGTATAAAAGATATTTGATTAAGGCAAGTTCCTTTTCATAACCACGTTTATTATGGCCGAATCCGGTCAGCGCAGGTGCATTACGTAACACATATCGCCAGATATGATCACCCAGCCTCCGTCGGTGCGGTTTTTAATCTTTAACCATCATAGTGCGATTACAAAGGAATGATTAGACAAAACGAGGCTTGTCATTTTGATAAACGGTGGGCTTCCTTCCCTCCTGAAAAACTTCACGTCCGAGTATAACCAGTTGTGAAGGTTAAATTAGAGATAAGATTTGACCATTGGACTGGCTCAAAATACAAATAAAGTGATAAAAATGAAGATGTCATCGCCAAAGCTGCTAGCGAACCAAACAACCAATAACCCATAAAGGGATGAGATAAGAAAAACAGAACCCCGGTATTGGAGATTAAGTTATCAGGAAAAAAAAAAAAAACATCAACAACGTGTATTGGGAAACATGAAAAAAAAAAAAAAAACTTCAGACGAACAGGCCTATCGACTCTACGGATAGATGAATCATGTAGATTTCATCAATCGGCTGAGGTCGTATAAAATGATGCGAAACATTTTATATAAAATGCAAGTAATCAACACCCCCCCCTCCCGCCCTCACCTTCGAAGACCGATTTATCAGCTTTGTTCTTCACCTTGACGCTCACGTTGACGTCCCATGATAATATTCAAGAATATGTGCGTTTTATTCTGTTTGGTCGAAGGACGTCAGTGTGTGCCTTAACTACTGCAAGTAAACGTTGACGACATTCAACCAATAACATTTCATCTAAAAAGCTAGGAAGAGGCGTTAAGCTCGTACTAATGGACATTGCATATGGGACGTCAACATGAGAAAAATTCCAAAATGTTTTTTTTTTCTCTCTCTCTCTCTAAACTGGGACACTTTCTGACAGAATAAGTCATTGACAGATCATTTTTACCACGAAGCTGTTACGCTTATACCCGACTTGGAGAAAAGAAAGAGCAACAAAAAATGTTATACTTGGAAATTGATGTCAAAAGTCAATTCATTCGCTTACATTTTCACTACATGGAATAACCCTTTCTACTTAAATGATACTTTTATTTACTATTCTTTGTAGACGGTCAAATTTGTTTATTGTCTTTCATCATATAGTGCATGTCATGGAGAGGAGTTACACCAAGATATGTAATTAAAGGGCACAATATACAATTATTTAAAAACAATGGTTGAATACTAAGAAAATATCGTGCATCATCGTCATTTGACCTCTTGTTAATCTGTTATCATTGCTAGTATTATTGTTACTGGAGAATTGGCAGCGGGAACTGAAAGCAACTAATATACAATTACCATTGTCCGTTTTTCCAACGGGGAACTGGTGTATCGACTAGAAAATTGGATATGTATGGACGAGCTATTATCATAAGGTAATGTCTCTGTCAATTGTGATAAACGGGGCTTTTATAAGTGTTTGCACCCAGTCCAAAATTGGGACCGGTTAACCGACGGTCGTTGTCGGTCGGGTACCCGAAAATCATAATTACGTTAGGCTTCGAGTTCCTTCGAATACGTTTTGCATTGCACTTGTATATGACGTAACCATGTACGTTACCTATTACAATGAAGTTGTTCGTAGTAAACAGGCTACATGCCGAATTTTGTCACACGTACAGTAGGCTATATTCGCGCTGGTGAAAGATTGGATCCGAGTCGCAATTTCCGAATCTGAGTACCTGACATTCGTCGGTCGGATACTCGGGTGCATGGCCGACGAGAACTCTATAGTTTATACGTATAAACAATTTCTGTTTCGGTGGAAATTCCCCCGCAGCACTTATCGTAACAGACAGACGATTGTGTGCTATATTCAGGAAAAGTAAGGACATATACTCCTTTGGAGAGGATTTTCACTTAGTTGTTATATCAAGGGTTACTTCTCTCACAAATACCGGAGCGCAGATAAGCAATGAACACTATACTTTTACTTCCAAGAATGTACCCGGAAGTCGTATTATAGTAAAGATCATACCACTGCTTAGAACAGAAGGGGGGGGGGGGGGGGGCGGAGGAGTTTCTATATTTATCAATAGTTAAGGATAGATTGTGACGTCAAAGTCGTCTTGTTTCATTGGATGGTTGTCATGTGGACATCACGTGAGTGTGGATACGGAACGAAGTATATTTGTTAGTATTATTTACGCGAACTTCTTTCAACCCCTTGGTAAAAATCTAGTGAGTTAGACGTTTTTTGTAGAAAAAAAAAAGACAAAAATGGGCAAATCATGGAAAATATATCAATAAGAAAATTCCTCGGGACGAGGCAAATGTTCTCGTTCTCCGTAATTAAGGAGAGGGTTAGTGTTATATTTACAATAGTTGTTCATTATATTGTTGCTATGATACAGCCTCTTTCCAATCTTAAGAGGATGTTAGTATGTACGAGATCAGGAATGGGATGCATTACCCAAGGAATGCATGGAGCTACCCGTGATAGCTCCATGGTTTGGTCAACATGACACTCATTTTATAGAGGGTAACCATCTTCAGCAGATGCGAAGAGTTCCAAGATCAGTCGCTCCTCAAAGGCCCGCCAACCGTGGAACATCCATGTTCTCGAAAACTGGCATATTTATTCGGATTCTAATTTCACGATGTTGCATATTTTTTTATATGATTTCATAGGACTTCATATCTCAGCTTTCAAAATTTGAAACCTTCTTAAAGGTGTTACATTAACAAACCCATTCGGGAAATTCGTTTCTTATTCTTTTCTCTCTTTTTTTGCATTTAATGTAAACCCACATCTTGATCACATTCGCCTTTGTGATGAAGTACAGTTTTGAAATTATGAAACATCTGGAAACAATTAAATGTGTGTCGTCATCGAATAAAATTATTTGAAAACCTCTTTCTTTTCTTCACGATGTAAACTTGATATGTGCAGAGTATATTGCCAACCAAACGAACGTTCGAAAAAGTGTTGGCTTTTTTTTTTTCCGATGAACTTGATCAGTCACGTTTCTGAAGTGGAGTTTCAAATTGCCACAATTGTGACCATGGACAGATGGACCATTATATACCACTGATGCTGGAATGACGGCAAATTTAGCACGCCAGTCAAAGCGTGAAAGAAGGGTACAGTGTGATTGTTGTAATTGAGGGCGCGATGTAGCTTTTTCATTCCTGAGCCTTCGTCACGTTTCCTCAATAATCTGTTGGGAGGTTACCGTATCTCTCTTCACGGACTTACGCGGTAAACTTACGCGTGTCAGCGTCCGTTGATCATCCACATGACCTTTCCTCGGGGAGTTCGTATGACGTATGTTAATAGAATACCGATGGTTCCTGGAAAAAAAGAAGAAAAAAAAACAAGAGATATCATGGAAACCGCTCAAAGTTTCACCTTGAAATTGGTCATTTCTTCAGTGGTTTCAGTCCTTTTCATAATTTCGAAATACATATACCGTACCGATCGAGAGATACTTCAAATTTCAAAACTTGCAAAATCGCAACTTTTGTAATAAACCAGAAAAAAAAATGTGTTCGGCAGTTCTTCTTTCACTGGAACAATACCGTTCATTGTAACGATATCACCTGACGCTTTTTTGTTGTTGTTGTTTCAGCTGGATTCGATTGTAACATTGTTTGATGATAAAAAAAAGAAACGTAACAGAAAGACAATCCTCATTGTTTCTTTCATTTAAACATTAACTAAAAACAGTTTTCAAATACTTAAAACAGGAATAGCTTTACAGAAAGTTAGTACAATTATCTGATTGACTGGTTTTGATAAAAAAGACCATATTTTAATTTAGCCAGCATATGTTTGTCGACATTTCATACACGCAGATGAAAATATCTTTCGTGATACGAACTGCAAAAACAAAAACAAAAAAATCTCAATAAATGAAGCATTTCATATATTTAACATGACTGTCACAGAAGAACAGTAACGACTTGTACAACAGTGTGAATTATAGGAAAATAAAAAAAATAAATAGATTCTCTTGAAAAAATAAAAAGCAGAAAAACAAAATTAAAATGTTTTATTCTTTTAGTAGGTATACGTAAGCAATGTTCATATTCGAAACAGTAGATGAGTATGGCATACAACTGATCAAGAAAGGTGTACGCGGGAGGGGGGGGGGGGAGGAGAGACGTCAACTTTCCCACATTTGCTTTTCAAATATTTCTTTTAAATCTTGCTTAACATAAAACCTAATAGTTTAACATTTCGTGACCTGAAATGACACCCCTTTGTTTCAGACGTGTAATGAACTAGATATCTATACTGTGCATGATACACAAACAGTTGATAGATTCAGAACGCAATCGCACTGAGCTGAAAAAAAGGAAGTAAAAAAAAAAAATACAAACGGTGTGGGTGGAAAAATAAAAGGAAAAGTAACAAGCTGCAAGTAACAAACTTAAATAAAAAATGACATTTCTCCTGAACCTTCCAACCTAAATCCATTTATTAATTAATTACGGCTATCGAAAACCAGATGAACTGAATTAGGTCGCTCATTATTCAAAACTGCATATAGATACTGATGTTGTAATGAGCCCTTCGGCGCCAACAAATGCACATAGTGTTACTGTATGTGAGCCATTGTTATACTGCACCTGTCAGTGCTGACCCTTACATTTATATACACCAGAATCATTCTGAGGAGATTAATTAGTCACTGATTTCGCTTCCACTCTTCCCACATACACAAAATATATAAGGGTGCAATTTTATTTCCACTTTTTACAATTTTCATGATTTCCATGTTTATGATTTTTGTGTTTTATCATCTCTAGGTTTTTTTTGTTTGTTGGAAATGTGTCATCGTTCAGTGGGTGTCACTAAATTCATGTTTTATTACTCTATACCCCCTCCCTCCCCCTCCTTAATTCTTACTTCCGGAAATGACAACGTTTTTTTGAGAGATGTGATTAGAAAGGTTAAGAAATAGTAAGAGACGTGAACAACGCGCACGTAGTCGGTGATCATGAATCCATTCGGAAACAATACACAGCGTTTGATTGTTCCGATTCCAAACACATCTTTTGGTTTTGTTTTCGAGAAAAATGAAAAAGAAAAAAAAATCCCCCCGCGTACACGAACTCTATCTCTCACTGCGCTGAAGCAGAAACCTCAAAAGTAAAACAAAATAAACTAGAAAAGATTGCACCACAACCGAGAAATGAGGAATCTATACTTCATGACAATAATTTTGTACACCTTCCTGTCTATCTTTCTCTCTCAGTTATAAAATTTTACTTTGATGACGTCACAGAAGTTAAACTTGTTATAAATAACCTGACCTACGGAAGCTTGAAAAGCCGTCCAGATAAGAATATC
The DNA here is from genome assembly GCA_021234535.1 of Stichopus chloronotus. NCBI lineage: Eukaryota > Metazoa > Echinodermata > Holothuroidea > Aspidochirotida > Stichopodidae > Stichopus > Stichopus chloronotus. The sequence continues at coordinate 28,079,201 of CM037832.1, read as the reverse complement.
TTTGTTCCGTAACTTAGCAAATTTTATGCAAAATGTCTAGATGACAAGAAAAGTACCCTTCCGACAAAAGAAAAAAAAAAAACTTTTGAAAGTTGTCTAACTTGAATGGGGGTATGTTTAGCAACTAGACGTAGAATTAAAAGATATTGCTTTTTTTTTGGACATGAAACTTTTTACTTTTGATTTTACTTTTTGCCTACTCATGTGCAGTACATGAACAGTACAGGTCAGAAGTTTCTTGCAGCAATCTTCCCATATAAACACAACTTGCCGGGAATGAGAGTTATTGATGATTATGGAATTTACATCTACCAAATTTTGAGAAGATAACTTGACAATTTTTTGCACTTCTTTTAGATCCACCCCTACATCACTGGTACCACCAGTTTTAGCCCAAACAAAGGGCCTGGATCGGCCGATGTTTGAAGCGTGACGGCGGGTAGTAAGACCTAAAGGGAAACGTTGCGTTATGAACCAAAGTGGCACACAAACAAAAAAAAGTTTTATTGATAGTCAAACAATTCGCTCTGCAACATTGAACATCAACAATAGCTTTATCTCCCCCCCCCCCCAAAAAAAAAAAACAATATGCTGAAGATGAGTTACGAAAAGTGCATTATGCTTTTTTTTTTAAATTTGTGAGAACAAACTACTTCTGAGCATGCGACAACTGAAATTGTGTTTCTTGAAAAACTTATTTCTTGACAGGAAGGTCAGCGTCCTGTCTCATTCCGATTTATCTATCATTCTGTGTCCATAAATGTTGGTTTTTAAAATATAATTTTCTTTTTTGTAAAAGAAACACAGTATTTCCCGTGAAAAATATATGTGAAGTGACTCTCAGTGATCAGCAGCCTGTTTTCTGTAAAACCCGTTTAAAACAGCTTTGCTTTCAGCTACACGAGCCACATGGAAAAGCGTAGCTTTCAGAGAAGTCTGTGTGGGATAAACTTTTCCCAGGTCTTCGCTGCTCCACATCGGGACAACATTTGGCAAAAATAGTGCGGTAGACAGACTTGTGTACTGTGCATTATTTAGTTTCATGTTGGCAAGGAGAGGGAGCCCTCAGAAAGTATTTTCTAAGATAATTTAATGAATTATCTTAGAGTATTTTGTAGTTGTTGGTTTTTTTCACGATAAACGGTAGTGAAAAAGCTGAAATCGTCGGTATTTCAATAATTATGAACAATTCGAGTTCATACTTTGTGTAATCCTTTTGGAAAAAAAAAAAAATCCGAATAACAGTTTCAAAATTAAATACTGTTGTTTAATTAAACGGTAACTTGTGACATTTCCTCGGTAGTATATAGAGCAAAAGCAAAGTCGCTTCATGGTGCCAAGTTAATTATTTTTTTTTTTTTTTGTTACCTATGCAATGTATGTAGTAACTGGATCCCGTTTTGATGTGCTCTTCTATTCATAGTACCATTTGAGAGTAATTTTTTCCACTTTATGTATATATAGTTGTGTTACATAACATTCATAAATTTCTACTAATGGTGTAATGTGACAGTAACTTTCCTACTAATGGTGTTATGTGACAGTGATACTTTTTTGCCAATGGTGTTATGTGACAGTAATACTTTTCTACTAATGACGTTCTATGACGGTAAAAGTGTAGTTTTATCTCTTCTTGGGCAGTGACAAGAGAGAGAGAGAGAGAGAGGTGGCGAGAGAGAGAGATAGAAAAGAGATCTCCATATCTGGGAAATTTTGCTTCACGAAAAAAAAAAAAAAAAATTGAACTGGAGAGATGGAGGCTCGTAATGATGTCATTTATAGCCTAGGTTGTATATTCCGTCGCTCGGGTATGAGTTACTGGTCGAGCCGGTGATTTTTATACACACGGCGGCCTATGCATGTGGCACTGGCTGGACTGCCGCTCAGATGATCCGTTAGCCAGAAGTGATGACTTGTCTTATCAATTTAATACTTTTAAGAAATTAAACTTTGCCACTTTTGGAGTTATGGGTCGCGGTCCGATTTGATATAATCACAACTTATTCCTGGTATCGGATCATTTGCCAAACTAGTGTCTGACTGAGAATCCGAGGAAAGGTTAAGTCAAATGTCAAATATACACTCACCTTTAATTACGAGCGCCGGAGGAACACGTGTAAGAGAAACGGCAGACGTAGTCTTTACCCTTCGCAATATCAATGTTAATAAATTAATGCAAATATTTATCATCTTCACTTTTGAGGGACTCTTTTTAATTAACCGGGGATAAAAGTCCTACCCGTCGGGTATGATTGATTAGTGCAAAGCGAATGACCAGCTACGGATCCTTTCTGCGACTCGGATGAAAATAAAAAAGAGGGTGAAGGGGGTGTTGTGGGGGGGGGGGAGGGGTAAGCGGAGAGGAAGGTACATCCTAATTATGTGAACGAAACATCGATCGGATAAAGTTACTCCACCCACCCCTGTTGTCACATATAGTGTATCCATGGCGGCTTCGGCAAGTTTGTGTCGCTAGCCGACGGAGTGTATCACGCAGACTACTCCCGGCCGGGTTCCTGAAACATTTTAGTTTACATTCTTCATGCTATGAAGATGAAGATGAATTGTTTGCCCGCATCCTGAGGCCCCCCTTTCACTCACAGAAGTGACATTGTTTATGTTAGTACATCCCATTGATAAATTAGGAGCAAAACTTTGAATCAAGCCGAACATACCCCCTGACATAAATAACGGGTTATACTTCACCGGCGTCCTTTATCATACACTGTCTAAGCCATTAGAGGGGAAAGAGCCTGGTCCGTCGTGGGAAAATATTGGCCAAGAAACATCAAAGTTTTATGGTGACAGCTCGGACAGGTGAAGACGTATGTCACCTCGCATCCCTGGACGAGGGAAAAAGGGGCCAAATCATCTTTTGAGAGACGCAGACGAGCAGAATTCCTGGGTGGGGTCTCTGTTTTAGTTAATAGGTCGTCGTCTGGTTAAACAAGTTTTCGTTGCTTATAAAAATGATCCCTGGCCCAGGAGATGTTTCTCTCTGCGTGCAATATAAAATAATTTTGGTATAAAATTACACAGAATTGTAACCACCTGATTCAACGGTATCTGACCGTATATTGATCGAAACTGATCGATCAGTAATCGATATTTCCAGATTTACATTCGTCTTTTCTTGATCTCGTCATTCCTCTTTTTGCAGCATAACCTTGGGAAGAATCTACGTTTAGTTTATGTAGCAATGTCTTCGCACATTCCAGAAAACTTAGAACAATGAGTTGGGGGATGGTCAAGAGAGAAGGGGGGGATTAATCCCAGAGACTGCTTGAAATAGCAAACATGCAAAAAAAAAAAAAAAAGAAGAAGAAAAAAAAAGAAGCATACTTGAGAGGTCGCTGCTAGTTTTATGTACACTCCCTCTCACGCGTGTATATCTATATTTCGAGAGCAAGGTAATTGAGGAAGGTGGAAGGGGTCGAGGAATGGGTGTGAGATTTTACAAAAGCTTACTGCCTGACCAAAGTCATCCAATGTCAGGTGAACCGACATGGCACACAAACAAAAATAGCTTTAATAATTGTTAAACCATTCAGTCTCACCAATGAACATCAGCAGGAGCTGCAACTCCTCAAAAACATGACGCATGAGTTACAGTAAAAGCATCATTTGATTTTTATCTTCAAAGTTTGGGTAAACAGATTATCCTGGGGCAAGAAATAACTAAATTTCTGTCTGTGAGACACTGACCTCTTGAAAAGAAGGCCACCGCCCTGCACTATTTTGAATAACTTATCGATCTGTGTCCACAAATGTTGGTTTCAAAACTAAGATTTTCTGCAAACTAAACAGCATATTTCCCTTTAATTTAGGTCACGGTCCATACTTTCGGGAGTTTATTTGTTAAGGCCTAAGTACATTGCCTGGAAAATCGAGCGCTTACGACAACCAAAGATAAATAATAAATAAGAAATAAAATAAATAACTATGTCCCACATGTGTAAGGAATGAACGTTCGCGAAGTAGTTACTTGAATAGATGTTTCACTTTTTGTCTACACATTTGCATATATGCAAATTACCACTACATAGCTATGTATTCATACATGTAGTTCCATCCAACCAAGAATTCAGGAGTTCTTCGAAACATCCACAGATCCGGCCAACCGAACACTCACTCACCATACATACTTCCATTTACGATCATCTCAACCTTTCAATGTCCTATACATACTTCATACTTTTTTTCTTTTTCTCCCCAAAATTAAACGTTAGGTTTATAAATACATACCATACAAGTTTATGTCTTTTCGTGTATATACAAATACATCAACATACTTTCTATCACATCGAACCTATAACAAAAATGCTCTTAACCAGAGGGAAAAATGACACGAAAACGGTTCTTGATGACATTTACAAAAAAAAAAATTAAAACACTTTTTTCTTTTGAAAGGACATTAAACAATAAATATAGCATAGTCACAGATAATAGTAAAAAAAGATAACATGCATACTGTTAATGCGTTGAAAAATAACTGTTTTATGTCCTTTCAAAGAATAGAAGTTTAGCTTCATTTGATGCTAAAATGCTTTATGAGTTGAAAAGCTGAAATTAGTGTCAAAATACCCTAATGACAAACTCCAGAACAGTTTAGAGAGGGCAATGTGCGTTTCTAATCTGGATTTTTAGAATAAAACTAACCAAAGAGAATTTTATTACATTTTCCTTTTTTCTTGGGTGCGAGGGAAGAATTACAGAGGAACATACCATATACAAAAATACTTTGCACTTAAAACTTGTTTGCAATAAAAAAAAATTGTTCATTTTCGTATTTTTTTTTAAGGTCAACAATCAGGTTGTTTGACATCAAGCACTTTTTGAAAATGACATACACTTGCGCTTTTTAAGACATGAAATGTTCCAGAATTATCTGCACGCTTCCAGGATAAACTATCAACTGGAAGCTTTCATTAAGTAATATCACCTTTTTTCCTTACAAAGAAGGTTTACTATACTGTCATGAAAACGAAGGGGACGAAGAGTTAGGAAAGAACATCTGTTGCGATAAACAGATCAAAGGAAATAAAAAACCTTTATGTACGTTGACACAATTTTGGCTTCATTTTTGAATTGTACGTGGTCATTAAATTTATTGAACGGCCTTATCATAGATCTGAGAGTCCTGATGAATGAGCATTACGTAATTGCTAATTTGATATTACCAGCTTAGGGAAAACTGGAATAAAGTGATAACATATATTCGACGAATGACGTTTGTTTCTTGCGAAGAAAAAAAAAAACAGGTATAGACTCACTGATATTAATGGAACGTGTCAATATCTCACTGAGAAGGGGATAAGAGTTGTAGATTTACTGATGTGAATTGAAAGTGTTAATAAACTTATGAAGAAAAGTTAATCAAGATCCCCTTTCCACTCTCCAACATACACGTTGGTCAATCTGGGTGCCAGCTATTGGAAAGGTGAGATCGATTTCTCCTGAATCGCACGCACGCTTTACAAAAGGTCACGATCAGGATCATAAGGGGTCATGACCTCGGTCTCTCCTTGTCCACAACAAAATCGGAAATCACAGAAATTTGAAGTTTTGGTGGACAGGGGGATGCACGGCGCTTCCGTGAAGCTCTCTCCGTTCTGATTTTTGGCAAAATAAGAGTGATTAATTCATGTAAATATTTTGGGTAATTTTACGTGATTATGCATTCCTGCACTTTGTGGAAGTACCAAATGAAGCTATCTTCTAAAGATGAACATGAAGACAAGAAGCGTTGCTCTTTTCATCCAGTGTTTCCACTCGCTGACATTGTTTTATTAGTGTGGGCCTGTGTTCACCTGCCAGGTAGGTTGTCTTATTACAAATACATGTGTCATAGACCACCTAATGAAAAAGTTGTAAACGTTTGATATAACAGAACAATGGGGGAGGGAATTTCCCTTCCCAATCACCCAGCGAGCCTATAATAAACATGACATAAAATCTATTATTATTATTATTAAAAGGATGTTTTTCTTTCTTTTAATTTTCTTTGGTGGGGGACTGATTTGAGAAAACATGAAATACCAAAATGTTAAATGTTCATCAGAAGAAAGGCAATAAGGGGAGGGATCAAATCTAATAATGTTCTGTAACTATGGACTTCAGTGGAACTTCCACCTCAGTCGATATCGGGAGACTCCTCGTACCGTCTTCCCACATAAATATCTAAGACGAAAATTGCTGATACACGTCACAACAGCACAGCGAAGATCATAACGAGGTCTTCAAGGAAGATAACGACCCCAAAACTTTAAAAATGCTAGGAGTGCTGGAAATTTTTCAAAAGGAAAGTCCCTGTAATTGTCACACACAAAATATTCTTAGCAGACATTTGAAGACATTACCTCTACACAAGTCAATGTCTCACTGAGAAGAGTGAAAAGAAAAATCTGTCACTTATAAGGTTTGACAGCGAATTGTGTGCGAGAATATGTCCTTAGGTCACTACGTTACGTAATTCTATGAATGTTTGGGAATCTATACATCGACAAGCCAGTTCAGAGTTAGAGTTGATGATATTATGATACATTTTAATGATACGTTGTCGGCGATCAAAGGGGTAGAGACACTAGTACGCATGATGGTGACGATCTAAAATTGATTTTTTTTTGTTGGAAAATCACACCGAAGATTTACCCTGCTAACAGTAGTATGCATGAGACTTCACAGATATTATCACCGTTTACAGAACAACAATCTTCTTTTTTTTTATAGAAAAAGAAGAGAATTGGTTCAGTTTTCAAATGAATGATAAGGGTTTGAGCGTAAACTGCAACAGTCACTCTACGGGGTTAATGGTCTCGTTGTCCCCGCCAAAGGGTCTCATTCTGAGTATATGTGCTTGTAAATACCAACTGGCATATTTCATCAGGACTAATCGGACAGCGGCAATGTAATACGGCCGTCCATTAGGCATTGGGAGAGGGGTGAAAAGCTTGAACCAAGTTGGGGCCAATCTTTAGAGTCAAGTTAACACTTCAAATGTAGAATCCCTCAAACGTGCTCTTCAAGCTAGTTAAATTTGCTGAGATGGTCAAAATATCTACATTATCACTTAGCTGATGGTAACTGCAAGTCATCTTTCAAATGTCATCGAAATGTGTGATAGGTGAACCTTGACGAGATACTCAAACATATTTGAAACATTTACCGCCAGTCTTCAGCAAGTCAAGTTGCAAGTTCCGAATATTACGTCACCAAATTTGCTCTCCAACTTGTTGGTCTCCCTTAACGATGTGATCGAAGTACCGTATTCAACTAATAACACATGGAGATAAATTTCAAATTTAGAGGAAAACATATGTGGTTTTTGTTCACCCTTACGATATTCCGGCTGAACGAAATCCTAATTCCTGATTGTCTCAAAAAAAAAAAAATTCTACACCAAAGTAAACTATGCAGAACATTTTTTAGCGACGACGTTCATTATGACATTCTATTGTGAAACGATGGAGACCTCATTCATAAGAGTGAAACAGATGTGGGACATCAACAACACACTGTTATGTGTGAGTGAAACAGATGTGGGACCTCAACAACACACTGTTATGTGTGAGTGAAACCAATGTGAGACATCAACAACACACTGTTATGTGTGAGTGAAGCAGAGGTGGGACATCAACAGCACACTGTTATGTGTGAGTGAAACAGATGTGGGACATCAACAACACACTGCTTATCATTCGAGTCAAACGCGAACTGCTAGTACATGTTACGAGAGATACAGATATACGGAAATTCAAAGAAACAATGCCAATATACTATCATGTGTACGAATTAAGGCTTTGGTGATCAAAAAAAAAAGGAACAAATGCTTGTGTGAAACCCTCCAATGCTGGTCCAATGATACATATCTCAATGATGACAAAAACATTTTGGATTATCAAAATTTGTACTTCTTTATTATTTTGTTCCCTCTAAAACAACATCTCTGGTTAGGTTGACATACACACACATGGTACATTTAATTCACATAAAAACCATGTCAAATTTTCTAAACGAGAATCTGATCCGAAGGGATCCGACGAACTTTCAATTTGTCACATTTTACATTAGTCCTTTTACCCAACCCAACAGCATTCTCGAGATGCACATTAATCAGAAGAGAGAATCACACCGTCAGTCCTCATGATTCTGTACTTTTTGAGATGTTCAATTTGTTCGAGCTGATTCAAAGCTGCACGTCCCAATCCCAAACTGGCAACCGCAAAATCGTTCATGCACGAATTGATCATCCCTACTTTTTGTCAGCCAAATCTCTATCAGTCATGCAAACTTTGTCACTTAAAATATATGTCTACAAAAAAAAAAAAGAGATAAAAAACTAATACAATCAACTTTTCTGGTTCTCCTCAGTAGTCTCTCTACTAACTTGAAATTACTGTGCTATATTCGTGAGCATTTCAATATTATCTCGTAGAATTTGATTTGCAATAATACCATGTTTCTGTCTGACCATGTCCTCGCCAAGCGTCTGTTCTTGGAAATAAAATGAACGATTGGGTAGGATGTTATCGACAGTGGAATCGGTGGTCCACAAAGAAATTTTCGGTTAGAATGTAGGTGTTTCGATGGTTCTATCGTACGTTTTATTATATTCATTTTTTTATCTAGTTTTGTAAAAATGAGACGGAATAAAGAAGAGGACATGTCAATATCTATTTCTTAATTATTTCCCAAGACATGAGAATATCGATCTGATTGGAAAGTACATTTGTACATGTAGAATTGCTAGCCTTCCAAATAAATCTTTGATTCTTTTCAGTACACTTTATTTTTCTCAAAGGATTAAGGGACAGTGTATTTAATTGAAAACGAAAATCTGAAATACATCAAAAGATTAATTTCTGTGTGTAAAAAAAAAGAAGCTTATTCTCAATCTTCTCACAGCCACTCACGTAGTATTACGTATGTTGTAAAGTTTCCGTTCACAGCCACGTACGTGCTATTATGTAACATTTTAGTATTTCTCTTTATGTAGTTGGCTGAAAAGGGTGGTGTTCAAGTAATGGGCACTGGCCGTAGAAGGGTTAACTTATGTTGGTTTTTATTTTCTTGAAAGAATCATTTCCTTCAACAGAATGAATTTAAATTGAACTTTTAAACATATCCACTCATCCAGACAAATGTTCACTGTGGGGTATATAGTCAGGGGGTAGCCAAACGTTTGTCAAGGAGTTAGCATTTCCAAGGACAAAAATGGTAGGCCTACTGCAATAAAATAAGAGAAATACTAGCAATATCATAAAAAAATACCAAAACTATTCTCAAGGGGCAGGGCTATTCCTTTAAATCCCTCTTCCTTGGCATTGCTAATATATACATATATATATATATGTATATAAATATATGTATATATATATATATATATATATATATATATATATATATATATATATATATATATATATATATATATTATCCAATCAACATGTATCAAAGTCACATTAATGAAGGCATGTGTTTCTATATACTTTATCTTGTATTTTAACTTAGGCAACAAAACTTTGGTGAATATGCCTCATGCACGTAAAGATTTAAGCTGGAATATGAGTTGTACTGGCAATCACCTGGTCATCCAACCTTGTTCTTGATCGTTCAGATTTCAGGGAAGAGAGAGAGTAGGAGAAAAGATCACCTGTCACAAACTCTGAATGAGAACTATGCGATCATCTTCCAGATATATGAATATGAAATTTGTCTCAACATTTTTGTTGGGACATTTTTGTTGACCCCACAAAATTCAAACTCTCCAAGAAAACATAGCAGTCAATCACTGACTGAAACAGACCAATGGAAATGGATATGAATATTCATATTTATTTATGTAAAAATGGGGCTCAATCAATGTTTTCTTGTAGTGGCCATGACATATTCCAAAGAATCTGACTTTCACTGACAATTTTCAACTCATAGTCAAGCTTTTGAATTCTAAAGGGAAATAGGACAAAAAACGATGCACTGACATGGCATAGATAGAAAATAGATTTAATCATTGTTAAACCATTTGATCTCCATAACACCAGAAATAGCATCAACTCCTCAAAAATGCATAAACTTGAGTCACAGAAGATGCATCATCTGATATTTTTTTAAAGTTTGGGTGAATGAACTATTTTTGAGCAACAAAAAACTGAATTTCTATCTTTAAGAAACTTTTACCTTTTCGGACCACCGTTATTCCTTATTTTGAATTACCTGACTGTGTATGTACATGTTGGTTCTACAGATACAATTTTATTCTGTAAAAACAAATGCTCTGTTTCTCTCTATGAAAACAATGATGTTGACTCTAGATGTACATGTACTGACTTACAAATGTTCAAATACCTATTCGCGAAGGGAGACCTGAAGCTAGGGATGGATATTTATGTAAATATAGTGACATAGTTTGGCTTGGTGTAAATAACATGTAACCACAGTGTGGATGATGTGTTACCATGTTCTTTTGTTTTAGTGTAACATGAATATTTATCACATTGAGGGATCATCCGTCTGATGTATAAGTTTTGAGATACACGCATTCGAACTTTGGAACCCAGTGATCCAACAACTGCAGACTTGAAGCAAACAGGTGTGATGTCATAGTTGCAAACTGACTGCAATGAAGATGCCACAAATGCCACATACAGCTGTTGCTTTTAAAGGGTGACTGCTAATGACTGTTCATCATCGTAAAAACAGACAGAACAAAAAGAAAATCGAACAAATATTGCACAAATACGCTTACTTAAGGTTTCTTTTAATTTTGATTGAAATGACCTTGCACAGTAGAAATGAAAAATAAAGAGAGCAGAATTATTGTTGGTTAATTAGTTAATTAGACTATCAACCAGTAAGACAGTCACAAAGAATGAGAAATAGTAATAACAAATTATGAAAAGGTCGAAAGAAAGAAGCTCAGTCTATTGAAATATTATCTTACATTATTGTCTGTAACTATAGGCCCCCATAAGATACATTAGCTTTCCTTCGACCAGATCACAACCAAAACTTAATTTCATCTGCAGGCAAAGGCAGAAGATGATAAATGGCGGAAAGTTACATGTTAGCTATCGTCATATGAGACCAGCTTTGTTTATTGATTCAATCATTTTTCTTCCCTAAAACAAAGTCACGTGACTCACACGTTGAAAGATGCTAATAAAGGGAAGGGGGGGCTCTCAAAAGGGTGGGAGAACACTGAAAATTCTCCGGTACCGACGCAGTATGAACACGACATTTTAGGACGCGTTCATTCTATGATTGAAAGTTTAGAGGCCGGGATCGGCTGTCTCGTCACCCGGTGTTAGCAGAAAGCGATGTTGTGGCGAAGGCAACGGCTTTCATGTTCCCCAGCAAGGATGAAAGCAACACTGATGATAATAACGTCCGTCAATGATATGGTCGTAAATTACATCATGAAGCCATCTGCCTCGTGGGAGCGGATAGGCAACTCAATACTCAATCATGTCCGTAAATTATAGCCATCCTCACTACGTAAAAAAAAGGGTTGCACTATTAACGTGCCAACGCCGAGGGACCATTACTGGCATGTTATCTGACGGTCACTGTGCCACTGCCGTGGGACCATTAGTGGCACATTATATGCAGACAATCACACTCTCTGATGATAACTGCCCCACCACTGAGGGACCATTAGTGGCACATGTTCCCCTGCACTGTGTCACGTTGCATACGGAGTCTATCACAACATGTGGGTTTCTCAAAACAGAGTGAAAAAGGAAAATACTGTCAAGTGCTTTTTTTTTTGTATATCTTTGGTGGCAGTGAAGTCAATGATACTTCTAGTTAACATTTCTTGTAGCTCAAAAAGTTGCCATAAGCCCAGAGTAATATCGCCCCCATTCCATCCTCCCTTATTCCCATCCCTCAAAGAAAACGAGAACAACGTTCACTGTGCCTAATAGTGGCTTTGTCATGTAGTTAATTTACCTTCGTGTACGTGATGTACTTCATTGGCAGGGGTTTGATAGGACCTAAAAACTAATAAACCACTACAACAGCAAACGGGTGCAGCTGATGGAATACAACTGTCAAAGAATGAAGGAATTCAACACGCATAAACAGCTGGAAAGCAAGGGTGGTTGGGAAGGGCACATTGTGTTTGGAGCACATTCTCCCTGGAATTTCACTGCCCTTCCATGAGGGAATCACCTAAATATGGTAACATCGCAACCTTATGCTATGTCTCCATCTTCCTCCAAAAACAAAAAAAAAATTCATTCTTCCTCCTTATCCTTCTTCATCATTTTGCTCCAAGTTCTTCTTCTCTGGTCTTGGCAACAAATTAAAATCCTATTTTGAGTGAGCAGGCTAGCGATATTGTTTTTTCCTCCTCTCCCCTTTTTCCTTGCCTTCGCTGCTACTCTGCTGAAACAAGGGAGACAAAAATAACAACATCAGTAGTGTTATCATAAAATCCTCGTTAGCCCTAATGATCATGATGACGTGTAATTGATGAAGGAAATAAACAACAAATGATTAACTACGACCCTAAGAACTCTCATTAAAACAACCAGAAAATGAATCAACAGCACCGTTAGAGGGAAAAAAAAAAATACACTCACTCCACGCTCCATATCGCAGGAAAATATGTATGGAGGCTAAGTTGCTGCTGCCAGTGGACATAAGCAAAAAAAAAAAAAAAACAGGAAAGAAAGAAAACTTTTTCCTTTTTACATAGCTTTGTCTTCAGACTGACAGATTCTGAAGCATGACTTAAAAATGCTCTGACCATTGCCACGGAGACATCAAATTAAACTGCTCTGGCTGACCAAAGTGACGTTATCACGTTTGGTTTTCGCTTGCTTTTTTTTTTTTTTGCTAAATTCTCCTTTTCTTTATTTGCTTTTTTACGTTCATTCTTTTTTTTTGCATCACTTTTGCAAGGGCAAAGTCATCACCAAAAAAACTGTGACATTGAAAAAACAAGGTACTTTTAATATTTTACCTTCTAATTACACATGCATTGTGTACATATCATCGGCACTTAACGGGCAATCGATCAGATACTAGTCCTAACCGACTGGCCTCGGTGCTCTTAAATGGTCAATTTTTCCATTTTTAAAAAGCAATCCATCACCGACGAACGGAGTCCTGGACTACGTCAATTCCTCCAAAGATGCAAACGATGCACGGACAATCGTTCGTTCGGACGGTGGGATGATGACGCACAATTTCCAAACTGCAGACATATTTGCCTTCTCTCTTTAGTTTTCTCTTAATAAATGGCAAGTCCAAACAACAGAGAGTCATCGTTTGGTCATTTCGTTTCTCCCGCCCGCTTCTTGAGCGCTGGTCAAGTATCATAAAAAACAAAAAAAAAACCTCAAAAACAAACGATGGTCATAACTTTAAAAGCCTTTTCTGACTGGGACGGTGTTATGTGTCCTTCAATTTACATTTCTAATTCACACTTTATACAAAATGAAAAAAATGATAAAAGAATCCAACGAAGGTAGGTAAGAGATCTGGCAGTAGGCAAGACCTCCCAAATTCATTTTTTTTTTGTTTCTTTTGTGCTCTCTTTTCTCTTTCTCTGTCTTTTTTTTTTATTTATCAAGCTTGGAGAGGGTTGGAATGATACACTTTGAGACTATTTGGGTCTATAAGCGCAGCGATAAACGAGCCCGAGGCAAGACGAACGATCAGCAACATTTAAAAGCTCCAAAATTTGAAGTAAATAAGAGACAGGCCTCATATTTAAAACAATTTCCGAAAGATAATGCTGCAAAATCTATCACAAAAGGCTTGGACAGGGAACCGATGGAATATAGATTCCTCAGAAGGATGAAATGGTAAATGTCTCTCTCTCAGATGAAATGTGTCCATAGGTTATCAATCAGAAGATGGGGTGCAGGGGTTTATTCCGAGGGGGAAAATGACATTAACACGAGAAGCTGAAAAAGTATTAAAAAATCTCTTCAATTTAGAAACTATGGGTTGAAGTTCACTGTAAAGCCAAGGGATATATAACCTCCCTCGTCTGGTCAAATGTGTCCCATATGATTTGCGTCTCTCTAAATGTGTCTCATGATTTGTGTCTGTCCACTATAGTGGCAAATCAATTCATTGGTGGTGTCTCTGTCTAAAACAAAGATCTGGTTAAACCTTTTATTTTTTTTTTTTCACACCCACTCAATCCATGCCTTCACAATGACTGTATGGTAAGTTCTACAGGGCTTTTGTTGAACAACCTAACTACAGGTGTTAAAGACCACAATGTCCCAAGGTATACCCCACAACTCAATGCATTAAAACTCCAGGCTACATTAAAGGATCCTTTGACGATGACTTCATGTTTGCTACATTTTCACTTTGCTTTGATTTTTCCAGGAATACTTTTTTCTATTATTTTTTTGTCTGTCTGTTTGTCTGTCTGTTTCCTAAACTCCCTTTAACTTTCTCTTCCACATTTCCTGTATTTCTACTCCTGCTTGAACTTGTGTTGAACTCCATAATTTGAGTCTCAGGGCTCAGGGCAATTTCACGTAGCTCCACATTCCAACCTAGCCAGTTAGATGGTCAGACATATCCCAAGCCTGGGGTTATTAGGACCATTACATCCATTCTGGCATTCTGACTAGATGTTGCCACTTTCTTGCATGCGCTCAAATTCTTCTCATAAGAGCCCTTTTTGTTCATGTCAGTGTTTTGCACTGGTAAGAAGGGCAATACACTTAAGAGAACATAACATGGAGAAATGAAAAGATAAAATAAACATGTTTGAGATGAGCATGTATGCAAAATTCACCTCACGAACATTTGACTGAATGATAAAGTCACAAACTCGATCATCACTACCAGCAAGCACAACTCAGTGTCATAGTTTGGATAATGTGCAGTATCACGCACACTGGCTAATCCAAACTACTGATGCTTTGACGGAAACGAAAGCAGGATTAGCTGAACGTATTTGCAGAGATACAGGGGGGTGAAGAAGAGGAGGGGGTGGGGGGTTGGTTGAATGGCAGAAGCATGTGGTGTTTTTTATACGGTTCCCGGACAACTTCCTCCGGGGTATTTCCAACGGACAACTCCCACCCAGACTTCTAATTTGATAATCCCCACCCAGACAATTCCCAACTGGGACAATTTCCCCTCATACAATTCCCATCCACCACAAACTTAGCCCTGACCCTTTTCATGAAGGAATCGTCAGGGAGGGGAGTTCTCTGGGTGAGAATTGTCTGAGGGAGGTTGTCAGGGGGGAATTTGGGGGGAAAGTTGTCCAGCCACAATTTGATATTACCAAAGTTCTAGAAGTAAAAATTTGACGACACGGTTTGTGTACCACAAAACTTGAACGGTACGCATTTCAGTCATTCATGCACGAGGCAATTTTGTTCTGGCTCAACACAGTTTTAAGGGAATATTCAAACTAGTATATTTGTATAAGTATCATGCCTTTGTGTGTTATGACAAAGTCAACAAGAAATATTGACATAGCATTTTTTTTTTCTCCGGTCCAATATGGGTCTTTTTTTAAAGAGTATTGAGAACCAACCCACGAATTATTGACATACCATGAAAAAGTCAACTTATATTGCTTGGCGGCATCATAATCAAGAATTTTGTCATACATAAAGATTTCTGAATCAATACAGGCCAGGTAGAGGGGTGTAAAACCTTTTTTGCGAATAACAACCTAGTGTAAACCTGGTGCTACTGTCACATGATTTCATGATTGCCATTATTTACAATGATTCATCCAGATCAAGGGCTAGGAAAGGTAGTAGCTAGCAAGCTAGCAAGGTGGCAAGCTAGCAAGGTGGCAAGCTAGCAAGGTGGCAAGCTAGCAAGGTGGCAAGCTAGCAAGGTGGTAGTAGAATGACAGGTAGACAGGTATAGTAGGTAGGCAAACAGGTAGGTAGTTATGACTTCGTAGGTAACTGGTAAGATACATGGACAGATACACAGCTGATAACCTTGGCAATGAAAAATGCAGGATTAACAATGTTCGGATGCACCCCTCAAAACAAAATTGAGGGGGAAATTGTCGAAAATGGCACGTGCAAAGACAAATTCATTTCGCCATTCATATTTTATAGAAGCTCTTTTATTCTCTTTTCTGTTTCAGTACAGAAATGTTCCCTCCGGAAACAGTTCAACACATTTTACTTTTAAAAAGTTGTACTGCCATGATAACAACAAAGAAAAAAAAACAACGTAAAATACAGCAAAATTGGATTGGTTGGGAGCTCTTCAGATAAACAGAGAGAGGAGTCAGGTAGCTAGGTAAGTGGATAGCTACTTACATTATGACATTACAGTACATCTGTAAGTTTGTTAAACTTGTGAATGCTAGAAACTTTCCAAGCAGGTTACATTTCCTTACAGCTACCTCATACACTTAGATCATTAAACCAAATGGGATAGTAAGCTAGTTCCATAGATCTACGTGATGGTGCCAGACTGTCCTTGTGCTGTTTCACCATCAATGTGATTAGTTACTCTGCCATTCATTAAATGTAGTGACCATCCAGCCAGCAGCGGTAAAATTTGATCAAACAACTACCGCCACATACGCACTGTAATACACACTTCAACACTGCTGCATTCGAAATGACTCCTTGCTATACCATTGGTAGTGGCACTCAATGATGACCAGTTGCCAGATGGGGTTTGACCCATTAATGGTGAAACAGCACATGGACAATGTGGCACCATCACGTAGACGGAACTAGGTCCAGCCCAGCATACTACACAAAGCAGGCAAATGCATGCCGTGTGTTGGGGCCTCGGACAGCCTGTTCAATTACAGCATGCATGGCTCAGTTAAGTCTTCTTTGAAAGAAAAAGAGGAACAAACAATTCTACAGATAATAATTGGTATTCTCCACTGTTTTATGGGGGCACAATATTTGGTAAGCTCTGAGAAACTCAATGGCAAATCTACGAAAGATCTATCCATGCTGAACCCTTCAAAACTATCTGTAACCATATTTTTGCTTACAACAATTACATACAACGTTGACGATTAATCGTACCATGTGACTTTTGAAAGAAGATAGTAGAAGTCACAGACAGTAGCAAGCACAAGATATGAATGTTGTTGCTGAAAACATTCATTGTTGAAAATGTGGGCATTGAAAAAAGCACCCCATGAAGCGACTGAGTCCACATTTAAAAGTTCGCATGTAAAACCATATGTCAGTTATTTCTTAACGTCTAAATAAAACAAAACAATATCACATAAATTTGCAATAAATTTGCAATATTCTAAGGACACAAAACAACAGTCATATTATCTGTAAAAGGGGTGACAGTCATATCTATTGCAATTAATTTGCACCCATGCTGTTACTCGTCACTCAAAATGTTTCAGAGGATTTTAGGGTAGCGATAACCCTACCCAGGCTCATCTTTATTATATTATGGACAAGCACTGTAGTAAACACATCCTCTGGACAATACTTTTAAGACCAAACTTTTCATTTAATTTAGATTTTGTTTATACTGACGGAAGGGTACGACGAAAATGAAACAAGTTGAAAACAGCAGCCAAATCCTTGAACGTGCAGAGATCAGCAGAGTAAAATTCGTCTAGGTCATTCACCCAACGTTAGAATCAGTGTTAATCGCTTCTAATACTTATCTTAGTCCATACTTCTCTGATCTGACAATCAAACAAAAAACTTTAAGCACCACAAAAGGTCTAACCTAGACAATTCTGAACAGTCTTTGAGTTCATTTGACCGAAAATTGCCGATTAAAAAAATTGTTGCGTTTTCCATTTCAAGTTTTTTCTTTTTCTCTTCTTTCTTCTTCCACTTAATATATATTTTTCCTACGTCCATTGATAAACGGTCAAGGGCTATAT
Source organism: Stichopus chloronotus (assembly GCA_021234535.1). Classification (NCBI taxonomy): domain Eukaryota; kingdom Metazoa; phylum Echinodermata; class Holothuroidea; order Aspidochirotida; family Stichopodidae; genus Stichopus; species Stichopus chloronotus. The sequence continues at coordinate 28,061,362 of CM037832.1, read as the reverse complement.
CCTGAGGCTGTTAGATTAGTTCAAGGTTTCACATGTCATAATAAAATATAATAGTGTAAAATGAATTATAAACTCTATTTCTGACCTAAAAACCTCAAATATACTGATTAATAACCAGGAATAATATAAATTTACTCTTTTTTTTCATCCACCAATTTTTCTGGCTATCACGATGAAGTGCAACAATGCAGAAGTTGATTGACACAATGCACCACACAGAACCGACAAGATTGTTTCTACCAATCAGGCTCGAGAGGGGTTTTGTTTGTCATTTTTCCATACCGGATTTCAATGGACTAAAGATTGCTGACAAGATTGAGCTTGATGGCACCGATCATACCAGTTGGTGCTTTTGTAAAGGTCTCAGTAGGTGAAAAAAATGACAAATATTATACAAGAAAAAAAATAAAAGGCCTTTTGTTGGCACAGGGAATATTTACGTAATATGAATTTAAATGTGAATTGGTATTCTCAAGGTTAGGCTTCATTGGCGTCAAACGAATTATGACGAACAAAACAGCAGGCATGCAATGCCGATATTAAATATTTGTTCAGCTTCCAGTCAATGCGTCAAAATAACCATGCAGGTCCAACATGAAATGATCATCCTGTGTGTTTCCAACTAGGATCTGTGCGTTCGTTTTTCTGTGACCCTGAGTACATTCGGGAACGAAACAGAGAGAGGTGAAAAACTGGTAAAATGGCAACAAGGTGGGAACATTAAAAATGTATGTGGTGAATGTATGTGGTGAGGGAACAGAAGAATAGGGAGGGCTTAAGCACTGGCATATCCAAGTTTTTGACTGAGAAGACCCGAGCTGATGTTACGGTGATATGATAGGGGAGTGGGGACGATGTCCTCTTTGAGAATTTTTTCCATACTGTAGCTGAAGGCCCTCAGATTCACAGTTTTATTCTAAAACATTCTGTTTTTCAATGCATCAATGTCACAAACAATTTTTGGCCCACCTTTAGATGGGGCCATGGCACCCACTGGTCCCTCTTTGGGTCTGCCCTTGGCTGCAAGCGAGGGTGCAGGTAGGACTCAAATAGAGGCGTGTGTCAATTGTAAAGAGTTTTTCATGGCGGCTTCAACCGTTGCAGACCGGGATAGCACAGTTCACTCGGCCTTGATCGCTGTGACATTGAGAAGGGTGGATGTTGGAAGTCCATGGTTGGAAAATTAATGTAATCTCCTTTCTTCTTCTGCCAGCACATACAGAGTACTTTGCAAGTCCTCTATTTGTGATAGCATCAGTGATCCAATCTGTTACTAGAACAGATTCTTAAAGGAGTTTCACCGAATCGTCAAATTTCTCACAGTCTGCTGACAGAGTCGTATACAACATGCGGATCAATGCATTACAATTGCCTATGGAGTGGCACTTGAGAGATGCTAAATAGTAAAGGCAAACAAACTGAAGATTGGCTATTCAATGGCATCTTCTCCTGCATGACAGACCCTATTTTGTGTCTGATTCATGTCATTGCATTACCATGGTCACACTCACACTCAGTTACAAAACAATCCCGAGCAATAAAAGCTAGGACAGGGTTTACCAACAATTGCCCCTGCGGCCTGCAAACTGAAACGCATAAGCTGCTTCTGAACTTGCTTCAACTGAGATACTGTATGTGATGTTTATAATCTTAAAAATACAATGAATCCCTGCAATACTGATGGAGATCACTCACAGAATAAGACACTTAAAAAGATCATTTGCTGATTAAAAAGTGAAAAATCTGATAAAATTACGGCGTTGCAACACGACGAAAATCACAAAAAAGTGAGTATCAAAGAGTTTTAAACAGTTACATCACGTTTCAATTAGGGTTACATGCTAGTCGCACCTTGAACTGACCAAACTCAAATTAATGAGTTGCACCTCTGTATCCTTGGTCCCCATGGGGAAATGCCATTTTGACATCCCACGTGGTCACCTGATTCCCAAAATGTGTCCTCATCAATTGACTATACAACGCCAGTCTCGTCGCAACACGGTTGGTGATAAGCGCACACTGGCCTGACGCTTGTCAATTCGACTTAAAACTTTGCAAAGAACATCAAACATGTTTCGTAACGCCCAGTATTTTTGAAGCTTCTCAAAACTGCTGAGTTGGGTCACAAGTAAATTTTGCCACACACTGCACCAAACCTTTTCGAACTTGACGGTCAGTCACAGAGATTTTTGTGGTGTTGCATTCGGGTCAGGGCAGTATGTAGTAGCGTTAACTTCTCGATTCATAGTCCCTTGATCTCCGTGAAAACATTCCACCGATATTATTTTCGAGGTCTGATACACACCCACACACACACAACTTTGTTTTCCATTCATTCCGTGGACCTCATAGTGCTTTCTTTTGTTTTTTCTTTTGGTTTTTCTTCCTCAACCCTAACCTTAACAATAGACTGTCTATTTTTACTTTTGAGGGTACCAGAGAAATCTTTTGAATTTTCTACAGAGGACCTAAAATCTATTGCTTCGGTCCTCGATCCCACCCGAAAACAAGGGCACACGCACACACACGTGCACATCCGCACACACACGTGCACACCCGCACACACAAAGGAGAAGAAATGCAACGGTTTTGACTGAATGTCCACCACAATGACATTATAGACAGCCTACTGTGATTACTGGTTTGGGTATGTACAATCTGGAAAAGACAGGTTTTATTGAAAACATAATTATTCCTGGAGTCAACAAAATTTTGTGAATGTCTTTCCATCTAGGCTAAGTGTAAACCAGTCAACAATGATGAAGGGGGGCAGGTGTCGTCAACTTGTGGAAGGGTGTGCGGGAGTAGCTTCTTGCGATGACAGTGTAGTTTGTCACAAGAAATAGAGTGTTACATGACATTCTAATGTCAGTCAGTCAAGTAAAAAAAAAAACTAGTGGCAATGATATTTTATGCACATCTAAACATTTTACCTCACAAATCCATTGTCTATCAAACATCTCATTTTCGTTACTCGTTACGTCGTACTCAAGAGATGTCTAAATTATTTTATGCAAAGTATTAAGAATAAACCTAAGTCCTTTATCCTCGTTGCTCAGATACCGTTCATCCTCCTCGCTTGGATACTATCATCGTTGCTTTTGTTTGGTTTAAGAGACTGTTTGAAGAAAGCAGATAATCTACTTTTGATTATTTGACACTCAATGAAAACTTGGAAGCGATCCCCCAAAACTAATTGGTTGGGGAATCAAGGAGCAACGTACTCACCTCATATAACCCACGCATGACCGTAATGACCACAATCTAGCAACTGGCAATTGTATGCGTGTGAGTATCTGGTCACCGTCTTCCCATCATTGCCAGCCCTTGTGACTTGCAGCTGGGAGATTTAACTGTTATAAATCACCATAAGTTTTCTCGATCGTGACTTCATTTTTCGCCTTTGGTTACTCGAGGTGAGTGAGTATGAGCCGTGAATTGACAGGTTGTAAGTCAAACAACACACAAATACCATTCCTTTGATGACAGAAAAGAGAAGTACCGTGCTGGGTCAGACGAGGGTCCAATCTGATTGGCGCTATCTACTTTGTAGCATGCATATGCAAAGCATGTTATTTATCAGTGGAAATGTTTGAATTTGCTCTTTAGGAATGCGCAAAGCGTCAGGTTCAATGCACAGTCGGTGCTCAACGAGAATAGCGGAATGTACCTATGCCATGAATAGTAATGACATGCAGCTCATCGGCCTCCACAAAACCGCAACAAATATTACAATGTTCACGGGACCCAAGAAAAGCTGACAAACATACTTTTTTCATTTAGGAGTGACAGAGATGGTCCTTTTCTCAAAAAAATGTAGGTGAGCGGGAACGTCCGTATGATGGAGCCATACGCAGTAAGAAACTGAAATACCGTTAAGTAATGTACCGATCAAGTTTCGTTAGAGCTGAAATTTAAATGACTCGCTTATTATTGACCATATTTGCCATGCATTGATGAGTTGCTAAAACACTTCAAGGTACTGCAGAACACGAGGAAAACACAGGACTCGTTAATACCGTAGAGAACAAAAGAAAGGACTTGTTTGAAGTATGTCTGTGGAGTACAAAACACTGGACTTGCCTGTTGTACCATAGAGGGTAAGAAACTGGATTCACCTAGAGTACTGTACCATAGAGTACAATAGACTGGATTTGCCTACAGTACTGTGGAGTAGGAGATGCTGGACTTTGCCTCAAGTGCTGTGGCGCGCAAAGACTGAAGAACTGTAGAGTACGAAAGGCCCAATTTGTTTAGGGTCCTGTAGATTTCATAAGACTGTACTCAATTTGAGTATACAAGACTGGACTTATGTAGGGACAACAAAGTACAAAAGATCAGACATGTTAAAGGTGCTGTACATAGAGTACATAAAGTTTAAGTTAGGCCTACCGTGGAACACTACAAAATGGGACTTACTTAAGCATTTTGGATGTCGTTTTGCTGTTGGCCAGGGTCTAAGAATTCAAATGATATAAGCTTAATAAGTTTAATGGAGTAAATTTAACTGTAAATAAATTGGTACTAGGTACAAAAGACCACCTGCTTTGACACTGATTTAACACACTCGCGTATCCAGTGGTGTGCGACCCAAACAGTTACACCATGAGAGGGAGGTGTATGATCGCCCTTGCATCAGACAATTTGCACTTTCAACGGTGACATAATTATAACAATTAACAAGCTGGCATAATGTGAAAACTTACAAGGTTAAATATTGAATCTGTTTTGCCACCACCTATGATGACTTTTGACAATCGTAAGGTCAACTTTTGCCAGACAGAATGTGGACGATGTAGTCTGAAACTATATGACTCAATTTATGACCTATTGACTTTCTACATTCTATGGTCAAATTTGAATTGAAAGTATCTGGGCATCCGGGGATTAATTCATATCGACAAGCAGGCATAAAGTCGAAAAATTACGAGGCACCAAATACGTGACTTTAAGTAAATGACATGCAGGGTGGCCTTGTTGGCTTAACATTTTTATCTGTGGCGTCAAGACATGAGTCTCCTCGTTTGCAATATTCATCATATGCGTCTAAAATCAATACCATGGAAATAACGTCATAAAAACGGAGATATGTCTACACGATAGTAAACCTGTTTGCTCTCCTCTGAGAGAGGATCCCTGAAGGCAGCCCCAAAAATTTATTCAGGAAATGAAAACCATGACGATAATGACCCAGTCTAGATTTCTGGTAGGGTTCACGAAATACTGCCTACATCACAACCAAAGCGAAGTAAAGCGACTCTAAACAATCTCATTCATCACGGACGCTGCGACTGGGTCCTGGATGCTCCAGCGGAGGTAAACTGCCGGCCACCCATACCCTGTATATGAACGACGACGACAAAAAAAAAACTCCTCACAGAAGAGGTTTCGGCTGGAAATGGGGATCAGGGAGAACAGTCTACAGAAATTGACAGAAAAGAAAATTCTCTGCCTGTTGAAAAGGTGGCCGACACATCTCTTTAAATCCTCGTGAAGTCAAATTTATGTTAATCCTGTCTTACTGACATGCAAGTGTTGAATAATACACCCCGCTTTTATATCTCAATTTCAATTTTGTTCTGCCTCAGGTGCAAAGGTAAGAAGGACAAATGAAGAAGACACACAGATGCACGCGATATGCACGTCTTTCCTTCAGGGCGCAGAAATTGATGGAAAACATGGCATGCGAAAGTGGTCTTCGAAAACGACACCCAAAGATCTCACGCACTCTCTGACTGTCACCGTCGACCCCATGCACTTTGCGAGATGGAGACCCAGTGGCTTGAAATGCTCCCACCTACATAACATAGCACTCTGTGTTTGTGCTCAGGGTTTCCCAACCCCCCTTTATTAAGTCACAGCAAACTCACGAGTGAGACAGATCGGCCAGTCCCGACCCGTTTCGGAGCCCCCCGAGGCTTCATAATTCATCTGTCCTGTTACCTCTCACCGTGGCAAAATATTTCACTTGTTTCGTTTTTCCGAGAATCTCCTCCACCCCCCTTCCCAAGCTTTTTATCGAGAACACCTAAAATGATGAAATTTACTCGCTGGCTTGGGAAGCAATCAATCAATCAATTAGAGGATGAAACAAGCAAATTTCAATCTGGTCGAGTGTGCGTCTCTGTGATTGTCCCGGAGGAGACGAGGCATCCATCATTCTGGCTGGTCTTGATTGTCTGCGATTATATCCTGCAAATTATTACATGTATGCTTTTCTTTTTTTTTTTTTTGCACCCCCTCCATGAAACCTTTGATTTAAACTATGCCCAAGCTCCATCTCTCCCAAACGTTCCACACTCTCCCGCATTTTGGTCGGCGGCTGGACGGCCGGCCGACGGGAGACGAGAAGAAGAAGAAGCGGAGGGAGGAGAAGTTATAAAGAGGAGAGAGATTGCCTACCTTGTCAAAAGTTGATGCATTATGACAGCCATGAAAAGTCAAGACAAAAAAGATGGATAACACGAGTTAAATTTTCGTTTAAAGTTAGCAATTTACGGCACTTTAGGCCTTAATTTTCTTTTTATGAAAATTCATCGCAGACTGTCAGGGTGACCGAGTACTGTGCACTTAAAAACAATTTCTCTTAGATCAGAAAACAAATGATTTGTTGTAATCGTATTGATTTTGGACTGAAGGGAATTAACGGTTACACCTAAACTCTGTGAAAGACACTGTAATGAACATCTCTGGCAGACTGCAAAAATCACAGCACGACAATCTCTGAATGAGATAAGGCACTTGATATGAGAAAACAAACTACAACGAGCAAACAACGGAAGGAAAATACCTAAAATCTACAATTTGCCATTTTTCTTCTTCACAAACAGCAATACAGACACCTCTGAAAAGGGAGATGATCCTTCCTTTCTTTCCATATTTTTAACATGAATGATTTTTATAGTTCTTTCAGTGAGCACAGAGGTTGCAACCTGTACAACAGTATGCCCAATGAGAGACAGCAATGGATTGCAAAAATGTGCTACAATCTTGGAATAAGGAAAGTCAGAAAATGTAAGAAACTATACTCTTGTGGCAAAACAGTTGGGAGACTTTGTTAAAACATTTGTGAATCTCAGTTCAGCGGATAACTTCCCACCTCTCTTTATTCCAATAATTTGCAAATGAGAGAGAATGTATGCCAAGAGCAGGAAACCCTGTGGCCGACACTGAAAGGGGTGGGAGTGGGGAGGAAGGCTCCTAGACAGACAACCCAATTTTTGGGAGAGCACATCAATATTGGAGTTTTGCCAGCCTGGGGGATGGGCCTCACACGGTGTTCCCCTCTCCCTTTGAAAAATTGTTGCCGTTCTCAAGGGTTCTAGATACAAAATGGTGCGAGATTTCTATCATTACTCCCACTATTTGTATTTCGGAAAAGCAGGACTTCTTACGGAAAAATTTTTGAAGTTTTTTTAGGGGGACATGCTCACTCTGCCCCACCCCCATGGCTATGTGCCTGTGAGGAGGGTGCATAAAAGGCAGATTTGTCCAACGTTGCAGCTTAACTATATATAGTTTGTTAGCAAGACTCCAATTGGCAATTTGACATCTCCTTTCCTCTCTTCTTCAACTCACACCTCCCAATATTTCAATGAAAAAATGCTGATGCACTTATTCTAAACATTGAGAACCACTGCTTTCAAACCAGTTAGCTTTTACTCATTAACATGGCTTAATTTTTCCTTTTCAAATTGAATAAAGGGAGACCTTTTTGCCAGAATTTCTCGACCTCTTAATCACTTTGAAAATGGAGATGATGTAACAAAAGTGACGTTGCAAAATTGAAAGAGCTTCAAATCACAGACAAAATTCCATACTATCACAACAAAAGCAAAACGTAAGTCGTGCTTCAGCAATCATAACCCAACTTATCATAAATTAAAACAAAAATAAAAAAATGAAATATCATAAATTGCAATTTTCACCAGGGTCCTTGCAGGTTCTGCAAGATACTTACTCCCATGGAATTTGATCTGATCTTGAAAGAGGGAGGTGGGGGGAGGGGAGATCTGACCTAAACTCCTCTCCTATGGTTCTTTCATGAAGGGAAGAATGGAGGCTGCAGGGTAGGGGTTGAAGCATGGAGAGTGAAGCAGTAGTGACTTCATCTAGACAGAGTGCCACCATAAGGCAGGTATGACTCCATCTATTGAGTGGAGTGCCACCATCGTTTGGAGCAAAGCTTATAAGAAAAAATTTTGATAAAAATGCTTTCGGATTGGAGGGAAAATGTCTCCTTCGAGCCTCTCTGGCATTGTAAATTTCAGCCTTATCACTTTTTTAGAAATTCAGGCTTGGAAATTTGTTTCACTCAGAAAAGTGTACAGTGGGTTTGTTTTTTTAGTTTCAGGTCACAGAAAGTGGGATGCAAAATGTGTAAGTGTCCCTTCCACTCAAATACGTGGGGGGAGGAAGAAATGTCCCCCACATTCCCCTCTCCCAAGTTAATATCAGCTCATGCTTTGACCTAAATGACAAATGACCTATGTGACACACCTGTCAATAAAAAATGCAGCATAGCTTCCATTAGCAATCCCAGCACTTTAGATCCAGTATCGTCAACTCTTTTATTATATTTTTTTTATGTACTGCAATGGTTTATGCTATCATCTGCCTACAGACTTTTGATACGAAATGCTTTGAGTGCTTTTAACAGGCTGACATCACTGAGCTGGCCCCCACATTTTAGTGCCAACTATTAAAAGTTATACACACTAAGATGGGAAGCCAGGTCAAATTCGGCCAAACGTGGCACGAAAATATTTTGGGGTCTGTCGACGTGTTCTCAGGATTGACAGTAAAAGGGAGTTTATGCAGTGAGTAAGATAGTCATTAAACAAAAACCTCGTTGGAATTGTTGGCATTTGCCGCCAGCAACACTGTACCAGTGCAAGCACACAGGAGTTTGAGTCGGTGGTACATCACATTTGCCAAGTTTTTTCTTTTTGAATTCATCCAAACTTTATAATGGCCTATAATTTCTAGTAGCTGGTCCCAATGCTCCAAATCTCGACACAAATCTCTACAGGATCATCTTCATTTCTCTACCTTCGATTGAGATTGGCTTCCATGAAATTTGCCTCGTGATTCCCCTTGCTCCCACTTTGTGGCAGCATCACATCTCATTAAACATGGTCAGAGAGAATGTACAATTGACAACCCTAGAAAATTTCCAATAATTGACAAATTTTACCAGGACATGTAATGATGGTTATATTGGTTGTTAGTATTTGTGGGTTCAGAGGGCCCCTTTCTGGGTGACTTGAGCATCTTCATGGGGTGAAGGAGAAGATGCAGAAGGAAACTATATGATGTCTCTGTCACATGGTAAGTTATTTTCTATATTCATGCAGGCTGAATATGTTGGGCTTCAACAAGTGATAGTACCATTAACCTACTGTGGGAGATTTATGATCGCAGCTGTACCTGTACCCATATTGCAGTGGTTCAATGACACTACGGAAAATTGCTCTCTCTCTCTTCTGAGACTTCAGTTCGCACCAAAATCTGACATCGACGAAAAAATTTGCAGAAAGGATTGGGAAGGAGAGGAGGAGGTGGTATGTTCGATGAGGGAATGGGGACCAAGGTTCTCCCACCTGCATGGTTAGTCCAAGAAAAGTGGACAGTTGGGATAATTTGCAAAATCAGGGGTGAACTTTGTGTTACTTTTCAAAATGTAAAATTAGAGAAATGGCACATACCTTACCACTCTACACCATCAGAAACAAGTCATAGGTTGCACCATTTTCTATCTCACTGTACTGTTCACTCTAAAACTTTTCCAGAAGGGGAAGGGAGCCCCCTGCCCTATAGGACCCCTCCCTGATGTCAGACAGGTGAATGGATACTCTACAAAATCTGCCCCCCATTGAAACCCTGCTCAAACCACCAGAGGGTGGATGGGTATGACTGGCACCACCACCACCCCGTTATAAGATGAAAAAAAAAAAAACATGCAACAGTGTCTTCCACATCACTGCAAAGTTATTTCTCAATTCCATGCTCTGTAAGTTGAAGAATTCAGCTATGAGACTGGAGTATCTGAAGTTTCATCGGTATGGTGACTACTCTATGGTTGCAGTCATTCAGATGCAAGTGTCACATTTTAGTCGACAGATTGTCCCTTTGTTGTCCCAAAGTGGTACCGTTTCGTCTGAGTTCATCTTCAGGATAAATGCCTGAAACTGAGCGCATGGCACCCACAACTGAAGCTTTTTCTTTTTCATTTTAAGAAATTCAAGTTGATCACAACAGTGAGAAAGTACATTACATTTATTCCTTGTTACAATGGGAGATTAATAAAGTTATCTTGGACCCTTCTAACCTCACCCCAGGATTAATCAAAGAAGGGGAGGAAGCAGGGGAGCCACGTTTTAAGCTACGGACACGTCACCTTCATTTTCCACCTTGAATGATAGCTGACAATAAAAAGTAGAGTGTTCATAACAGAAATGTCGTACACAAAACAGTAAGCAAATCAGACTTGCATTTAAACAATAAAAATCACACTATTTTTTGACATTGTAAACTTAAATCAAATTTACGTATATTGACAGATCATGTCAGTTATAACAGGATCCATCTATTTTGTTCCCCCAAAATTCAGAAAATCAGGGACGATGCAAATAAATTCCTACACAGGGATTTAAATTGATTTACTATAAAAAGGTCAGCCCCGATTTTTATATGAAAGTTAAACAGGCTTTACATCTTTTGTCAGGAGAGTGTGCTGACACTGCAACCCTGTCAATGCAAGGAGTGTTTTGGGAGCAGACAACTTCCCAGTGTATGACCCACATTGTAAATACAGTGTTCTATATTGAGGTTTCAGTGCGGAATCCACCCCGATGAAAAATATTCTGCCCTCCTGAAAGAGTGACTGTACCACTTAAAAGAATCCTGTCCCTCTACAAAAGCTCCACTGTGCCAAAAACAAAAAAAACAATTGACCATAGACTACTGTCATTTCAAATAGAGTACGAAATCATATCTATGTGGCATCACTTTGTATCATTCAGCATCATTTCACTTATCCAAACTTTCTGGAGATGAGATCAAAACCCCTCCCATCAAACCTGATCATGTATGCACTTCCTGCTTGGATGTCTCCACCCTTCATGAAAATCTGTGGTGAACACTGAAGGAAATACACATATGTCACACGATGCTTTACAAACCCATTATCAAACTCGAAGCAGCCATGACTTTGTAAACGACCGAATATTGCTCCAAATTGAGGAGTTCACAAAAGGCGGTTAGCAGAGTTTTGGTTGGAGTTACTTCATTGTGACACTGCTGTTACCATTATGATATAATATTTGTTTTGTTTCATGTCTCTCACCCCTTCCCCCGCACTATTCTTTGTCCTTTTCTTTTCATGCAACAAAGGTTATAATTTTAGTTATGTCTGATTCCAATTTGTTAAAATACAAAAACAAGATTCATGCTTGAAGGGATATGGCTCCCAAATACACAGTGCAGCCTTTAAGGACACTGAATGCTTTCCCGACACTTTTTGGCTATTTTCTGACATAACGTAACTGTAAAAAAATTCTTTGAGTCTTAGTGTACATCGGACTATTATCATTTCTTATGCCACTGACGAATATGGGGGAATTCCATTAATATTTGTTGTTGTACTACTTCTAGTTTCTAAATACAAGGGATGAATGGAGTAAAAAGCTGGTATGTTGCCCCCATATAGCAGCCACAGTGGAGGGAGGGATGGAGGGGTGAGAAATGAAAGCAAGAGGGGAAGGGGGTAAAGAAGGGAGATCTACTGTGGGAGACAATTTTTGATCAAATCTTCGATTTGGTTTCAATTCATTTTAATTAATAAAACATTGGCTTTCTGATATATGTTAACAACTTAGTAACAAAATCTTTGCTTAGAAATTCTAGATATCATCAAAATTTTACAGTTTTGGCTAATTTTCACCTTTCACGCTGGTAGCATGTGTCTGATCTATCTTGCCCATGCATCATCCCACAGAACAAACTGTCGGTTCATTCAAAAGGTATCCTGACTCCTGACTACGAGTCGCAACTCGATTCAATTTTCCTTGGATTCATACTTCCTGTGGAATTCTTAAAACCGTAAAAAAAAATCACTCATGAAAATCTTTTCTGCGGTGCTTAACTTATTGGAAGCAATGCTCTTCGGAAGTTTAATAACAAATTCGCCTGCGATGTTAAAATCTGGCATGACTTTTTTTGTACCTCTCATTTCCCAGTTAGAGCCTCAACTTTGTCCGGCAACTTAGCTTATTACCGAGAAGCCCGATCTTAGGCCACCAACACTGTTTGGGACCCTACATTACTTGATGCATTGGCACATTACGAAGTCTGCATTCTTTCTGAGGTGCCGTCAAATGCAATTCAGTGAGAGAGGACAGACTGATAATTAAAAAAGGGATCTAGAAATTGGTCTTCTACCATCCTGCCAGATAACGATGACCATCTTCTAAGACGTTAAAGTGACGTAATCTGGAAATTGGCAGAGTGTTCATCATTTCACAAAACCAAGTCCTTTTTTTTCTAATTCCATCCCAAAAATGAGACCGATGTCTTGTTCCCATTTTCTATTTCGTTGTCTCACCCTCCTCGGGCGTCCGCTCGTAACACCGCGGCCGCCCTTTCTGTGGCGAGAAGAGGAGATTGCGATACCTCTGGAGGAGATAAAGTACCTTGACTCGATTCCAAGGGAGAAGAAAGAACTGAAGGAGCAGATGAAGATGAAGATGAACAAGACGGAAAGGGAAAATGTTAAGAAGATAATCTTCTAATTTTGACTAGTAGAAGTACATTGTAGAGTTGTTGGGCATCAATTTGGCTTGGTCTAGTAATTTCTGATTTCAATTTTCTCAAAGAGAGAAATTTAAGACATGGCATTTATGTTGTGGTGAAACAGATACTCACTTATCATTAGAAAGAATGAGGGGAGAATGAAAAAAAATGAAATTGAGCCACTATGCGATGCAAGTGAATACATCTTTAGACTACCCCTGAGCCCCACAGACAGACAAACACCAGGAATTTATTTCTAGCCTGTTTCTGATAGCTACCTTTTCTCGGACGGTGTGCCCCCTCACTAATATGAAAGTATGGTTATACTTTATGCTTTGTGAGTCACCGAGTATAAAATATGGTTTCTGTTGACACTTACATAGACATAGCAAAAGGGAATATACCCATTTCAAGCCCCTCAAACTTATAAATAAATATATAGAAATGAAAAAGAAAAAAAAAGAAGTAGAAGGAGATAGAAGATGGAAAAAAAAAAAAGGAAAAGATATTTCTGATGAAATGCAGGTAGTTTGAAGGCTTTGAGTCAGAGCCAAATAAAGGAAAATATATCTATTACTGATAAATGTACAGGAACAGATTGCCAGTATTACCCAAGATTCCACACTGGGAAAGAAGACGATGAAAAAAAAAAAAAACTCTCTGGGGCCCATGATAGGTGAACAACGTCATAAATTCCGAAAATTCTGTCGCCACGTTCTATATCCTGCATGAATCTTTTAAACAAAATTGAAGACAATCCCACATTACATCTACACAAAATGTGCAGCGTCTACTCTTGGCCGGCAGTGGCGTTACCACTTTTAATGCAAACATATATATTTCCAGTCATTTACAGGAAACTTTTTAAGGTGAGGCCCCGGTAAAGACCGAGGGATCGGGATTCAGGTTCGGCAAACGATGGGATTTAATGTACAAAGATTGATGCCGGACTCGAATGGAGGAGAGGAAAAAAAAATGTACGGAGAAGGGAAAAAATATAGCAAAAAAAGGGAAAAAAAGAAGACAAGAGACGACAGGAAAGGAAACCCTGCTCAGCTTCATGTCTGAAAATTACCCATGAAAAAGCAATGATACCTAAGCATAATAACAAGAATACCAGGAGATTCAGACGGATTAGATGAATTGACCAAAAACACTCTGAATCCAATCAGAACATATGTGAAAAACCAGTAACTGGGGAGGAATGGTGATTACATTCACGATAAAAAAAAAGGATATGAAAAAAAAAGGAACAGCATGAGTAAGGGTGAAGGTGAGTGGTGGAGGGAAAAGAAGATGAACATATGGCAGAACCCAAAAAAGGTGTAGAGTCGATGGGGAGGGAGATGGAAAAGAATTAAAAAAGTTGGAACTTCATTCAGAACATCTGGGAAATCCCTGAGTGAGTTCAAGTGAAAACTTGTGAGGAAGAGGGGTGTTAAGAATATAGTGTCAGCGGTAAGGAGCAGTGTTGGGGCTGAAGGACACCAACAAAGATGCAGAAATATCAGATACACCAAAACCAAGTCAAAACACAATCAGCAAATAAAACAATATCTTACCATTTACATGCAGAAAACACTTCTAGTGTGTCTTCATTCCTGATGAGATGATATCTGTGACCGCTTTTCTCTCTTTTTTCAGATGGATTTACTTTGGAGCAATTGCCGAATGACGTGAATAAAGGATTGTGACCGTGGAAATCCTAACTCTCAGACACAAAGTCCACAGCTGGCAGAGCCATCTGCTCAGAACGTTCAGATCGATGCTCGAAGTTCTGAGTGCATCAAGCAGGAGTGATTGTATTTCTCACAGTCTTGAAAATCCCAAAGTTGTACATATTTTTAGATGAGCACCATATGCCATCCACTAACTCACTGGGTTTGGCATGTTTAACATCTGGTCCCAACATGACACACAATGGCTGCTTTTCTGAGGTGCATTGGTCACAGAAAAACAAAATGTAAACACGTATCAACAAAAACTACTGAGTCCATAACATCATTTCATACCATCTATATTTGCCAATGACGGCTGGCTTCTGGACACTGTCACGGAAGCCGAACGAAGCAGGCCCCAGATACAAATCGACAGTTTGGGGACATTGCGATTGAAGGCTCCCAGAGGTAAATGACTTCAAAAATAACCAAGACCATGCAGAGATTTATAGAAATAACCAAAACCCATGCAGATGAAAAGTTACAGTCACAGGTAGTGTTTGCACTAGTCTAAAACTGGCATATTCTTCAAATTTATCAAAGGATAATAGTAAATCTGCGAAGGATGGACTGTAGAACAAGGGCAGTGAGAACCAGATAGAACACTACATTGTCCTACATAGAAGTTTGTTTCTGGTGATGGCCGTCAATCTGGAGAGTGGTGCAGTCGTAGATCGATATTTCGTTTACACACTCCACTCCCAAGCTGAACATGTTGTGACCCTTGGGGGCCAATGGGGACCCACAACAATCAAGTTAGATGTCTTTGGGTAAGTGCCACTTCATACGTCATTTTGAGTTTGGTTCTGCGAGGAAATAATATGTTTTAATATGCACAAGAAAGCCACAAAGACTTTATCAAACCCCAGAAAACATCTTCCCACAGGAGGTGCCTCAATTTTTATTTCAATTAGTGTGTTTGAAAGCATTTGTTTTTGAAATTATCTATTTGAGAGAAGACGATGCAATCTCCAGCTTCTTTTCTCATTCGTTACAGTCTTTCCTTAGCTTTTCATATTTTTCTAAGACTGTTGCAACTGTCTTTAGCAAATGAAATTCTAAATGAATGTGTAAATCCCCTTTCGGAGAAGTTTGAATGCCCATATTCTGTTTGAGCACTACAGAGACAAATGGGGAGGGAGGTAAGATTCGTCAGGGAACATGAGAAAGATAATAAACACAGGATCCTTTAGAGAATGATGCTGTCACAGATGATTATCAAAAATTATCAATTTAAAAAATGCAGCCGAGGCTGGTTCAGACTCAGATTCTGACAGTCTGTGTTACTACGATGAGTTTCACAAAAAGTCTATTTGGGCAGGCATTTCTTTTTACCAAAGCAGGTAGTTCTTTCTGCATCATATTTCCTGTTACAGATAATGATCCCTGCCTACAGGAGGTTACTTTTATGTCCCCACCCTTCTTGTTCTTGTAGAGGTATGCATCTGTTGAAGGTGCAAATAACTCATAGCGCTGACCGAGGTATTATGATGCTTAGAAATGTCATGTGGTAGAACTACAAATTCCACAGTTCGTGGAACACCACAGACAGAATATCCCACTCATCACCGGTTCGACAGCCGGCGTCACTTTGTAGGTTGGGTTCTTCCTTCTGTTTTTGCCGATGGATGCGTCTCCCCCCCAGAAAGATGATCCAGGCCCCGATCCTAAGAAGAGAGCTCCAACGAGCATCCAGATGGATGTCTGAAAGGACGGCCAGAGACGCATTTGTTATTACACAAACTCAAAACTGTTTATGTTATTCTTTCTTTTCATTTTATATCTGAAGGAAAAATCAATGTTAAGAGAGGTTATTAGCAGATGAAGATGATTTTGTCAACCATCTGCTCTTTCAGATCCTCCTTTTAACTGGCAATGGTTAGCCTATTTTGCTCACAGTCAATCGATGAGTATTCGACTCTCTCTACAAGCCCCAGGATCTGAGCATGCCCAAAAATTGGCAAAAAAATAATTTCACTCAAAAAAATAAAAAAGAATCCTTTGACTCTCTCGACAGGGCCTCTAGATCAAAGCGCACCTGAAAACTGAGACTGATGAAATATGGTTCCCACTTTTACATGCATGGTCCATGGAAAATCAAGGTGCTGTATTCGAACATCAAGATGACGGTAATCTGGGGGCTGGCCTCTGGCATTTGGGGTGAGGGGAGGAATCAGAGGGGGCATGGGGGAGGTGTGTTCTAGAGCGCGACAATTAGCTCATATAACTTGAGAATGACTGCGCATTAAAGCAATCCCACATGGAATGCGGGAGAGGACAGGAGGCGCATGCCAGAGTATGATACCGACCTGGCAGACCATGGCCGTTGTTTTAAAAGTGACTCTTGGCCCATATCTGAAGCGAGGGAGAGAGGTTGCTACATGTTTATAATTCATTACACCATTCTGATAGACCACAAAGTTGGCTGTGACAGAGAAGTTCAAGTCCTGTAAGGTTTCAAATACAGAGGAATTTAGATGTATGCACCCACTGCATTATAAAGAGACACCATACTGGATTGGTTTACATGGACATTGATTTAAAAGGAAGAGGGAAAAACATGTACACAAGTTGACGTCCACTTTACGGAGAGAGACCAATCTTGGCGGTAGACGAGAACAAATCAGAGATATACATCGGAGCGGGACAACACTGTTTGAAAATAAAAAACACACACTGCCATAATTCAGAGTGATAATACGCAAGAGATACAGATAACGAGGCAACCTGTTAAGTTGTTGCTGATGGCACAGAGCCATGCGTGAAACCACCACGGCCAGTTTCCACTCCCTGCCAGCAAGACCATCAAAGGGACTGGGTTTCTGTCAGAAAGTTTACACTTTCATCCTTTGTTTTGCCCCAGAATATCTGTTTCCAAGACCCCGATAACCAAAGGAAATCATAATGCATGACGCTTGGCTAAATGTTTATTTAATTGGGCGATATTAATCGGTATCTCGATTAATGCGGGGCAATATCTGGTCTGACATTGCCACAAAAATACTAAAATGGTGAAAAGACATATTCACCAAGTGTCAAACCATTGTACTTTTGTAAATTATAATTCTGGGTCAGAAACTTACTGCAATTTTGTAATCCTATTGTATTATGCCGATAATGGTGTCAGGTAATCTAATTTTTTTTGTCAGGCAATCTAATTTGTGTTTTCTCCCTCATTTCTCTACTTTTGTGGGCCTTGTGTCAATTTTACATATCAGCCAGTCAAAAAGGAGAGAAATGGAAGCCTGGAAGGTAAACTACAATGAACTGCCCCCCCCCCCCTTGATTCTGCGGAAATGTTAAGAACAACCACAACTTTTAAATGCAGATCTCTGTCGGCACAATTGTTCCCTGATAAATGTCAGACCTAATTTCTCCTTTTATTCTCTGCTTGTTAATCTTTTCAAAGGCCAACCCATAGATGCTATCTTTCAGTCAAAAACATGAAACTTTAATTTAGGTAATGCCTTTGCTAACCATAATTGAAAGAATATTTTGAATGGCTCTGACAAAACGAAAAGCGACCTTTGAAGAATTCTGGTTCCTTTTAAATTTAGTGATGTCATGGTTGGCTGGTTTTGCCTGTAAAACAGCTCGAGATATCAGCTGAGATTTAAACTTCAAGGCTGTATTAACAAACATTTAAACGTTACGTGCTGTAGCTAAAAGCCACATGGAATGTAGATCCCTTAAAAGTGCATAGACTTTGGCTGGACAATGTGAGAAAATGTGGTAGTAACAAATATCCTAGAAACGTAAAGCTCCTCAAAGATAACCTCTACCACAGCCTACTGTATCGACACATTTTTAAGACAAAAGTCACTGATTGTGAGAGAAAGAGCTGTTGAAACTGGTTACTAGGGAGATCTTTTAGTATGTAACATAAAAAAGAGAGTCTCGAAGCCGTCTACAGAAAAAGGACGATACTCACTATGACAGGAGACCAATCAATGAAACTGCCACCATAATGAGGGCAGTATTATGATTTGAAATGCAACTTCCATCCCCTGTGACTATGAGCAACAGCCTGCTGCTCCTCGGAACTTACATCATTAGGGGAAAAAGGTAAAAAGGGGTAGAGAAGAGGAACACTTGTAAAGTGTCAAACCATCAGTACATCCAAAGGTTAGATATGGCTCGTGTACCAGATTCAAGAAACACAGCTGCAAACTAAGACATTTTAAAACAAACAAAAATTGAACTGTAGGGTCATTTTCAAAATTGTTAACGGAGAATAAGAGCGACAAAATCGCACTGAAGTTTCTTGACAAGTTAATGCACTTTAATGTGTCCTTTTTGGCTCCAGTGCTTGGAGAACTGACCTAATTAGCTATGTGGAAGTGAGAATTGAATGTCTTCTTTCCACTTATCATCACATGAGAGTTCACCAAAGTCCATATTGAGCTTCCTATTCCTACGTTGATGATTCACTCAGATGATGGAGGGGGCGTCATGCTGGTTGGCGGGTGAAACATTTCACTTAATAGGTATATTCACAGCTATGTCCTAATGTCCAAAAAAAAGAAGGGTGTGTGTGTGTGTGTATGTGTGTAAAGAAGCAAAAATTGAATGAGGATTGGGTGTTCTGAAACTGGTGCATCACTTAATGGTACTCCCCAAGAGGGTTTATTTTTGAACATTTATCCTCACTAAACACTGTTCCCACATTTCTTTAAATGCTGCCTCCTTTCATGAAAACAGTGTTTTGGTGAATACAGCCTGCCGGCATCAATGTTTGACGTCATGCTGTCCCAGAACTCCACCCTCAATTAAATGGACAGTTCAAACTATCCACTTGTAAACTTCCAAAATTCACCAGTTTACTATGCATAACTCTGTTCTGAAATTGATTCTTCGGTAGTTCCAGATACAGTATTCCAGGACGGTAATGAAATTCAATTACTTAGACAAATATTTGTGTCCTTGCAAGAACTCAGAGATATCACAAATAAGCCAAAAGTTATTTTGGTCTTTTTGTGTCTCTTTAAAGGCTCTTGATGGAGTTAATTAATCCACAAAAGCTGTAGATCTGTTAGGAAACTTAACAACAACAGAGTCCTGATTGGTGACCCCCCTTTTCTCCTTCAGAGACCCTCCCCAATGATTAACATCAGTTCAACAGTCAAGAGGTACAACAGATTACGAAATGAAATTCATGAAAGCCGCCCAGTATAAATTTACAGAAGAAACAAGGTGATTTAGAGATAAACATGATAGCACAGCCAACTAAACAGCCTCTACAATTGATACCAGAGAAGGAAAGATTTGGATATATGCCAGTGTCACAGTTGAGTACACGATAATACTTCACTCCTCAAGGACTGAACTGTTCACCTTCCCCCTTAATATTTGACTTCATTAAAATTCCTAGGTATTCCATACATGTATTTCCACTTTCAATTTACTGAATTGCGGTTTTTGGTGTCAATTATTCCGTGAACCAAAGCATCGTTTGTTTTTCCCATGCAGGTCAAATATGATAATAGCCAATGAGTCTGCAAACTGGAATATGAAATTACGACTGCATCTCTATATTCATATGATGATTATCTTTCCCCTCTTATAGAAATGATATGAACGGGAAATTCCCGGCAATTGGGGTGGAAAGGGTGCCTAATGATTTTCTGCGAAACATTTTGGTCAGATGACTTCAAAAGAAAGACCATGTTTCAAAACCAGACCGTGTGATACTCTGATCGGTTTTTGTTTCCGATGCGACCCCCGAGGATTTCCTGAATTGAAGTGACATGTGTTCCGACAGATGTGCGTATTGGAGGGGAAGCAAAAAGCAAAAGGGTAACAGGGCCTTAGAAGTATCACTGGCATTCCATGACCACTTTTTCAACACTGATTTCCATCAAAAAGTTTCAGGAATTTTGGTCATTTGATCATTACTCTGTGTGCTGCACTATCAGCTGTGGGTGTAGACATAAATATTATATTTCACTTCCGGAAGTGGCTCTTACATTTTACCAAAGTTGCCCTATAGTACGATGTCATTTCTGGGCACCACATCAGGGAATATTTTTTTCTTTTCATCAATTTCCAGAGACAGGATAGGAAAAGGTTGAAGAAATGTCCCCTCGGAGGAGGGGCCCTGGGGAGGGGATTACATACATTTTAGGACCATAACCCGGATGGGGAGGAGGAGGGGGGGAGAGAGGATACATGTGAAGAGTATTTCCAATTGCAGAAACATGAAAATAATCAACACTCCCCATACTTTAAAGTTTCTGTAAATTAACACCATATCACTCAGCTAATCAATACTGAATCTTTGTTTGTATCCAAGAAGGAAAATGAGCTATCGATAAATCTGTGAGGAAACTGAAAGTATGCAAAAACAAAGCCTTCAAAGTAGGGCCTCTTTGGTAGCGGCCCCTATGTGGCTGCCGCCCTTAAGGGCATGCCAGCGATGGTCAAGAACCTTCCTTTCACATAGCCCACAACTTGATGGCCACTGGTCCATTTCTCGCTGTACATTTGATACCACTGAGTACCAGGAGAATGTCCAGTTACATGTTTGTTCACAGTTGATCTACACAGATACGTGCGATGATAGTAGTGTTTCTCTTTCAATTATAAGCCCTGCTTCAGCCAATCGCCTTAGAACTTTGAAAGGAGGGTTCCACATGATTTTTACGGAACTGAAAGGAATTTGCTGCCAAAGCCGGCAGAGGTTAGTTTTTCATAGCGAGTAGCTGAACGAAAAGGTTTGTCCACTACACGTGGTAACATGAAACCACAAAACAATGCTTATAAATGGCATAGTCACTCAAAATCCACATCCAATAGTTATGTAAACTGTCAGAATTTGTTGATTTTGTTAAGATGTCTAATACAGGATGTGTGCATATGTAAAAAAAAGGGTCTGGTAACAAATTTTCAAAAAACCAAACTGAATCATAATAACTACTTACTCATTGATGTTCATCTGTATGCGACACATGGGGATCCTATTAGTTTTCATTGGTACATCTGAAAGAAATTTGACAGGTTTGGGTTAAAATTAGGCAAATTTCATAAAGAAACTCATTGCACCAGACATTTCCACTTCTAAGAACCATTTATTGCTAGTTGCTCCCACAGCCTGTCTAAAATTCCTCCACATGTGTCATCAAAACAATGGATCCCTGAGTGCCCTATGTAATAGGAGCTACTCTGCCTCTTTCGAATTTTGCTACCAATCAAACAGCAGAACCAATTGAGAATTTTGCTTACCCCTAGCCAAAAATGTAGCTTGGTCTTGATGCCGTGACTGCCTTGAAGCAATTTTAGAACGCTCTGTTGATGTAATGCACACAGCAAGACTGAAACCTGTAATTGTACTCCTTTAGCACTCTGCATATATCTCACATGAAGAACCACATGACAGTGATAAAAAGATATGCCATAGGGTGAGGGGAGATTGAGATGGCACGCTGGCATTAAGACAGCAATGTGAAGGTGGGGGGGGGGAATGATTGATGCGGTCAATGATAAAGGGGACATTCTTCTGGATAAAGTTGGTCAGCATTCCCTCAAAGTTTTTATTCCCTAAGTAGTGCAAGAGGGGAGAAAACGTTGCTACATACAGCTTGGAGAAAATATATATTCAACATAAGCCTATAATACCATACTTTGTAGCAATCCATATCCATATCCAAATTGACAGCAATTTTTTTCTGTAGCTTTAACGTGTGGGTGTCTGTTTCTTTCTTCAATTATTTAACACCAACACAAACGTCAAACTAGGTAACCACCTCAAGGTTGCACTATTTCTTTGATCAAGTTGCATAATGGATTAGAAGAGAATCAACGGAATGCAAACGATGTGAAGAATATGAAACCAATCTCTTTATGGCTATCATAGTTTATTTCTTTGTTATTACATTGAATAGAGGGAAAAACAAACACCCCCGTAACAACAGTCATAACGAATGAAAACCTG
The DNA here is from genome assembly GCA_021234535.1 of Stichopus chloronotus. Lineage (NCBI taxonomy): Eukaryota > Metazoa > Echinodermata > Holothuroidea > Aspidochirotida > Stichopodidae > Stichopus > Stichopus chloronotus. The sequence continues at coordinate 28,038,922 of CM037832.1, read as the reverse complement.
CTTCTACTTCCTTTCAGCAGTGCGTGAACCAGGAAAAACGGCAGGTGAGGGAGGCGGGCAGGGGGGCAATGATGTCATGAGCATAATCCTTGAATAAGAAAAATATATATATATATAAAAATATGTGTCTAAAAGAATTTAAAGATTTGGGGTGTAACATATAGCATAAAAGATACCCAGTCTTGCATGCTAGGTAAGTAATGACTGGTACTAACAATGTACGGGGATGAATAATGATGCACCATAATTTTTTTATGCAATGATGTGCAAAGGTGGAAGTGAAGTCAGGACTTTTGACGACATTAAATGAAAGACTACCTACCATAGAGAGAACACCATCACCAAATTTCCTTTCAATTTGTTGTTTACTTTCCAAGGTACTGCGATTTCAATGTTCATAAAAATTTATCAGGAAGCCGCCATTCTGAGATCGTGACGACATAAACCTGGCCACACGTGATTGAAAAGCTTTTGTTTTTCTTGATATTTCATTGTCAAATATTGTCAACAGTAATGCATAGATTCAAATCAGAGCATTAAAAATTTTGACTATTGCATGATGCACCTCAATAATGCAACACAAAATGTGTAAAAGAGTGTGTGTATTTTTGGAAATTAGAGGTAAAGAAAACAAAGAAATACATCATCCTGCTATCAGCGGTTCTGTGACATCATCATTCGACTTACTCAAGGGGGTTTACAGTCAACTTGGGCAAAAATGGTGGCACCCTTCTCTGGATTTCAAAAGTGTGTAACTTGGATAGGAAAAAGCATTTCTGAATGAAACTTTGGGATGATGTTTAACTCTTCTGCTTCATTTTCGTAAACATATTCCCAGGTATTTCCTTCTCCTGTAATGTTAATTTGAAAAGCAGCTGAAGAGCAGATATAAGGGCCTGTGATATGAATGCTAAAGCACATTGTTTAAGGACAAAAATCCCTCTTTACACTCAGCAACAACAAATGCCAAAGTAATTAACACCTGATATTAAAATGAATCAAGAAATATATGAAAAGGTTATTAAAAATTCAGACATTTGGTGCATGACAACTAACAGTATTTGAGGGCCTCTAATGTTTCAAAAATTCCTTGAAGGAGAGAGAAACCCCCTCCCTTTAAATCTGTATGGACCCCCTCCCCTTCAATCACCATCCCAAGGGGTGGTCATGATCCATTGGATTCAGGCCCCTTCAGACAAAAACTCCTATCTATGCCTACAGTATGATACTAAGCAATTAGTGTACAATTTGAAAAATATTGCATAAAAACAGTTTACAAAAGACAAAGGGTTGCCATAGGCTGGGCTATACATTCCAAGTGACAGGCCAATTATTTTATCCAAACTATGTCTTTTGAATTTAAGAAATCAGTATAGTCATAAATTATAGCATTTCTGATGGACTGGCACCAAAATTTGACCATGGGGTAAACTTTAACATATATATATTTCCTCATGCGACTTCCTTCCCTTTTTGTAATTAAAGGTTAATCAAGGCTGCAATGTGCATTTTCTGTGGGACAGTATACGATCGGGGGTTAATGCAAGCGATGCACGAGGGCCCAGATTGAGTGCATACAGCGATAGCATTAATCCCTGAAAGTGTCTTATCCTACGGTTAATCTGCGGTCCAAAGTTGATTAACATTGTTCATACATACAAAACAAAATTTTGATAAAAAAAAGAAGACAACATTGAAAGCAAATCTGGTTCTCAGATAACTGTATTATTAAAAATGAACCCAGAGAAAAGGTAAACAAGATTCACAACATGTCAATTATGTTTGTGGACGATACACAAGATAACACTCAAACAAAATATAACTATAGCATGCATAGCAACGACATGCTAATGCCATTTTTTTTGCACTCAGCTATCAATGCAGTGTGTAAGTTGTGTGCTACCAGTGAGCGTGTCATATACAGCGTTTGCATGCTGTGGTACTGTGTATGTGTACCTATTCACTGTTTGCAGACGACTTACAAAGAGTTGTTTTTGACATCAAGTAATCAAATTCTTGGAATTTACCTAGGTTTGACTAGACTTATTTTTGATAGAGACAGTTGCAGGTTTTTGGAATGTTACATTCAGAGAAAAGTTTAGATATGTCTAATGCTCCACACAATTTTGTTAGCCTTCATACATAATGTTACCCCATGGGGCTTAGTCCTGCATTATTTGACTCACTGCGCATGTATATGGACTCTTCGCCTTTGAGTTTGACTGTGGGAGTTTTACGATTGCAGTCCTTAGTCCTCTACACGATTTCATTCCACAAGGACTCATTTTTGGACTTCTCTGTAAAATCGACAAAGAAAAAATGCTTACACCCAGAATGCTTTATCAAATGTGCTAAAAAACGCTTTTGCATGACACAATTCTGAAATTTAGAGAGGTAAGATTACAGTATACTGTAAGAAGAACCACCGACATCAGCACTGTGTTGTTCTTAGGCTTATGTATGTTTATTTATGAGTATATATTCACTTTTCAGGCCCTAGGCTAGGCCTACAATCTTGGACAAAATTGTTGGGCCACTTTGTCGAATGTTGCAAATATAATACTGAATTTTAGGTTAGAGGATAACATGAAATCCTGTGACCCTTTCCAATGTTGCACTATAGGAGTGAATGTACACTTTGAACATCAATCCTACAGTCAACAGTGAATGGGGAGCGGGGTGTCCCAAGGTATTTTGTCCAAGATTGTAGGTCTGCATGCGCACTTCACTTTTAGTCATGTTTTGCGTAAGGGGTTGGGACAGACTACAAAACACTGTTGATCTACACTGCAGTTCTATTGTGTTCATCCTCCAGAGATTTTACTCTAAACTTGACCCTGCATTCGCCATTATATAATAAATGGTCACCTGACTGAAATCGGCCAATAAGAGTTGAGGATTCTTACCAAGTATGTATGAATGACTGATAATCAGAGTTAAAAAATAAGAGGGTAGGATAAGGAAAATGGGATGGGGAAAAATGGAGAAGGAGGGAGAAAAATGAAGGAGGCAAAGAGAAATGAGAGAGAGGGACAATACGGTTATACCAGGAGAAAAGATGATTAGAACATGCATCCAAGATGATCAAAGCCAGTAAAGTGATCACAGTGACCAATAACATAGATGTGTAGTTTATTGGAAGGATATGAAGAGAATCACGAAGCAGGGAAGGGAATAAGGACAGGAGAGGGAAGAAAGGCCATTATCACTGTAAGTACCACATTACACCACCACAACTACAACCACCACCAGTCATCGTCACTGGTTTCAATACCACCAACATTGTCACCATCATCGCAGTCATCGTCATCGACATCATCATCGACATCGCTTGCATCACAAACACCATTACCCTCCATCTTTACCATCATCCTCATTGCCATCACCATAACATCCATCACCATTTGCCAACTTCATCATCTTCAATCTTCACTGATTATCATCACCACCACCACCGTTACCATCAACATCACCATCATCGTCATTCCCAGCGTTATCTTCATCAAAGTCTTTGTTAATTTCATCAACATAATCATCATCATCACCATCACCATCATCATCAATATTGTCAGATTGTGTCAAAGAATAAAAGGAAGCCAGAGCACAACCAAACAGGAGAAAGAATCTGATGCAAATTATCGAGGCAGCAATAATATATCAATAGATGTGTTATTTTCATATCCCTATGATGGCCATCCTAGTGTAAGAATTGGTACCATTTTGAAGTGCACAGACTTGGTTCACAGTCTAATGGTTATATTGTTACAGCTCCAATGACTTTAACAATTTGTTATCATGTTATAAAGTCATTTCAAAATATAAATTCAATAAGTTTACGGTATACAACGATGTTTGCAGCAGATCTTAACCCATCCAGAAACCTGACGCAGAGGAGGAAGAGAAGAAGAAGAAAGGTCACATGGATTCGTCTCACACACTACACACACAAAGCGTGAGCATAGACTTGAAGCACAATATTTGAATATGCCTTGCGTCTAGGGCAATCTTGTCATATTTTTCTTCATTTTTTTTTTTGTCCTGACTCTCTCAGAATTGCTGAGGCAGAAAAAGCAGAGTCTTCTAAAAAGGGAATTGGTTGAATGGAGTCGAATATAATTCCCACATTTAATGAAATCAATTATATTGACTTTAAACAATGCCATTTCAATATGTGTAAAATTGGTGTCCTACAATTTCCACATTTTGATTCTGTTTCCATTTTGGGAAAGAAATAGAAAAAACAACAAGAAAAATTGCATAAAACAGTTTGACAAGATGAAACAACAACAAAAAAGGCATACACAATATTTGACTGCTTATTAAATGAGCAGGAATCCATGCAAGCAAGTTAGCTGCAGGCTATGTTTCTAAGAATTCTGGACAAGTGAAACAGTCAGTTTCTTTCTTTTTTTTTCAGTTATGACTGTTTGTCCAGTTTAGGTTTAAACTTTAAAGTGATTGTATGTATAGCATAAAGTAAGACCATTAAGATTTCATGTCAAGAAGTTTTATTTTGTCTTTTAATTACACCATTCAGACAGTTTGAGGGAAAAAAAATACAGGTTACATCCCACATAAATTCTGCCATATGATTTCCAATACTTATGACATAACAACCAAACGTGTGCAATGCAACATGTAGTGGTTGACAGTTTTCTGTACACACAATAACTTTAAATGGAAAAGGTGATGAGACTCTCAAACCTGTTGGCAACTGTGTTATTTGTGACAAAAAGGAGAATCAACTACACGACCCCAAAGAGGTCCAGATTATAGCTCCACATGTGGCAATATGGGAGCGGTGTGTAAAACTTGATGAAAATTTCTCTGTGTCTGACTTTGTGACAACTTGAAAAATGTTTAACTCTTTGTTTCATTTCTGAATATGAAACAAAGAGTTGATTATGGATACTCCTGGACAATTGATGAACCGTTCCCCTCTGCTCAATGGCAAAATTGTCGCTGATAAAGAAAGGATATTTTTAAAGGAAAGTTGTAGATGTATTGGAAAATTACTCCCAAAGAGTGAATTGCACTGAACGTCAAGGAAAACCAGACGGAGGAGGGAAATAATGATAACAGTAGAAGAAGTCAAGAATTTTCACAGAATCCCCAAAACTTCTTGGTTTGGGAATTCGCTAGCGACATGCTCACCTCATACAACCTATGCATTACCGTATTGACCATGGTCTAGCATCTGGCAATTTTGTGTGTGTCTGTGTGTGTGTGCGTGTATCTGGCCACCGCCCTTCTGTAATTCCCAGGCATAGAGGATATTTGAGGTGAGCGAGTACGCACTGTGAATCCTCACACTCTGAGCAAGTCAGGATGGCAGAATGGGGAGGCAGTGCTAGTCTGGTATTAGACTGGATGGCACCAGTGGGGGTGTGAAAGTTACATCAGTGCTCTTGCCATGATAGATGGGAGTGCATTTGTTGTGATGAGACAGGTAACTGAGTGATGTAAATTTGTAGATGCACAACGCTAGGATAGTAAACCTGCTCCGTATGTGGTGTTATCACAAACTCACAGTAACTCACAGGTGTGGGGTATTCATCAGTGACAGTGCTTACCCCTTGCTCCACTAATGAATGAAATTTGACCTTGTTTACAGTGCATTCGAAATAAATTCTGACATCGCACCCTCTGAGTTTAAGGTCTCCCTTGCAAGGCCGAGTGAAGAGGGTCACATGATATAGTCACATGATGGGTAAAGCAATGTTTGGATAGCATGACTTATACTGAAATCTAACCAAATTAATTCAAAAGAGCAAGGAAAATGTTGTAAATGTTGCTGTACCGAAAATATACGTCTACATACCCGAAATATATATCTATATACCAAATATATACAAATATATATCGAAAGTATACATCATTACATCAAAATGTTATGTAGTCGTACTGAAAATATATGTCGTTATATTGAAATCTTATGTTATTTTACTGACAGTACTTGGCACTGTATTAGAATTATACTTCGAGGCCGTTAGCGTAAGTGATGATGTGTTGCTAAGTCCTGTATCTAGGGTAATCACATGGAAATATGAAAATTGGTAACTCTCAAGCAAATACTAAATGAGTGTGAGTCTAGGCTTTATAGAGTGCGGTGTAAGAGCTTGACTCGAGTGCACTATCTGTCAGGTCACGACAGTGTTTCAAGCCAGAAATATGAGTCGTACCGGCAATCACCTGGTCATGTATGTTTGTTCTTCACCAGTGTTTCAAGGAAGAGAAAGTATAGGAAAAACCTGTCGCAGAGCTGAAAAAGCACTCATCTTCCAGATATCTGAAAAACTGCCTTGACATTTTTGTTGGCACTACAAAACCCAAGCTCTACTCGCAAGCATATCAGTCAATCACCGTTGCTTGAAATCAAACAGACCAATGAGAATGAATACGTTTGTACATGGATGCAAACATGGGGCATGAACAATGTTTTTTCAGAGGCGGCCATGACGTATTGTGCGGAATTTGACTTTCACTGACAACTTTTCAACTCATGTCGCGGCTATAAGTGTGAGAGAGGGCTAATTATATGTCTACCACTTGAATACTTGATGTGTGATACAATGTTAGCATAGCAAAACTACTACATAAGTCAATTAAGTTTTATCACACTGAACAACACATGATATGCAATGTCAAAACACAATGAAACACTGTGGATTCATCAGTCTGTGACATGGTCAAATTATGCAATGATTTCAGATCGAGTTGTTTCACGGCATTTTGTTTCATAAAAATATGAAACATTACAGTATTATTAGAAGAAAGTTATTAATTCTTCAAAACTTCAGTCCATTGCTACTTTGGTAATGTAATCTGTTCATCAATTCCACATATTTGCCCACCAACTGTTTGGATTATAGATTCTTAAGCCCATGTGGTCTTTCTATCCTCTTTCCCATCCCTTTTTCTTTCCTTCTTTCCCTTCCCCCCTTTCTCACCACTTAATCAACCCCTTCCAAAGCAAAGAGTGGCAAAGCTGTGATCCTAAAGGCTGGTCAGCACGAAGAACAAACGTCCCATTCGAAACCGATCTATCTATCTCCATCTACATGCAAACTCAGCCAGGGATGCATACATCTGTCCTCCCCGCTCGCAAAATGTGGTGCATCGCTTTAAGGTGAACCAGCTTATGACCTAGCTGCAAAATTGAGGAGATTAAAAATTGTTTGACAGTCTGCAATAAGAGCTATCAAGAATAAACATACCCGGCCTTATATATCACTAACAGTTTATTTTGCCAGATGGCAATACATTAAAACTCAAGACTCTGCGACTTTGGCAACAAATTGTGAAGCCAATTAATATTTTCCATCTTAGCCTTGTTGCATAAATGTCCGGCATTGACAAACCCTGGGCATAAAAGCACTTGTAATATATAGTTATCGGTCTGACTGTAACGTGCGTCATGACATAAATGTTTTCAGAAAAACTTATGATATATTTTCCAATTTTTCCCTTCCCTCTCATGTTTTTTTTTTTTGGCCATTTTTTTTTTTTGGCTACATGTGGAGTTTCTCACAGCAACAGAAAAAAAAAACATAAAATGAAAATTTCTATAAAATCTGTTCTTGGATAGTTGAAGAGGAGAAGGGGGGGGGGGCCAGATTAGTGGCTAGAAGAAAATGCTGCTTGTTTGCTCAAACAGATTGGTAGAAATAGAGATAAAAAGGAAAAGGGAAAAAAATAACTTGAAACTATGTATCCGTAATGATTAGCTTAAAATCAATCAATTTCATTTGACAAAGAAATGTCCTGGATGTTTTCATGAAAGAAGTCCTCCACATAACAGCTTCATGTATAGCATTCCTCAACAAATGCTTCATGAAAGCTCTGAGGATAGATTAAGATATGTCTAAAAGTAAAGCCGACTTTCTCCAACTATCAATCGAGATGGACCTATCAAGAAAGACATTGGATCTATACAGTATGCATTCTGATGGACTAAAGACGATGTGGAGCTCATGATGTTTTGTATGCTCCTTCGACGACGACTGTTACAGGCCAAAAAGAGCTTATTTTCCGGACTGAATCCATAATAATCGGCTCCACTGGGTGCATGGACCCTCATGAAAACAAAGATAAACGGAGTCCTAAATTTTACTTTTACACAGTTGTCAAGGCAAAATAGGGCTATCATTACCATATTTTTATAAAATAGATAACTTAAGTTTTCCATTTCTATGTGCCTTATATTGCATAAACAACAGATCCCTGCTCTGATGTATTTTGGGAGGCAAGTGCTATAACTCTCTAGAATAGCCATGGCTTTGCAGATCAAATTTATACGTGAAGGTTGGCACAGAGCGAACCAGAAAATTTTAAGATGAAAAATACCTTCAGACTAACAGAAATCACTATCTCAGACTCTGCAGGTATCCTTTCATCCTCACAGGTCCCCCTGCTGCTCAGGGTTGGGAGGGAGAAATGTGGCCACCCAGCTCCCCAACCACATGGCCACAGGTGACCTCTTCTTACACTCCAAACTCCTATTTGAATCAGTTTATTTGTTGTATGTGTTACAATATGGAGCTAATACAGCAGTAGGACAGAGTTTTCATTCCTGCAATCAAATTTTCTAAAATGAAAATAAAAAAAAAGGTGCTGTCTTCCAAGAAAGTTGTGGGACATTGATTAATACCTAAAGGAAGGAAAGAAAAACAGGAACATCAATCTTATATACTCTGAATAGAAATTAAGACACTACCTTATACAAAGGCATACAATCCTATACTATGCAGAAGTAGTACTCACAGGACACTGTCACACTCACTGTAGTGTCACAGTGTCCACAAATTTCCACTAAAGAACTGTTTGCGCTAAAATTAACTCTGTAAGCGTTTGCTTTCTTTTTATCTTTTTCGTTTTGGATTGAAAAGGTGGTGCATATTTATACCTGGGTACTGGACTAATGATGTCAGGACCTGATTATGAAATTGCTACTAGGATGCAGACAGTTTCACAACTGTACATTTCAGGTGTGACAAAATTCAGCCATGAATGGCTAAGAATACTTCACTGTCATCTATTACATAGAGCATGTTAAATTAAGGTTTCATTAATTACATTACCACCACTATAGGACAGATGTTCTTTCCATGCTATCTGATGGGAAGAAAGGGGAGAGAGGTAGGGACTAGATGATTTGGGTGGGGATACATGGTGTAGTGCTGTGGGACTATACCTGTATGAATAATGTGAATCTACTTCACCAATATCACTGACAAAGTTAAGCGTTCTTTGCAAAATGCACCGTAAGTGTTCACACTTAAAGCTCCTCTGAACTTTCACAGTTTGAAGGGCGGAGCCAGATTTTTGGTGGCCAGCAGGATCCATGTGTACTGTTTGTACAGCAGCTTTGACTGGATCCTTAACACCAATGTCCAACTGTAGCTTGGATTTGAACTCAAGTCTGTGTACAGATTGCACGCTTTTCAAATGTATTCCAACACAACATACCGTACACGCAATAATTAACCCTCAATATTTCTTTTCCTTAAGATATAAATATTCATGCACTTTTGAGCCAATCACCAAATGTGAAGAAATGCTCACGGCTACAGAGACCTTGTACAATTGTTCAAAGGTGTTATGGTGTGTACATTAAAAAGGGGTAACATTTATTACCAATAACCAACACCTACTTGGAAGGTTAGGTTTTTAGTGTGTGGGTAGGTACAGTGAATCCATTACCTCTAACCCATGGACTACCATCCTGGGAGAGGGGGGTTGTATAAAGGTTGGAGTGTCCTCCCCTCCTGCAACTTTTTGCAGTCTTGGAGGGCTTAAATGGCAAAGTGGTGATATATTGTGTTTCTCCTTATCACTAGATCCATGTGCTGAAAATGTCCTGATATTCATTCTCTCATGCAAGGAACATTAGTAATTCCTAATTTTGACTAAATATAAATATACATGTGAGTAAAAAGATCACACTTGTAAAGTCAATATTTGACAATTACCAGTCCTCTTCCATCGTCCAACTCTCACTGGGCCCACTGATTCCCCATCCCTTTCTTGTCTCACCAATATTTTGTCTTGACCTCCTTAATTTTTTAACATAACTCATTCTAAGTGAATCCCCAAAATTTTGTGAGGGGAATGAAACTCTTTATGGCAAGCCAAATACCCAGTGATTTGAGAAACCTGGTTCATTGGCCGATAAACCCAGTTTATAGGTCCCTAAACCGGGTTCGCCAACCAACGGACCAGGTTTCTCGAATTATGGGACGTTTGGCTTGCCATAAATTCTTTCCCCTGGATTCAGTCAGCCTGTGCATTATGACTTTTATGAATCTTCAGAAAAAAGTCACGTCAGTTCAAAAGCAAAGGCAATTCAAAAGGACTAACAAGGCATTCAAAAAGAAGAATTTTAGTAATTCATTGCCTGAATAATCTTCAAGAATGGGATATGGCAACTACGAAGAACTACTACAGGAATATTTTACTGAAAAATTGAACATGGCATTGATCCATTGCTTTATTACAGAAAGGAAATAGAAAGATTGCACAGAGGGGAAAACGGGCTTTTGACTCCCTCCTTACAAATTTTAAATCTGGGAACCTGTCACCAACATGATTATTTTTCAAATCTAAACAGCATATATGCCACCTTTATAACAGAAAATAAAATACAGTTATGGACCCTCAGGCGATTGTCGGTGCGTCCAGCAGTAACTTCAGCGTCCTTTTGACCGTGGTAAAATGAGCGTGTGAATGCATTGTGTGAGATGGATCAGGGGCATTTTCTATCTGGTTGTTAAAGGATAAAATCAAGGGATTTGGAAGACGACAAAGAAGAAGGAAATTGAAAATTTAGGACTATTAGCTCCAACACAGTCAAGAAAAATTTAAATAATATGATACATATCATTAACTCGAACATTGAGTGCTTGTGCTGCAAAATGTTGCCCATATTACGACCTGCATTTGTAAATGTACCTGAAACAAAAACAAGAGCAACATCACTTAAAATTACTCTCCACAGGATGTCAAATATTGAAGGCTTTGGCAGGGTAACTCTTCTCCACCTCAGAGCTGCGACTCCTGGATTGGGAATACTGGCTTGGCTCAACTTTCTTAGAGTTTATGACTCCCGAGGAACTTTATAAACCACCAAAAACCCATTGATGGAGATCACTTTTGTGCGCTCACTTTTCTGTGTTCTCATCATCTGTGTGCTTAACAGATTGAACATGTGTTCCTTTTGTGGGTTAATAAATGATAACATTAAAATCTAGTGCAATTTTATATTTTCTTGTCTCTCAATCAGGACTGACCTTTGTCTGACAACTTTGTGGTGAGAAGTCCAATTCTAACCCACAACTGCTGTTGTGAATACCACAGTTCCTGCTCAAACTTCCCGAAGGGAAGGGGGAAGGTAAGATGAGTTAGAAATAAGATTAGCAGTACCTTGCATAGGAGGGTAAGGTTCGATGGGCACGCGACTGGAGTGTCAGCACTTGGCAAAATCAAAAACGTCAGGGAGGTGGCAAAAAAAATGGAGCATAAATTTTGAAATATATTCAACATGCAAAAAAATATTTTAGTCAGGGAAATTCACTTCTTTTTGCATGAAACCAGCAGGAAGCATAGGAAACTTTTGGGTCCTATTGTAAAATTTGCTTTTGTTGGATGTAATATCTTTATGTCAAGGCCTTGAACTCATTGCACAAAAGAGAAAACAATACAGATTGTGCTACAGTAAATTTTTGTGAGGACTTTTAAATTTCCGATTGGTAGAAAATTTGTACCTCGCTCTACACCCTTGAGAAATCTATAGCTTAAGTACAGCTTCCAATAATTATACACAAGAGCACCAATCGTGCATAAAGCTCATACCTGAACACCCTGAAGGTTCCATAAGATATCCTTATAACAAATCACAGGAACCATTGGCAGAGAATCACTCAATATGAAAAAAATCATCAACATTGTCCAATAAAATCTGAAGGACTTTACAACTTGCCAAATTTCACCAAAAAAAAGGCCTTCATGGTCCACATGAGACCTTGGAATAAAATGTCCAGGGAAAAATAAACAGATCACTAACCCAGCATCATTGTGATAGGCCTTCAACTCATTTTAATATCAACTGGAGGGGAGAGTCATGATTTTTGCAGAATTTCACAAAAATGGACCCTAGTCAGCACATCTTGGGGCCTTGAATCCAAAGTTTTGATACATACCCTGAAAGTACCACTAATTGACTATCATTACAATTACGCCATCGACATATTGTACAAGAGAATTTGTGAAAGGAAAATCAATTTGCATGTCACGAAATGAACCATCGGATCCATTGGAAAAAATCCAAGACACCCTCAATGTGCCACTACCAGAGGACCATGTGACAAGCCATCGACGACATTGTGCGAGGGAATCTGCTGGGGAAGCATTTTGGAGAATTTCATAAAACGGGGCATAGGTTTTGCATGGCACCACTAACATCACACAGATCTGTATGACACATACGCATATATACGTCTATGATGATGTGAATCCACGATTACTCGTCATCAGAGGATACCCTTCACAAAGTGTGTGTCCCGCTCTTTATGAAACATCACAAATTGTGCAGTGTCCGCTTTCCCCACAACTTCCTGGTGAGGGTATTCACAAGTGACAATACTTACCCTTTACCTCACTGATGCATCACTTGACCCTATGCTCAAATCGTCCTCGAAACCAATTCCAGCACCGCGCCCTCTTTATGTTTATGGGTCAAATTATGCATTAGTGAGGCAAGGGGTAAGTACATGTCTACGGGGTGACCTATGCTATTTCGAATGATTGCACTAGTGAGCAAGGGGTATTTGTCTACGATGTAAATTAACAATACTTTATAATTCATATGGACAACTGTGCTTGCCGGAAAAACACCCTGGAATAAGATACTCAAGGTGCTGTACGTCCATTTCACTGCTCAGAGTACTAGTGGGAATTAGGGGTGTGAAGAAAGGGGGTCATGGGGGAGAGGGGGTGTTTAAAATCATAACTGACCTATCAATTGCCTAGGTGTTTACATAATTTGCACAATGAACTTTTTCATTCCTTGGCAGATTGAAGTCAAACATCTCTTTAAATTATTGCATTTGACACAAAACCTGTGTTAATTAATACATCACAAGCAGGTTCCTGGATTTGGACACTAGGAGCCATATCATCAATGGTCAGGGAAAATGATGTGTCTTTCTTTTTCTGTAGATAATCCCACTGCTGACACAAACAAGGAAAGAGTCACTGCACTCCATAAGCTCTTTTCTATTCTCCGTCTGGTTGGGCCCCCCAAATGACACGAGAGCCGTTTATGAGTTCAGGACTGACGACTCAAGATAAAACTTTACAATATTTTTTATCCCCGTTTCCCCATCTCGGCCCATAACAAAACAAAATCATAAAAAACAAAAAGATGGCTAACATTTGTCAAAATATCAAAGCGGTGCACGAACATTTAAAGGCACATGAAAAGAATAAAAAGAAGGAGTAAAGGATCATATCGCCCTCGGACAAGACCCAGATGAAAGAAACTCAGAAAGGGAGAAAGAGAGAGGAAAATGTGCCGCCAATGTTACACTTTTCGGTTTAAGTTCAGTAAGCTTGGGAATGATGACGGTGGAGGGAAGGTCAATAGCCAAGGTGATGGGAGAGTCCAAGTCATCATCAATAGGGAGAGCTAGAGGAGCTGGTCAGGCAGGAGGAGGAGGAGGAGGTGATATGACCGACAGCTACGATCTTCCTGAGCAAGCCGTCATGGCCATACTGAGTTGATAAAGACAAAATAGTGGAAAGAAACTCTTGATACAGATTTCGAAGATAGCTGCATTTGACTTTAAGATGTTGCTTGGAGAAAGGCAAATTCTGCAGCTAGCGATTACAAACTTTTAATCTCTTTTTTGGAAATACGAGATGGGGAATACGGGAGAAGAAGATGGAGAGGACAGGATGGATTGAACCAAAGAGGATGCTGTGGCAGAGCTCCAGGAATGATCTATTGACATATTTCTCTCATTTTGGAATCATTATTTTCCATGATGTTCTTTGTGTCCATGAAAAGTAATACACAAATGTGTTAATGTTTTGGACATGTCAAAGAGAAAAGTTGTAACATGTGTTAGAAGTCCACTAACTGTGAGGTTGACACAATATAGAAGAGAGCTGGCAGGGAGTCACACACACACTTCACTCAGTCTACGGAAAGCCTATGATTTACTGGCATTGGAAGAGAAACTGCTGTACTGCACTCTGTTCATAAACAAAACTGGCTTTTTTTGCCATCCTTTGCGAACTAATGACAATGGACATTTTGTGAATTTGCATGTATTTTAAACCAGATCTGTCCACAATGCCTGGTAGACTTTGCAGTATACGAAAATTTCAGAGAAATTACAAGTACTGCTTGCTTTCTTTTTTCTCCCTACTTCTTATTCACCACAGTATCCAATTTTGATTTGGTCCCGTTGTGATGATCAAAGTTACCATCTAGTGCTACTCTATACCAGCCAAACAGCCCAAACGCATTGTGGTTTCGATGATTCGGTCATGAGCATTTGGAATCTGTCGTATTGCATATTGGTGAGGACACCTTGACTGCAAATAATTTCTGACCTTGAACGAAATCGAAAGGCTTCTTGCACTCAGTAAGGTGCATATGTGAGTCAAAATATGAGATCTGTCCAAGCTTCTCCGCCTGAGATATCGTGTTTACAAGGTTTTCACAACTTCAGCCCAGTTGACCCCACATGATTATTGACATCCACCAAAAACAACAGGCCCTTGTTCAGATATCATGTTTATAAGGTTTTCAGAATTTGACCCCTGATGACTGCAAATGACCTTTGACCTACATGAAAAACAATAGGTTTCTTGTTCTGAATAAAATATACCTACATACCATACATCAAATCTGTTCAACTCTCTTCTTCATGTATCACACTTAGAAGATGTTCACAATTTGACCCCAAAGGACCTTTCACCTACACTGGAAACAATAGGGTTCTTCAACATGATATAACACATTCACACACTAATTATCAAAAGTTCTCATAATTCCTATCTTGAGATATTGAGTTAGGAATTTTTTTCACTTTCTGACCTCTGGTGACCTCAGATGACCTGTGAAACCCCCACCAAAAATATAAGGGTTCTTTCTACTTGATGTATTGCGCATTATCATGCAAATTATCGAATACTTTACTGGACGTAAAACAAACTGTTTTCGTCCATGGTCTCCATTACAATTTGCTACAAGTTTTGGGGATGCACTGGGCTGACCAGCCGGATATCGTCTGATGTGAAATGGAGTTGTGGACATGAACGAGAAAAACATCCAAGTATGTTGAACATACATGTACACACATAATACATGACATTGACAGATTTAAAAGACACGATCCTCTACTTATCCGTCGGGCAGAGTGTGACAGGGCTTTAGGAATGCAACATAATTTTTCTTGGCTTCATATGTTCAATCACTTCCCTATTCACAGCTACATCAAGATGAAATGTGAATGTCTTGAGCATGTGCAGCCTTTTAGTAGGATAAAAATAATTTTCAGTCATTTTTTTTTTTTACAAACCTCTCTAAAGCACAAACTTTCACAGTGTAAATGTTGTTACACTTCGTTTTGGTGACGGGTTATCTGCATCCACAACCATGTATACTCAACTGGATGATGTAACTAACTCAGAGGTTGCCACTCATCACTTGAGGTTCTCAGAGATGAAAAAGTGCAGCTCCCTGAAAATTTAGGTAAAATGTTGCCTGCCCTGATCAGCATGCAGTTAAGATATGCCTTTCCTCTCCTTTCATTGAGCTTTTTTAAAAACAATTTTTCCATCACGATAGCTAATTCTGACAGGGAAATTATTTTTATTGATATGATGTAATTTGAACTAATTTCTACAGTTCTACAGCTCCATAGTGCTTAAAGTCTATGAGAAATAGAAGGCTTAAAAGCTCGTGGAGAAATGCAAAAGGACCCACCTAATGAAAAAGCAGGAAATCAAAAAATCAGTTGCGACAAGCCTCCTTAAGGAGAAGAAAAATGTTTTCTCAAGTTTCACATGTACGTAACAATCCAATTATGGTTATAAACCGTAAAAATGTATGATCACAGCATGGATATACACAGTGGTATTGAAATGAACAGGTTCCCCACAGTTGCACTTTGTAAACAGGCAGAGCACAAAGACAAGACAAGAGAAGAAAAAAAAAAGAAGAACGAATGAAGAATAAAAGAAGAGAAAACAAAATGTAAGATGAAAGGGAAGGAGATGGAACAAAAAAAAAAAAAAAAACTTCTGGAGCGAAAGATTTCCCCTCACTGGAAAACTTTACTATCGAATTCTGGCAAACAGAGCATGAACATGTTAAGTGCACCTGTCAAAATTATTATTCAAATTTTCCGCCTTTTTTGACAAGCATTTTCCAGCTTTCCGGCTTTTGCTCTGCGATCCTTGGAGATAGATACTCCGCCCGGGCATACCTAATTGATTGACAGCGAGATGCTGTAGCCCAAATTCATCTCTCTCTTGGTTTCATTTCTACCGGTTTACAGGGGGGTACAAGCTTGTCAGCCTGCACTGGACAAATACTAGATGACACAAAGACTCAATTTGAGGGACCAATTATTCGAAATGAAAAAGCAGGGAAAGAAAATGTTAAATATGATTTGACGGAATGGGGACTGCTAATAGGTGGATTGATCTCTCTCGCCGAAGAGACGAGCACAGGTCAGTTACAGGGGGTGACAAGGAAGGAAAAGGTGGCGAGCTGCTGCTGCTGCGCTCAACGACGGCAGAGTGCGATGGCACGGACTGACGATGACGTGAGACCATGGCACTGGAGGGCTAGACGGCGACCTGAAAGAAATACTGAATATGAGTACCTGACGGGGAACAGAGAAGGCAAGAGCTAGAGGAAGTTCTGGGGATGTGAAACTAAGGGTGCGTGGTTATAGAACCAAATTTGTGGGCTTTCAATGAACCAGACAAAGTTTGACAAAAGGTACTTGTGACAGAACTGTTTGCCTTTCATATCAGGTTTTTTACAAGTCTTACAAAATCATGATTTCATGACCAATTAGCCGACTTATTAAATAATGCATTGATATGATGACACTGCAATTTTATAATTGTTACTTACTTTATTGAGTAGAACTCTTTGGGAAACTTAATGCTGTAATCAAGCAAACTTTGGGTCTGCAAAACCATACATCAGAAGCCAACTGATGCATGTCAGTACATATTAAACTGTAACCCCATTTAATTTGCACAATCCACTATGAATGAATTTAGAACAATTTCTACATGTGGCAGGAAAAAAATGAAGTTTACATTCCATCAACTGTGTTCATTGGGACTCAAATTTCAGTTCACGACTCCACTGATATTACTTTTTCGATGAACAATGCAGAAGGCAAATGGAGCCAGATGCATTTGGAAAAAAAAAAGAGAAAGCTGTTGACAGATTATGCCAGATCTTAAAATTCATTTCAGTTCTAGTTGCAAATACCATATTTAATAGCAATAATTAATAAATACTAAAAAGCATATCTCCTGAACAGATTTGTGACAAAAAAATGATATGCCAATGACAAATTCTGTCAGAAAGTGCCCAAGTAGATAGAAAAAAACACTATTTTTTGAAAGTTTGCTTGTTGTTGTCATCCCAAAGATAATATTCATGAGCATGTGTTTTAATGCCTCTGCCTAGTTTTGTAGATAGAATGTTGTAGGTTAAAGGTCATCAAAGTTTACATGCAAAGGTAAGATAAACTCCCCACAACTCAGTGGTGAGGGTATTCACGAGTGACTATACTTACCCCCTTGCTTCACTAATGCATTCATTTAACCTTGCTCTAAATGTCCCGAAATCATTCTAGCACCGCGCCCTCTAAGGCCCAGCCCGCCCTAGTTTGCCTTTCTCTTGGAGCTTCACAAGCTGCTTGTCTACTGCCACAAAATTTGTTTCGGGGCCTCCAGAGTCTCAGGTCGATGAGCACTGTCTCAAGCGACTGGAAACTGCTGCAGGCGAGGCACCCTGGGCCACTTTCCCTGCCCTGCAGGAGAGAGCTGTCAGGGTCCCAGCAACTAGGATGTGAATATTGATGAGCTTTGACCAAATCAATATTCCATGTACAAGCTATGAGAGAGACATAATCAACATTTCGTGTACATGGTATGGGAGAGATATAAATCACATACTCAAGAATATTACCTTAGGGACAATGAAAAAAAAATTACAAAAAAAAACTAATGTTTTTTCCCTATCTGCTAGGGTACTTTTTGACTGAATTTCCATTGACAGGTCATTTTTTACTGGAATCTTTGAAAGAGATATGCTTATACCCAATCTGAGGGAAGATAATGCAAAAAGTTATGTCAGATGTTTATCACAACTATCTATCGCACTTTAAAACTGTCACCATTTACATAATAACTGCATCTTCAACTATTTTTGTCTACTTCGACTATAGCAAGGAAGCTCAATGTATATGAAACAGTTTTTTTTTTCCTACTACACCAGAAGCAACTGTCTTAAGATATGAAAGAATTTAACGGAAAGTGTTCCCCTTTTCCTTTATAAATTTATTACAAATTTTTTCGT
Organism: Stichopus chloronotus; assembly: GCA_021234535.1. Lineage (NCBI taxonomy): Eukaryota > Metazoa > Echinodermata > Holothuroidea > Aspidochirotida > Stichopodidae > Stichopus > Stichopus chloronotus. The sequence continues at coordinate 28,020,303 of CM037832.1, read as the reverse complement.
CCTCATTTCACACTTCTTTAATCAATTACTGCTTTGCTACACATTATAAAAAATAAGATGAGAGAATAAAATGATAAAAAAAAGTTAAAAAGGAGAAACCACACTAGTATCCAATTAAAGCAATTTTCTCCAATTAATCCATTCACCTGGCTACAGCCAGTTCAATATTTCTTCGAAGAAAAAGGGGACAATGCACACATACACAAAAAAAGAAGCGAATAAAATGAAGAGGGAAAATATATAAAAAAACAAAATAATAAAGCAAGTAAAAACTTTGCATCCTATGTGTTCACTTCTGAAGTGGCAAGCACTGCTAACAACCCCCCCTCCAGCATATATCGTGGTCACACACAATCTGTATTCTAATCAATTAAATTATAGTAGGAATGGACAATTTTGATCTCAATTTGATTAGCTGATTAATCGCAGCTCCAAATAACACCACCAGTGCATTATTTAGGTCAGATAAATTGCTGATTAATACACGTCCCTCTGCTCCCAGATGATAATGCAGAGGTGGCCATTCAGGCATGCAAAATATCAGCCAATTGTCCCTCTTCTCTGACTCGTTATCATTTATTTTATGTTATTGTATCTTTTTTTTCTTCTCTTTTTGTCCCCCTTTTCTTGCCTTTGTTCTACTTTGTTCTGGTGCATTTTAATCGTCAAAGATTTAATTAGCTGATTTTTTCTTTTCTTATTATTATATCGTGAATTCTCATCTGATTCTAACTTTCTCGCCTTCCTTCAGTATCTCTCCGCTCTCTTCTCCGTTTCTACCATCTGTTGCTTAAAGATGAGTTCTGAGCTGGCAACAGGTTATGCAAAAAGAGATACTTAATTTGCTTGGTCTGAAAACATTTTTCATCGCAATTGTGCATCCATGGATGGGAGGAGGGAAAGGACAGACAGGATGTAGGAAAATTACCCATAATTTTTTTCTCTCCTGTTTCTAACACCTATTTATTTGTCATGCACGTGATTTTAGTCCTTTTTTACATGAAATAAATGATGATTTTGATAATAGGATTTTTGACTCAGGAGAACATTTCAGCGACTGCAAGTGGCATTCAGACGGATGAATGCATCTAACAAACTTCCAAACTTTGTCCACAAACTGAAGTACACGAAATTTAGGTGTGGTTCTCTTCTGAATAGTTGATAATACCTCACATCTCATACTAAGTAACCTGACCAAAAACCAAATGAGTGTACTCTCAAACCCCTGAAAAAAAAAAAAGGGTTTCAAATTGCTATCAAAGTTGCAGCAAGTTGTGACTCACAAAATGAAAGACTGGGTGAACGCCTGCAGAATCTCTCATAGGGTGTTATAAATTAGGCTTGGGCGGGTTACTCGAATCACGACTCCTCTACAGTTTATGAAGCACAATCATGAAGATGGTCCTCTTTGTGTACTAAACAGTTTACTTTATATTCCTTTCGCAAATTGTAAACCCCAAAATCTATGGAGACAGAAACGACTGGGACAAAACATAAACACCAATGAGCCCTTGCGGATGGTTTCTGGGATGCTAGATGAGGATGGGAGAATGGTCTGGGAGATGAAAGATGCCCTTAGTAAATACTGCAATATCTCAACCCACGAGCACGCTTCCGATTTGATATACACGATGCTCACATCTGTCCACCTCTGTTTAAAAAAATTGTACAACCCACATCGACTGCAATTATTAAAACAAAAGCTGCAGACATAATCAGATTGAACTGATTACTTTCTCTCTCTTCCTGTAGCTGGAGAAGTAGTTACCTATCTCTAGGTGACCTAATTATGCAGCAACCCATTGGAGCCATATACATCATTAAAATATCAGGTTTTATAACATGCTACAAGAATGCATTCTCTCTTCTCTTCTTAATATACTTTTTTAAAATCAAGGAATTTGCCAGGAACCACGTTCTCTTCTCAAACTTGGCATGTATTTCTGCTCTAAACATTGCCCAATGAATGCATTTTTTTTTATTTCTACATCATGCAAAACTTCTGAAAAGAAGAGTAAGATGTCACAGATCTGGACGCATAGTCAGGGCAACTTAATGTGTATGTTAAGGCAGTAACTCATCATCCCAAGCTATATTTTTGGGATCCGGATAGCAACATTTTTAACTGGTTCTACTCTTTGATTGACAGAAAATTCAAAAGCTGCAGGGTTGCTCAAATTACACAGTGTACACAGGGATTCATTGTTTTGATTACACATGTGGTGGAATTTTAGACAGGCTGTAGGAGGGACTATGCCTAAGTGGTTGGGAGAATTGAAAGTCTCTGGGGTGATAAGTTTTTCTCTATAAGGAGCATGGGGAGGGGTTGGGAAAATTTGAAGGAGATGCAGAACTTGATGACACGCAATATTGACCCCCATTAACAGAATTATGAGAAACCAAAGACAAAGAAAAGGGGGAGGGGGGAGACTTGAGTGCATGCTGGGAAGCTAATTGTCACATTATCCTGTAGTTGCGTGATATGTAAAGAATGACTACAACACACTGATTGGAATGATTTGGTACCACACAGGGTTTACAAATCATGGCAACTAGAGGAACCAGTTTAGATGCTAAAAGCATTGTGCACTTACTTGATACATATGGCCCAGACCAGGTCCACACTGAAATGTTGAATATCACGTGTAAATTTGTAGAGCTTCATGCACACCGATATCAAAGACTCGGACTCAAAGACAAAGGACAAGGGCAAAATGGTATCTACAGATGATACACCTCACTTGCATGCATTGCACTCCAATGTGAAACTTCACAGAGGGTTGACGGTGTGGAATACGGTCCAAGCAAGGAAGGGGTGGGATATGACAATGTACCTCACCACACATTGTACCACAATGTGAGACTTCACGGACGGTTGACAGAATGGGCCATTGTCCAAGCAAGGTAGGAGAGGGATTTGACAATGTACCTCATCACACACTGTACTACATAATGAGAGACTTAACAACAGAAGGTGGACAGGGTGGGCTGTGGTCCATGCAAGGTAGGCATGGGATATGACAGTCTACCTCACCACATAGTGCACTTCAATGTTTAGACTCTGCAGTTAGGTTGACAGGTTGGACTAGAGTCCAAGCAAGCTAAGGACGAGAAATGACGATGAACCTCACTGCATAATGCACTTCAATGTAGGACTTCACATAAGGTTGGCAGGGTGGACTATGACCCAGGCGAGGGCTGGGGTATGACCGTGTGCCTCACAGTACACTCTACTCCAAGGTGAGAATCCAGACAAATCCGTTCACGCATCTGTGAGCACAAAATTTTTCATGGATATTTTGGCGTATAATTTGAAACTTCATACACTTACAAAACTAACTCTTGAAGATGAATGAAGGACAAAACAAAGGGTTTGTGTATTAAATATTCTGGCTTGAAAAAGAAATGGAGCAAAAGAAAACTTAATAGAGAAACCAGAGTGGGATTATTGGCATCCTGATCTGTGGCTCTTCACTTTCCAATGACCTTAAACAATTTTTTTGAAGAACTACGACCTATGGCTTTCAAAAATTGGATACAATTAAAAATAAAAAACAAAAGAGAAGAACAGAGAAAAGCAAAGTGAAATAAAATTAAAAGGAATTAAATGAGAAAAAACTTGTTAAAATTCATGCATACAAGAAAGGGAGCAGCATGTTTTTGAAAAACAAGGAGGAAAAGGAGCAAGTGTGCAAAAGGTTAATAAAAAAAAAATATAAAAAAAATAAAAAACTAACTAATTCATGAAGGATGGCCTTGGAATGATGACAGGGGAATATACATATTAAGTTACGGTTGCATGTGTGTAATCCTTTGCACTTAAGACTTTATGTTTACACCTATCTGAACACTTCCATTGTATGGTTTTAACGAGAAACAACAATTATCAGTCAGAATGACGTGTTTTCTCTACTTTTCTCTTCTATGCATGACACAGAAACAAATTTTTCACGCACATGAGATTCTCCAGTGGCCTCCCTCTGTGAGTGCACCCACACACAAAAAAAGAAAAGAATAATACGAAAAACATCAGAAACAAAATGTATTTTTACTTTTTGAGATTGATGGAAATGAGATCAGAGAAACACTCTAGGATTGAGAGAGATGCAGGCTACTAGAGATGGAATAAGAAAGATAAAAATGAAACACTTTTGGCTTCAAATTTTGGTTTACTCTTGCTTTGTTTGTCTGTTGTAAAAGCATAATGAGAAATTACAATTAAATCAGGCCAGTAATTTTTTAACAGCAACGTTTCATGTTTTGCTAATCTCCAAAGATGACGAAACGAGAGAAAAAAAGGGGGGGTGCATTAAGTCGGCGACGGATTGACTGACGGTGATCGGCCCTTCGTCGTCTTAGCCGCAGTAGCCGCTGGTGATGCGGGGAAGCCGACAGCTGCCAACGGATAGATCTCCAAGACGTCGCGAGACATTTACAGCTGGAGTGATCTTCCAGCTGCCATTTTCACGGCATCACTTACTGCTGGGAAGAATTAGGGGGTCGATTTAACCGGCAACAAATGTCACAAAAACTGCTTGCTTGTTTTTCATCTTCTCTCCTTCCATTCCTTTCCTTTTGCAAAGTTTTCCTCTGTCTCATCTCTCCCCTTCACTTTTTCTCCTTTTTTTTTTTTTCAACTTTTCTCTTCCCTGTTCCATCTTACATCACATTTTCCAGTGGGTGAAACTCAGTTCTCCCTTTTTTGGTAATTATCTAAAAAAGCTGTTAAATTTTTGGCAAATATGTAGTAAAATTTGTGAGACAAGTAATGATGCATAAAAGTAAATTTTATAATCCCTGTGTATTAGATGTCAAGTTAAGTGACCTGGCCTTTATTTAGTTAATAAAAAAAAAAGTGAAGAAAGAAAATAGGCACAAGCAAAACCACAGTGGAGAAAAAATACTTTTGGTTGTAAATACTTTGAGTCGATCCTAAAAGAAAAAAAAAAGAAAAAAAAAGGCGTTGTGAGAGAACTGATTCGGATTTGGACAGAGATATTTACAATTTAATAAAGGGTGGGGGACAGCTTTACTTACAAAGCTTTAATGGGCAAATCTGTAGATGAGCTGTCTGAGAGGAGAGTGTGGGTATCACTTCAGAAGGTCAAGAGAGACGATGTTAATGATTTGGCATCACAAATCACGTAATTAAAACATCCCGGGACAAAACAGAAATGAGACAAAGAAAGTCGATGATTACGTCGTTTGATTGGGAAGGATGTTATTCGAATAACGGAGCCGCAAGTTGGAAATTGTGAAGGCAGGAAATTTAATACCGTTGTAAACATCTCTACTTTCATGTCAACATGAAGTGAGGGACGTAATTCAGCTGTCAGTGTGGCATCAATCTCTGGTCTCCATAACCATTTCTTACAAGCCCCCGTGACAGGCCGACCTGCCAACGATGTCACAAGGCGGCCCAACCCACCATCCTATCTTACGTACTGGCACCCTTGAGAGTGATGAAGTATAGTCCTGCAGGCATCCCAGATGCCCAAATTCTCCACAGCCAGAACAACCAAATTTTGGTCCAAGGTCGTCCTTCGGACAAAGCAAATTCAGTCACTGCTCCAATCAAAGTCAGATTTTACTTCCAATATCTGAAACATTATGGCAAGAAATGTGGTGATAAATTGCTCACAGCACACAATGGAGACTTAGGTTGCTAGTACTTTGGTAGTACACCAAACCTGGAAAGATATATACTGCAAGTTATGACATGATGCAGAACAACTTAATTTGGAAGAGGACCTCATGTTACGCATTAGCTGTCCCTTGGACTACCAGATGAAAATGGTAACACTTCAACGATGCTGGAAGGAGAGTTTTATTTCTCAACGATGGGACGAGTGCGGGTGAACTTGTGTGTAGCATTCGTCAGGTAGGAGCTGTTCATCCCTATCCTAACACAAGGATGGTACAGGTAGAGGGCATCCCAGACTTTTTCCTCTTGTACAAAACAACCTCAAGTGGGTGTTAAATTCCCTCTGTGAGAATCTAAATATTTTTTCGATGAGAGATCGGGAACTGAATAACAAGACCGGGAGAAGAGTTTGGTGATACCTTGAGAAACTTACGGAACCCTAGATGCCATGTGACAATACGCACTGCAGATGTAAAGTAGAGAGAGGCAACAGGAAGATTACAGACATCCCTTATACCTGAACCAACGAAAACTGAGATCTGAGGTGATGGAAAATGGATTGGATTTTCTGGAAGAAAGTCTACATTCAGATGAGGGAAACGGGGAGAGGCTCACCTGACCTGATCTACAAACAGAGGGAAATGGTGCAATAATCGGCAGTGGGCGAATGAGTCGTGAGGGACAGGTTTGTATGTATATAGCACAGTAAATCTGACCCTTATAGAAATGAATAATCATTTTGTATTAATATTTGGCAACAGACAAACATTTTAAAGGATGGCACCTCACCCTCACCCTAAACCAGGTGTAAATTGAATCCATGGAGAAATAACCATTGAAACTTGGGGAGATAGGCTAGCTTTTGTATATTGTTGTCTGGGAGGGACAGGTATATGTGTACAGAGAAAGGTAAATCTTTTCAAATCCTTTGCAGAATGAATATTCATGTTGCATTTAGAAAATCAGTAGATGGGCCATTTAATGAAAAGGACTGTGCCGCACTCTGGTCCAGCCCATATCTATTTTATATTTATGTACGTTATTTATCCATGTTTATTTATATCTCTGCAAGCGTACAGAAACGATTGTTGATTATTGGGGAGATGGCATAAATTTGTATATTAATGTGGGAAGCAATCATTGTGACAAAATTGAGAATTTGAGCAGACAAACTGAGGAACATTACCTCTGGTCTTCTGCTCCACAACCCATGCATTCATACTTTTCTGCATTAGTCTTGTGCCCTATGTATGACCTTTTGAACATCTGCTTTTCAAGCCAATTCTGGTGCTGCCACTATTGTTCTTGATCTACCATCTGAAAGCTATAGCAAGCTTTCGCTGCTATCCCTCTCTGACTATTTGTATTCAAATTTTCCGACATTTGCACAGTTTTCCTACAGAAAACTGATAGCAGAGTGAATGCAAAAGTCGTGGAGACAGGTAAGCGAGGTGTGAGGCAAACATGGACGAACCGAGAGATGAGGCAATGGTGTTCACCAGGAAAAAAATCTTTGAAGAAAGACAGTTGACGAGCAGACGATGAGGGAAAAATGTTATGCAAGCTTATGTGGCAAATGATGCTACGTGAATTCTGACCTCAATATTATTCGTTGCCTTGACTTTTCAATCTGTGATGCAAAATGATTTACACGTTATGAAGAAAAAAAAAAAAAATGATGATGGAATTCTCCAAATAAGGTGGCGCTCACTGTGAAAGGTCATTTACCTCTCACAGATGAAAACCCTCTGTATCGAGGACACCATTTGACTGATGAACCTTTAAGAGATGAAAAATCCATTTCGAAGATAAAACCATAGTTTACTCCCTCCGGACCGGCGATATTGATTTTTGACGATATAGCACTGTAGAAAATTGCAACAGCTCTTTAAAGACCTAAACATCGTTAGGCCTTGCATGTTTAGTCATTTTTCGTTCGTTTCCAATTTTTTTTTTTTTTTTGATGTCGGTCCTCCCGTCTGCGAGATCACGGCGCACTCGGTCACGGAGTCAAAAACTTACCAGGTTTGGTGTCAGTTGAAAGAATGAAAAAAAAAAAGCCAAGGATCCTTCCAATATGATATCGCCACTTTTTCAATAACAAAATTAATGAGTTTCCCTCACGTTTTTATGTAAGGGCGGACATTGATCGAAGTTGTCACCGTATCTCGGCGGAAAATTGTCTGAACGAGACACTCGTGAGGAGAGGTGGACTTGGCAAGGATTCATTTGAGTGAACAAAGATAAACATGAAGATGAGTGAGTTACACTTAAAGGAAAAGGATAATTACAAACAATATTACCGTCATTACACTTTGTTAGGTGCATAGGAGGAAAAAGGAGGGAAAAAAATAACTGCTTACTGGCAGCTGCTTCTCATTGGCTCATAAATACCGTGACCCAGTTTTATTTTGAAAATAAATCCAGACTACTGTTTCAAAGCTTTGATGTTCTTCAACAGAAGCGCACTCAGGAGGAAAATCAATGATGTAGGCCATCTTTTCTCAGACAGGCTCTAGAGTGAACTCAAAGGGGAGAATCCAGCACTATTTTGCTCCAGCCGGACTTGTTATCCTTCAATTGGTTGGACCATCACAGGCTGTGAGTTCTAGGTTTAAAACATCAAACAGCCGAAGAATTCTGTTGCAATGGCATCTGCGACTGTAAGACTGAAAACGTTGCCTGTGAAATACAGTAACTTTGACTTATATCGGATAAAATCCATGTAAATGTTCAAAAGTTACCTCACCCCCCTGCTGTTTGTTTGCTTGTTCTTTTGATAAATTTTTGGGAGTTCAGATTCTTAAACTTGATTCATTTGATTAGGCACGTTACTAAGGTGAATTAATTTTTCATACAAATTGGTGTACCGTTGTAATGCACTAGCAACAGAGAGCAGGATGTCTTCCAGTTTCACATATTTTTGTTTTTAAAGTTGCACACGGCAAAGCAGAGTACTTGTTTATTTTGTCTCACTATTTCAAAGTGAGCTGAGCATCTCACGAACATGAGTATTACACATGAATGTAAATAATTCAGTCATTGTGCTAAACATGATGCATAGTATACTCTAAGCTCAGTATGAACTTAGTGTTGGGGTCTAACAATGTCTTACTGTATGAGCACTGCATGACTCTTCTTTAAGTCTAAATGAAAAAGGTTTGGGTATTATTTGGTGAACCATAAGTGATAACACTCCAAGAAATCTTATGGTACAGTCTGAGAGACAACTTTGTAATTGTGGAAACTCTGCAATATTTTTAACGAGCATGTTTCAATAGTTGATGAAGATTAACAAATATTTATGAACAAAACCTGCAATAAACATTCATTCTTAAGTTCCCTGCCCCCTTCATGTTAGACACCGAGCACAAACTAATTCAGCCACTGCACTGACGTTATCCACGTGCGACCGTTAATACTTTGTTAGTTGACGTTATTTACAGTCCAGGTCACCACAGTAAAAAAAATTGCAGGCAGTGGCAAAATGCTTAACTGTAGGAAAAGATGCACATGCTGACCAATAAAACACCACATTTATTGCAGGTTTCCAAAGAAACAAAAAAGGAACTATTTATGACTTGTTTTTCTGCTAAATCAACTCAGAGAAAAGGACCCACATGTACTGATGTGTGAGCCCTGCAAGGAAAAAGTCAGCGAGACTTTCATTTAAAATGATGATTCCGGTCAAATTTCCACGAAATTCTCTCCGTCTTTCATTTTAATGGTGAGAATAAACCAATCGGCCAGAGTGGCCCTCTTATATGCCTCAAACTCAGTCCGTATATTGCAGTGACCTATTTTGTTTCTGTCAGATCAATAATCATATCTTAGTATATTGTGTCTGGAGGACAACGTTGGCAGCGAATTACCAATTTGGTAATATTTGTTTGATCTTTGATCCACTGGTCATGCAAAGAAGTTACGGCGTGTGAGCGCATGTTCCTTCTGTATCATGGAAGTCTCAATTTGCATGTATGGAATATTTCAGAACGACATTGAAGTTGCAAGAATTTTCTGTTCTGATTTGTTTCAAAGATTTAAGTTAATCTCTGCTTGTTGGTAATTTTCACATGTAGGATGTTGTCTTGTTCCAACACAACTTTACATTATTTTGAGTGGCACAGACCTAGAACCTGTTTTTGAGAGATGTAGACCTGGGGATGTTGGGGTAAGGGGGCTGACTTCAGGGCGAGTATGGCAGAATCTTATCACATAAAAGTATTAAAGACTCATTGGAAAACTTATCCTCCAAAGAACCTCTCCCTCAACAATACATCTCGATCTTCATGATAGAAGTGAACTACAAACTGACATGAGGAAAGAACTTGTACTTGGAGGGACAGCGCTTTCAAAACTTTATTTGACAGCCCAATGGCCAATTAAAATCGGATTGCATATTTCATGATACTAATATTAAATATTATTAATACTATTAAATATTAAACTGCAGCACCCCTTAACCATTCAATGTATCTCCTTTGAGGGCAATATCAAAGTGACATTTTTGGGCTTGAGGGTGAGGCTTTTCAAAGCACTTTTGTGAGTCACATGATCAAATCTATTATGGTGCAAAGATACACAAGGCCATAATGCAGGGAATATTAAGGGTACCGTGGCATAAATGGTTAAATTGTTTCAACTGGCTGAGAGTTATGTGGCAGACAATGACTTGGCCAGGTACTGACAAGCACAAATATTTGGTTACAGTAAATGGGGGGTACTTCCTTCACTGGGCAGACCCACAGAGGGCAGCAAGGCTGGTACTTCCTGGGCCACTTATCAGAAGGCAATGAGGAGTGTACTTCCAGATGTTGCTCCTCAGAGTTCATGGGGAAGCCACTTAATTGAGCAGCTCCTCAGAGGGCGGTGACAGGTAAAGTCAACAATACGGGTGGGTTCAAGATACTTTTGCGGTCCCAGCCAAAGAAAACAGTGTTCCATAGTCAACATTTGATGGGAGAGTAGACAAAGGGGTGGGATGGGCATGGGTCGACTGAGGTACAAATTTATGATTGAAGGATGAAATGGACATCGAAAAGAGTCAGGACAGGAACAGTTGACAATGCTCTCACAGCCCTATCTTCAAGTTTCCCCTTGTATATGCCATGTGCTGTTACAGCGATTAGGTGAAGTCATAGTTGAGAACATAACTGTGGTAAAAAAATTTTCCATGTATGAATGGTGTGGGCAAAGCAAGCCGACAGCTGCTGTGGAGTTCATCGTAATTTTCTTCTTAAGTCATGAGAGCATTTCAGATTGACTACGGAGGCTACTCGAAGACCCTAGCTACTTCCAGATCGCACAAATTTTCCACATCTTAAAGACCCGTGTGGTCCGTCAAGCACAGAGGCCGACAATTACAATGCAGAAGTCTTCCCCAAATGTATCATTAGATTCCCGAAAAATGAAGAAACGAGAAAAGATCGCCCACTTCCATCAGAGACGACGCCCTCTGCGGCGAATTCCCGGTGGACAGCTGAGCGAACACTGCCAGGACCAGCCGAGCATCTTCCACTACAATGCACCCCGCTGTCAACCCAGACAATGTAATGATGACACAATCGTCACGGCTGCCTCATTATAGCTGACGCAGCCTTCCCAAAAGGAAAGGATAGTGAGTCCCGAAACTAGTTACATTTATTGATATTTTTCATATAATTTCATTAGCATGGATCCTCTCTTCATCAAATTGAGCCTGTCATTTATCAAAGTGCAAATTTGGGTGTAATTTTCACCCACATTTTTCACAGGTTGACCTGAATCGGACCCTAAAATTCATAACTAGAAATTGGCGTTTGTCTTACGTTACACTCCCGTTTTCTTGCATCCTCAAACGAGATGGAGAGTTGACTTGAGGGCACCGGGATGCGATCAAAACCAGAGAATCAGGAGAAGAAAGAGACAAGAAAGAAAAGAGAAGAGCAACAAAAAAAAGATAAAAAAGAAAAGAGAAATGCATGAGAGTGCCAAAGATGGTAATGTACACTCAAATTTCTTTCATTTCACGAAAAATTAAATTGTAAGTGTGGATTTCGGTATTTTGATCAAATTATCCCAGTTATTGGTAAAATTAGTGACAAACAGTTTGTGAGTTTGCTCACAGTGAGAACTTTTTTCCTTTCCAAATACAGATTTTTGATGTTTTTAACTGGAAAAAATAGAACCTGAATTAGGTCAATGCACAAGGAGAACATAAGAAGTACTGCCACAGGCTGATAGAGGCCCATATGTGTGATTTCAAAAGCTGTCAGCCACAAGGCAAGCCGGGTGAAAGTTGGTGTTATTAAAATTATTGACCCTGGCACAAATATAATGAGTTATCATTATTTCAGCGTTTTTCTGCCCTTTTTTTTCTCTCCTCTCCCTTCTCTCTATATTTTTTCCTCTCTATCTTTTTTTTTTTTTTGTCATGGTCATTTGATCCTGCTGTTGAAAGAGCTCCGAGGTGTCAGTAGAAGTGTGAGAAATTAGATACAGTAAATTGTATTAAAAAGTATACCCTCTAACAAAGATATTACTCAGAAACAAAAGGGACATCTTGGACGGAATATTAAACGATGACAGGAAAAAAAAGGTAGGAGAAATGTCAAAAAAAAAAATACAAATTTTGCAGGGATGTGACAGGGATCTTATAGCGGCCTCAATCGCATGACACCATCCAGTGACCGTTGTCAGCAAAAAACGAGAATACGAGAGATTTCACCATAAACAATGAAGACAAGTAAGATGATATCGGAATAATTCATTTCAAATTAATAATTCTCTACCGCCATAAAAAGGAAACACTGAAATAGGTGGCAGTCTACAGATCTAAGATAGGCGTTACCTTGTCTCGCTACACAACACTGCACACGGTAGAAGCGAACGAGGTAACTACACCTTCAAGTTTACAGCTTTTGATATTTAGTTGATATATTTGATACTGGTCTTAGTTACATGGGAACTGACAACACGTACACAGGCCTACCATCAAATACTTGTCATGGACATGTGTTGGGCATTCCCATCTTCTGGTTCACGTTGTGAACGAGAAGGTTAAAATGATTACTGACATATATAAGTCAGAACTTTATGAAACTCTAAACTGGCTTTAATTCATCATCGATGAGGGGTGGACAAGCCCATGGAAAAACCCCTGTACCCTTGTAATTCACTGGAGGACTAAAAATTGCTACTAGAGAGCTTCAATTGATAAAAACAATGCCTTTGGGTTTCATCCTAAAGTACACCTGATGAAGTTGACCAACCATCATATCCTTACCATCAAAGATATTTTTGGCAGTCACTTGAAAAGAATTTGTTCATAGGACTGTGCAGTAGGGATTGCATTACAATCTCAGTGGATATTCAATCTCCTGTTTTTGCCCCCTCCCAAAAAGAAACGTGGTGTCGGGTGATTTTCTCCGTGTGGGGAGCTGTTCGTAATGTTTTCCCTGCCAATATGATTCAATGCGAGTGAAATGACAGTTGTCTCTAAACATTTATGAGGCAGCTGTCACATTAAAAATTATTTTCAGTCATAAGCAATTGTGGCTTGATATTCAATTATTCCATGTCATGATGGTACCTTGCTATAGGTGCATGCTTCACAGCAAAGTCGCCCAGAATCCTGTAACAATCAATACCTCTTGCACTTAGAATCATCAGGGTCATTGTCCTTACTGCCATTACTGGTATGTTATCAACATCAGTGCAGTGCTATCATCACTGTTTTTACCATCACAGTTATCACTCACATCATCACCATTGATCATTATTAATATTGATAATCTGATCATGATCAGTTTCATCATCATCATCAGTATAGTCATCACCATCATTACCACCACCATCATCATCATTGCTGATGTCATTATAGTAATCACTATTACCATCAGTATCATTTTCACTATCAGTATCATCTTCACAATTATCCTTACCACCATCCTCCTCATCATCAGCATCATCACTATCATTGATAATGTCATGATAGTAATCACAATCACCAGCATCAGTATCATCACTGTCAGTATCATCTTCACCATTATCGCCATCATCGTCATCATCACCACCATAATCAGCATTGTTAATGTCATCATCCTTGGTAATATCATCAGTCACCATTATCATCATCATCATTACCATAATCAGTATCATCATTATCACCATCATCATCGTGATCACCATCATCAGTATCGTCACCAACATCGATCATCATCACATCATCATTGTCAAATTGCTGTCACCATCATCATCAGAAATATCATCATCAATATCAGTATTTTTGTCGATCATCGTCACATCCATCCTCCTAATAATTCTCACACATCTTTATCATCATAATGATGATAATGCGCTGACGTCTGACAATTACGCCAAGTGGACAATGAAATCAGCAAACATCTACCACAACGTAAACTGCTCTGGGGTCTTCAACAGAGACCATGAGTGTGCTTCACAATAGTCTGTCATACCATTATGACAATGATCTAACCACTACAAATCCCAAAAGATAACTAATACCTCATCTAAAATGCATCTGACATGGATACATTTTAACAATTCCCATCCGTCCGTATGTTTCTAAGCGAAGCTTCATAGAGACTGTAATTAGGACAGAGCTGGGTCTCATGTTAAATGATGGAATTACTGGTTTAACTGAACTAACGAGGTTGGAATCGTTGTGCTTTTCTCGTAAGTCTGAAAGCAAAGTTTGAAGACTATAATTAATCATATACATGACTAGTGTCCCAGATTTCTGACATGCTCATTTCAGAGCAGACATTTGACTGACAGAGATAGTATTTACCACTGTAAGTTAGCTGATCTGTAAAATAGTAGAGGAGTTGTCCTCACAGGGAGTGGAATTTTTCAATGTGTTTTTGTCCTGTAAAGTATGTTAGGCAATGAAGGATTTCTACGTGACAGAGTTCAGATCACTTTCTACCCACAAGAAGGAGTAGAATTAGAAAGGAGGTGAGGCTAAAGAGGGGTAAAGAAAGGGATATGGCCAGAAAGGGGTAAGGAGAGGGATATGGCTAGAAAAGAATAAGGAAGGGTATATGGCTAGAAAAGGGGTAAGGAAAGGGATATGACTAGAAAAGGGGTAAGGAGAGGGATATGGCTAGAAAGGGGATAAGGAGAGAGATATGGCTAGAAAGGAGGTAAAGAGAGGGATATGGCTAGAAAAGAATAAGGAAGGGAATATGGCTAGAAAGGGGTAATGAAAGGGATATGACTAGAAAAGGGGTAAGGGAAGGTATATGGATAGAATGGGATAAGGAAAGGATATGATTAGAAAGGGATAAGGAAAGGATATGACTAGAAAGGGATAAGGAAAGGGATATGGCTAGGAAAGGATAAGGATAGAGAGGGGGTAAGGCTAGAAAGAGGTAAGGACACAGAGGGTTAAGGTTGGAAAAGGGGTAAAGATGGAGAGGATTAAGGATAGAATTGGGTAAGGCTAGAAGTTGATTACAAGTAAATCCATTTTTTCCCTCATTCTGACATTAACTATTCCACCCTTCATGACAATTACTAAAGTGGACCCACAAATGGCGAAAGATGTTAAACCTACATGAAATAACATTTCCAGTGTGAATGTACATAGCTTATCCCACACTCACTAACTAGCACAACCAAACCCATGATGTAGACTTACACCATGGACAACTGGATACACATGCCTGCTTATAACAGAATGCCATTTAAAGAAAGACACTTTGTGCAAGTTGCATGTAAACATCACATTTGATAATATCTTTTTTTTTTACTTCTATACATATATCTCATTCTAAGAGACTGTATTTGACAGAAATTTTTACTGATCCACCTACAAAGTTTTCATCAAGTGAGTGTGGCAGTATTCTAACATACAAGTATACAAGTACAGTACTATAACAAACATGGAGAATTCTCTTTAAGCAGCAATCTGCATTTAAACAGTATTTCACACCATTTCTCTAGGTGCAATGGAGTTTGCTGACATGAAATATCAAATTAAGACAATCAGTTCTTTTTT
Source organism: Stichopus chloronotus (assembly GCA_021234535.1). NCBI lineage: Eukaryota > Metazoa > Echinodermata > Holothuroidea > Aspidochirotida > Stichopodidae > Stichopus > Stichopus chloronotus. The sequence continues at coordinate 28,004,656 of CM037832.1, read as the reverse complement.
TCAAACTAATGGGAATTAATTATGGAGCAATTAAGGTATGTACTTGATTCTGTAAGCAAATGTCTGCCTGATAACCATATTTCTTTGATATTAATCACATGTAATTAAATTCAATTGATCACTGATGTGATGTTTTCTAACGAGCAACCGTCGAGTGCAGACTTAAAAACTTCAAATCCGTGGCACAAACTGCTGGATGTGCCCAACGGGTAAAAAACGAACGGTGACTTTTAGATTCATTAATGTCCCCTAGAAATACTTGTTTAATGTTCATTGCAAGTCCTTTGCATATATGACAACTTCGATACATATCCAGTGACAGCTGGCGGGTCATGTCCATTCGGGTGAAAAATTTTGTGGATGCACAAAACTTGTAATGGATTGTCAGTAACTGAGACCATAAAGGAAAACGATTTGTTTTGCGTCTCAAACCTTTCACCCTATTTATTGGTTATTCATCTGTTCATTATGTCTCACTTTGTTTTCCGTCTGTGGTGTCCATTGGTAACGTCAATTAATGGATTATCATTTAGTCAGGTGACATGTCAGGGACATTCAGTTGCAAATACTTTCCTGAAGGCACACAGTCCTGAATTCTAATACAGACAGCTCACTTTGCTACCAGATAAAGCCAGAAGTATTAAATGTGGTGTATGGTTAACTGATGCAGTAATATGTGACAGGACCTTCAGAGGCTGGTCCTATTATAAGCCAACCTGACAATTAAATTCATTCATAGTGACAGTGCAGTTCATCCTGAAGTTTTGAATGAAAGTAAGCTAATCCAATAATGCAAAGCAGAAGGTTGTTTCAAATAGGGACTAGCTAGATAAGCTCACAATGTCTGTAAGTATGGTAGGTATTTTACCGTCACTATGGCTTCTAAAAATGCAGTGATGGATTCAGATTGTTCCTTTAAAGGTTGTGTGACAAATTCTCAATTGTCCTTGTTATACAGGTTAGGTGAACAAAAGGTTAGCATAAGACATATCATGCAAGTCCCTCTCTTGATGTGGTAAATTTGCATACTTAGCCAATGTTTATTCATGATGTAGGTAAAAATAGACCAAAGTATAATTAGGTGTCATAGCATCACACGTCATGGTTTTTGAAAAGGTAAATCAAGATATTACACACAAAGTTCTCTGAAACCACTATTTTGGTATTATTCATGTTACTTACCCTGAACATTGCAGTTTGAATGGAACTTCATTTCCCGCAACAATCTTCCAAGCAGAAGTAAATCATGAACAGTTGATTGACTGTGACCGTTATTGTTCAAATGTGCTTGACTAAGCACATTCATATCTTTCATTTGTGCTACAGTAATAAAAAAAAATGATATTCACAGAATGTTTATCCAGTCGGCAATACAACTTAAAACAAATTCAAAATGGAATCTATTTTCAAAACATCTTTGTTCTGTTTTCTTCATACAGTTGACAGTGACCTCACTATTATGGTCTAACAAAATGAGTACTACTGATAACTTTGCCCAAATCTAATTACACTTGTGACTGTTGTTTGATGCATTCATAAAATTCCAGTAACCGTGAGTAATAAGTCTTTTCAGGAAAAACAAAAATGTTAACAGGCATCAAGATTTTTTACTTGAAAGCATAAAAATAAAACAGTGTGTTATTGTATGAGATAGTTTGCTTTGATCTACAAACAATCATTTTTAAACCTGGATTATTAAATCTACATACATGTACTGTATGCTCAATTAGTATTGGAGGTTCCCTCAGTAGAATGTTATAATCCAGCAAGCGTGCTGCTCTATTTCTGGAAGAATTGTAAACCTCTCTACTAAGCCATCCAATAAGTCTTGTGATAGAGCCATTAAGCAGAGCACAGGTGGCCAAGTTGCGGCCAGCAGGCCAAATGCGACCTGAGAATAGGCATCGATGCAGCCCCCAAACCCCCATTTATTCTTTAAGTGGAAATGAAAAACAAAGAGAATTAGAAGGAAAAATTAATGAACAAAATGGGAAAAATGATAAAAATAAAAGCTTGTGATCGGCCTATTTATTGTCAAACCTTACACTCACTAGGACAAACCGATATGACTGATTTTTCATATTTCTGTTGGAATAATAAAACTGTTACATGTTCATTCTCTGCTTGATTATGTATTACCCACCTCAGGGAGAAAGAAAGGCACACTGCAGGCTTAACATCTAAACACAGTTATTTGAGGAGGTTTCTCAGCGCTCACTGGAGCATTTGCCCACTCATTATTTCTGCATTGTGGGCAGAATGAATGCCAAAACACTGGAGGGCACAGATCAGGTGACAAGTTCAACATCTGACCATACCCCATACCGCCTTTGATGACGTGAAGTATCTATGTAGATTTTTTACAAGAACAGACAATCCATGCATGGCACTTGCCCTGCTACAGGTGTAGATACAGCTGCATACACATTACTACTTCATACTACAGTCCTGACTCCTCATGTGTTTCCTGGGTGCAAACATTTTTTTTTTCCAGTACAGATATATTAACAAAGATAGCAGACTTGCCACCAGTGCGGCCCACCACAAGATTCAGCGGTGGCAATGTGGCCTCTTGATTCAAAAAGTTTGGAGACACCTGATGCAGAAGCAACTTCAGATAAGGCAAAAATAAGTTTGTATAATATAAACAAGATATAGTATAAATAAGTTGCTGGTGGAACTGTGAAGAAAAAAAAAATGAAGAAAGAATGTACAGGTACGTGGCACTTTCTGTAGCCAAAGGATTAGCTAGAATTGATCCACGATTTTCAAAGTTTGATTCCTGATGACCTCAAACAGCCATTTTACCTTCCATATGATTAGAATGCAAGAATGCTTTGAGCTTTTTGTGAATTCATTATGCAACATTTAGACTAATGTTTCACAGGATTGGCTCTTGTAGGTGAAATGTTCTGCACCACTACCGTACAGTAAAGACAAGTCATTATACTGTAGCAGTAGAATCACCCCAGAGCTTAACCGCTGTGAGGTGACCCAGATAGCTTTTCACCTCAGCTATAATCCATGTACCTCATCTAATCGATAGAAATTAAGCATACCAAGTATGACTACTACTGCATCTATGTTTCCTATCTTGAGGAATATGACATCCAGACAATTTCAAGGTTGTAACTCCTGATACAGTGACCAGCAAAATAAGATGATTTTTTCTACCTAATATGGCATGTCATCAACATACCATACATGAGAGAAATCAAAGTTTCTTTTATCTTAGGATATCATGATTACAAGATTTTAACGTTTGACCTCTGTTATCTCATATGACCTTTGTCCTCCATCGAAAACAAGAAGCCTCTTCTACTTGACATAATGCAATACCATGCTAAGTATCAAAAGTTTCCATAATTCTTGTCTTGAGATATCATGTTGACAAACTTTCAGAGTTTGACCTCTGGTGACCTTAGATGACCTTTGACCTTCACAAAAAAAACAGTGAAGTCCTACTAGATATGAAGTTCACATGCTAGGTATCAAAGGTTTCCATGATTCCTATCTTGAGATAATATATTAACAAAGTTTTCAGTGTTTGACCTCTAATGACCTCACATGACCTTTAAGCTCCATTAAAAACAATATGATCCTTGCTCTGTACATGAGACATACCCAACGTATAGATGTGCTGAAAACAGAAAATTAAAAATAATTGGTGTCAAAGAAAAGTTTATGTCATTTGTTTACTTGGCAGGTAGAAATGCTCTTCCATGCCTAAAAAATATAGCCTATGTCTAATAAAAGGAACTTGCTCAGACTAGGCTATACAGCAAGCAGGGTATGCTTATTGTTGACTGAAATATTGTAATAATTAATGCTGTGGTAAATCTAGTCACAATTTTGAAACTATTCCAAGGTAATTGTCAGTCATAATTCTGAGTTGTTTACACCTAGAATAATACTGCTATATGTTTGCTCTTGGGAAGAAATAAGTAATGAAAGATTTCAATAATCAAGGCAACTTTGGGTTTATTTGCTAACATCTGGGGGTCGACTTATGACTGATGAACTAAAACAACTTGTCATTGACCTTCTCAATGGAGGGCAAAAATTGGAAACTGATGTATAAAGGCACAGCTGGTACCAGGCAATAGCAACAGTGTGATTTGAGCTGCATATTTCTAAAGTAGGTCCATTTAAAAAATCAGACAACAATGAAAGATCAGTGGGTGCTCTTTGTGCACTTCCACACATAAAATGATAGAAAAACTTAGTAGTACAACATGATTGGTAAGTACCACTAGATGACTTGTAGCTACAACCTCTTGAGCAACCCTGATGACACCTCCTTCGTATGTGCATCCTCATTGGCAGCGAGTTCTATCATTTTCAACTCGAGCCTGCAAGAGTACTAACAGACAGACAAATGAAGACTTTCCCAAAGGTGGACAACGAAGTCTTACGCGTTCACATCCTTGTGGTTTTGATCACTATGTTCCACAAAGCCATGAATATTCATTGAGGAGTAAGAACAGCACCCTGTCTGTAAAACTGCTTTGAACATTCATTGAGAAGTAAGAACAACACTCTGTCTGTAAAACTTCCCGTCCATGCTGAGGGGCATAAAGAAATGACGTGTGGGGGGGGGGGGGGGTAAAATTCACATGTGAAATTTGCATCTAAACCAATGGTGGGCTCAAGGGGGGAAGGGGTATGGGCAACTGCAACCTTAGGCAAGTTCAGCAGAGGGAAAAAAAATGTAAAAACAAGAAATAAAAAGTGAAACTACTAGGTCTAAATGGCACATTATATGGTACATGTCTGGTGTATGGGGTATGAAGTGAGGTACATAAAGCTTGCTTTTTTGGCTTTCTACAATATTTGCATTAATACTGATATGTTTTTGGAGGTCCTTTATGTTTTGCTACCATAGTACCTCATCGGTTGGCCATGGGCATACAGCGGAAAATTGTAGATACAAAACACCTCTCAGATTGCAGACAATGGCGTTTCCTGGGTCTCTCTGGCCTCATCAATTTGGGGTGGGTATTCTTTGCTTTTTACAACACAGGTTTGGAAATTTACACGTCCACTCCGAAGGGTTGATGTGATTTATCTTTCTCTTTTTTTAGTTCTTGAGTTTCTATGGAGGGAGGACAATCGCCCTGATGTCTCCCCCTCCCACTTGTGGGACACCCACGAAAACACTGCGTATTCTTACAAGACTTTTCTGTTCTAATCTCTGGTCCTCTGCACCAGCAAGTTGTTCTGTAATTTTGACAGATAATTTATTTTTTTACTACTGTATATGGTCCAGACCATGAGCTTTTGGTTCAAAACCTATTAACATAAAGCACACTACACAGACTGAGGAATAACTGACCAATGGTATCAAATGTTACCAAACAGAATCGGATCAAGGGTTGAATCAAGGTTGTTTCTTTCTTTGTACTTTAGCCCTTGTAAATAAAACTATTCTGACCACTCCCAAACCCCTCACCCCACAGTGGTCGCCAAAAAGGCAAGTATGCACTCAAATTTCAAACATATTTGTTGAAACTTGCTGAAAAAAAAGAAGAAAGAAAACTGCCACCTTACCTGTGGGAAGATAGGATTATCATGAACTTAACCTTTCTCATATTTTCATTCCATTGGCGAGTTTCACAACAAGGTGGGAACTCAGAAACCAACTTTCCTCACTGCTGACTAACTTTCACATTACAAAAATGCTTTTTTGACTGCATTTTTTCAAAATTAATATTTGATTTTTGGCAAAAATTTAAAATACCAAACTGAAGGTATTTTGAAAGAGAGAGAGCAAACAGGATGCTCTTTACACCTTTGTTTAATTTTTTTTTTCTCTTTCTGTTTTCAAGCAGCCAAGACTAAAATGACATGGAGAGGGAGGGGACATCTTTCTAATTCTGTCTGACATTATGACCTCACAAAGGTGTTTGAAGAAATGGTTTGGTCGTCACGTTTCATATTTTTTTTCCTTTGCAACAATGTGTGAAATATACATTCCAGCATTTCTGTTAACCAACAAAAGCAAAAGCCTGGAAATTACAGAACCAGCTATATGGTAACTTTGAAATTTGTCTTACCAACCAGAAAAAAAAACAACAAAAAACTGGTCAGCAGTGTCATTAAGTTGTCCATAAGTAGTACTACAGATTGGTATTAGTACTATGTATTGTGTCATTAAGTTGTCCATAAGTAGTACTACAGATTGGTATTAGTACTACAGATACGTAGAAGTAGTAGTACTTGTAGAGCTGCAGATGAGTGGCACTGCAGATATGTAGCAGAAGTAGTACTTGTAGTTCTGCAAATTAGTAGTAGCACTGCAGATATGTACTAGTAGTAGTACCTGTAGCCACTGCAGATTAGTAGTAGCAGTGCAGATACATACTAGAAGTAGTACTTGCAGTAATGCAGATTAGTTTTAGCAGTGCAGATACGTAATAGAAGTAGTACTTGGAAGTATTGCTGATTAATAGTAGCACTGCAGCTATGGATTAGTAGTAGTACTTGTACTTGTAGCACTGCAGATTAGTAGCACTGCAGATGCATAGTAGCTAGAAGGAGTACTGAAGTAGTACTGGAGACCAGTTTACTTTCTTTAAGAATTACAAGTATTCTGGGGATGAGGGGTTAGCAAAGAGTCGATCATACTGGAATTATTAATTCAATCTGGGACATGACCGATTCTATCACTAATTTGAAACAGAACGACGTGCCCTAAAAGAAAATTAGACAGTGACTGCAAAGTTAAGGACACGTGCCACAAGGAGAACAGTTAAAAGTTACAGTTGGAAAGCTGTGTAAGCATTTGTAACACTTCACCCCAAACTCACTCAGAGAAGGTGTGGTATTTTTACAGGAAGGATGCTAAAGTAAAATGGTTGTAATTTATAAACTCATTGAACATTGTACCATCTTCACTCTTGAATTGCACATGGACATGAACAATTTACAGCCAGTGAGAAACATGCACAATGTCGTTGTCATTATTTTATCCCAATGTTAACTTAAACTTGCAATTTAAATGAATGTTTCTAAACTACTGCTGGAAAATAATTAAAAAACACAGAAAAAAACCCTTAATTTCATGTCACATTTATTCTTTCATCTCTTCAAATCAATACAAAAAACATAAAAACTGCCTCTAAACTCTCTGTGCATTTAATCCTAAATTTTCACAATGTTTTGCAAACCAGGGAGAAAAAGTTTAAATGGCTTTCTGCCTATGAATCCAAATCAAACAGTTGAGGTAGTTCTACTGTGAAAGAACCAGCACATGCAAATGCATTGTGGTCTCGGAAATCTAAATATGGGTACTTTTGTAAGCATATGATATTTTGAGTAAGGCGAGAATGCAAAACATAATTGGTCTTTGCAAATTTTTACACTAACTTTTGTGTCCCAGATGGGCCTGTAATATTACCAGTACATACACAATGTCACATCAAGCAACATAAGACGATGACAGTGACAGACATCATAACTCAACATGCACACCTGGATACTAATTATGAGATATACCCAAGCTTCTTGTTCTGAGATTCCTTGTGCACATAGTGTTTCTTGAGACCAAACTAGCTCTGGCTTTAATGGTACACCACTGACAATGCATAACAAAACTGAGATCAGCCCAAATCTCACTTCTTCAAATATCATGTTTAAAAGCTTTTTCAAAATTTGATCAATGTTGACCCAAAATGACCTTTGACCTCACTAAAATGATGGGTCTCTTGTACTTGATAATGCATACCTACCATACTAAATATGAGATCTGTCCAAGATTCATTCTCGAGAAGTTGGATTTACTACGTTTTCAAAATTTGGCTCCTGTCCTAACTGACCTTTGACCTCTACCAAAAATGATACTCACAGCTCTTGTAATTGATGTTGCACACTTACACACTTAAAATGAGAACTATCTAAGCTTCCCTCCTTGGGATATTGTGTTAACAAGGGGGTTTACTCTCTGACCCGTTTTGACCTCAATAGCAACTAACATCCAACAAAAGCAAAAGGCTTCTTGCACCTTGATAAGGTACAATTACATAACAAATATGAGATTTGCCATGCTTAAGCTCTTGAGATATCATCTTTACAAAGTACATAACACAAACACACACACACATGCCCACTGACAAACACACACACGAACACATGAATACAAAGGTTTCGATTTTACTGAAACCAAAAAATCTTTTATCTTTCATGCATGTAGGTGGCTGGTTCCGAGACAACAAAAAAAAAAAGAAAACATCAAAACAGATAACAAATTATACCTGGTGAACTGAACAGAGAATAAGTACAATATTTCATAGCAAAGAATGTCATAGTCATGACCAAAGCAATAAGTCTGGAAAACTCTCCGAACGTCGTGGGCTCCTAAGTTAGAGGAATGCCAGCCGTAATGAAAGGCAAACAGAAATGCAAATTTGGAACGTTGCATAATGTTACTGGGTGTGCAAAAGTAGTGTGGAGACATGGGATAAAGAGACTTGACACAATTTTCAGGTAAGTCTGCATAAAGACTTGTGTGTTTGATCCTCAGATGAGACTCACTTTACGCCAGACATAACTGCAGCTTAAAGTGATTGCAAGTGCATGGAAAAACCAGAAGCATAAGGTTTTGTTTGATCTGAAGTGTTTCTTTACTTTTAATTGTACACACGAGGTTAGTCATTGTCAGAATACGTCATTCAATGAACGAAACAGACAAAGCAACTGAAATAGCATAAAGACAGTAAAAGAAACAGAAATCCTATTTGAAAATAAACAGTACCTTGTGTAAGCATCCTACATAATGAATATGCAACAGTGCAGGTCTCACTGTTGTATCAAACATGTACTACTCAAGTCGTCGTTCCTTTATCAGAAATTGTAGTATTTAGTGAAATGAATTTACAAATGACCTACTCCCTGATGGTCTCATTGCGGCGGTCAAGTCAGTGATCAGCTGTTTTGACTGAGTGATTATCACCAGTATACTCCATATCATTGGCTTGTTCAAAGCAGTGCAGCAGTTACAGCCACTACATCATGGTATTTTGCTCTTTTTTGTCATTCTATAATGGAAGGCTTTGAAATCATGTGGCAGAATTTACCGTCACCTGAAAACCTATTTATTATCCCAAATTGTCTGAGTGGGTTCAAAAGACATAGTTAACTTTTGGACATGAAATTTTTAATGTTCCTACTTTTTCTTATGAATACAATCACTTTAAAAATGTCTGTAATCCTGGCTGATACCCATGCACTGCACTCACATGTTGTTTAATAATAAGGAATCCCCTACGGATAACAATTAGCAACCACAGTCACAAGATCAAAACACCACTTTAAGTTTTACGACCTTCAAACCTGCGAAAGAAATAATCATAATTTTCCTCTGTTTAAATCGATGTTTACCCTGATTTGAAAGATATTGTGACTAAAGGGGCAGAGCGTGTGAAACCATAGAATATGAATACTTTCATTGCTGTAACAATTTTTGATTCCCACAGAGCGACAGAGACAAAAGCCCAGTCATCGTCTAGCACCTATTATATCATTTCTTTAGCTTTACCTCTGGAATGTATTTTAATACTCATAACTAGTCCCCATTGTTCAGGAAACAAAGACACAAAACATCTGACACCAAGTATTAAAAAAAATAAAAAAATAAAAATAAAATTCAAGCGAGCAAGGAAACCTGAAAGCTGTCACTTCACAATCTAAGACACTAAAATGATTTTACAGATCAGATCACACCTTGTCAAAAGGAGAGAAGAAAAATACAATAAAAAGCAAGCAATCCTTGGCTTATGGAGTGCAATTTTGAAAAGATAAAGAAAGATAAAGCAAGAAATGACAAACGCAAGAGTCAACATTGTTTTTTCTTTTTTATGTTTTTACTCTTATTTTTTTCCCTAAATATTATTACCGAATTCTCGTTTGAAACTGTGGGAACCACTTGCCTTATCTGCTTTCTTACTTTCTTACCAAATTTGATGATTTCTTCCTTTGTCAAAATGATCCATTTGACCTACGGATTTTATTTCTGCCTGTAGATGATGGTGATCTATGTGTTTTTGAAAGCCAACCCTTGAACACTAAAACAAATAGCCATTCATGTTGCATACTGTAGGGCTGACAACAATGTCCCAGCAGAACAAAGACTGAGATGGGCAGGTGTGGGGGGGCGTTGATGGTAGTGAGAGAGGAAGCATTTTCTTCATCACCTAATGATAAACCAGAGGAATGGAACTTGCTGGTAAGTTCATGCATGGAAGCCCACTGGAATCATCAATCATTAAGGACTGATTGGAACAAACACTTGGGTATAGGATAGGATGAAACACAAATAGGAAGGAGACAGGGGGAGGCTCAAGGTTTATCATCCTGGGTGTCTTTGCAAGAGGCAAAAAACAGAGAGCAAAGAAAGACACGACTCGAGCAAAAGACCGACAAGGGCAGGCTAGACCTTGGACGGTGTGGTGCTTGAATTTCAAGAGCATTCAGAGCAGAGTTAAATGAATGCATTAGTGAAGCAAGGGGTAAGGGTATGTCTACGCTGTGAATCTATTGAGATGAATCACGCAAAATGTTCGAGTGTTATTTTGATTACTACTGCAACTGCAGTTTAACACTTATACATGCCTTGCCTGTAACATCAAGCACATGAAAAGCTTGATCGTAATTTACAACCTGCCTATGTAATTTGGTAGCCTGGTGGTACTCTACTACAGCACCAACATTTGTGGTGGAAAGTTACCTTTAGCCCCATTCATTCACTTGTTTGGACCTACTTACGATAAAGGAGTAAGAACACAAAACAAAAAAAAAAACATATGCTGACTCACTTTCAAGGAATTCTTCACTAACAAGAAAACACAACATTAATAAGATTTGGTAGTATTCTACCAGTTAAGCATCTGGATTTTGCCTCCACAAGTTTCTTTTATTGTAAAATATCACTTGGAAAGTTGGAGGTTTAATTAGTACAAGCCTGACAATGCATGACAGAAGGACCGACAAATGTTACTTCCTTTTGTTGCACTCTTCACTGTCCCCCAGAATGGTACAACGAAAAAACCCTCTTTCAGTTAAAACTTAAGTGTCATCTGCAGTCACTGAGATACTTTTAATTTTTAGATCTGGATTTCCTTTCACTTGCATCATCTAAGTCAACTAATATAATCACTAAGAAAAATGCTTTGAAACTCCCTGGTGAAACTGAAGTTTAATCACCAAGCAGGAGATCAGAACCATGCGGTGCACTATGCAGCAGCAAACAAACCAGATTTTGTCAGTTCTACGTCACAATCCTTCGATTCCTGGCACCATGCTCCTCCTGGCTGCTACAAACAATTACTGAAATAAATCAGTAATTTCCAAATTTTCGTGAGATATTTCCTGCAGTTAAGAATGGTGAATTGCACAGGAAAAATCCTTTAAAGATATTTTCAAGAGACATGGGAAATGCCAGTGGAGAATTCCTACAAGGGGAATAAGCAGTTGTCCTTACTTTATTTTGAAAAATCATCAAATTCTTGCAAATCTCTTCTCATTTGTTTAATGAGTATTTTACATGTTGTTGCTGAATATCAGAATTGCATAAGCAAGGTGTATTGGTGCAAAATTAGGCAATTCAACAACAAAAGTGACACCAAATGAAGAAAAAGAGCCATTAATATGGATTAGCAGAGGAGGGTATACTAATTCAGTTTGGGGTGAACTAAATTTTGCCTTTTAAGCTTTGGAGCACAATGTCAACTTTTTACATGGTGCTGTTACAGTACCGTACGAAATAGCACTGTATGTGGAATGTTTGCATACATCCAGTATGTCCGAGCTGGTGTGGAAATAAAACAGGTTTGAGATACCAAAACTAGAAAAGACATTGCAAAGTCAGTTTTACCCAGATCTCCATTTTGTTGAGATCGTTGTTCATCAGCACGCTCTTTCCACACTTCCGGACAGAAACGACTTGGGCAACTCAATCAATTTCTATGTGAAGGTCATCGATGACATTTCGAACAATCCCAAACAGCACTCACAGAGGAGGAAAGGTCAAAGGGTACTGAAAACAACATGGAACTTCAAAATGGTGGATCGGCATTCGGCACCTAATAGAGCAGAATGCATAGCTGTTCGCCTTTTTAGTGAATTTACATGAAATGTAAACGTGTGAAACCTTACGACAGGTATTCTGAGTGAAGCAACTACACAGACAAATCGTTGGGAAAAAGCAAATGAAATGAGTAATTGCAACAACTGAAGCTGAAGGCTTTGATCAACGATACGTTCACACTGAGGATTAACAAAACTGGACCATTACCGCATGTATGACTTGCTGTATGACAAATCTTTACAAATTAAACGGCTTAGTGTGGTTTAGTTAAGTGTAGATAAACTAGTTTTAGATAAACACTTACTCCAGTTTAACTAAGTTCAGATTGGTTAAAAACTCTGTTGAGTTTGCCGGAAGTCAAATTTTACTGTTTTTTAGTTGTGTGTAAACTATGTGTCAAGTTAGGATGAACTGAGTTGAATTGGGTCAACTTAGATTGAACTGAGATACTCTTTTCCCTGTTTCCATCCTTCATGTCATGATGGATGGTGGGAGGGAGGGGGGGCCTCAGAGGTCAGATTGATACACAACCAGTTTGCTCCGCAAGTGCAGAGCCCAAGCTCAAAATGAAGAACACTTGGAAGTTTCAAGTTACTTTGATATGGAAACAACTCTCAGAAAAGGAACAAATCAATTCTAGTAGACCAAATAACTGTATTATCCAACTTGATGGCATAGGCCTATGCATTCACTTTTTTGTTGTTGTCATTGTAACTGAATGAACTTTGCAAGCCCTTTACCTGTTTACATGGCAAAGTATGAAACATTCAAAACTTTGAAAACAAATTTGGAAATACTATATGCGCAGGTTTGGCAACAGTTCAGAAAATATCACAGTTATTGGTCAAATATAATATTTCATTTTTTTCATAACTGTCAGACAGGTCATAAGGTAAAACAAACAACTGAAGGGGATTGTTCTTTTCACCTATACCTACACCCTTGTAGATCAATACGGTGTCAATATCATTTGTATGACATTGTGAAAATCTTTTCAAACTACACTAGTGAATGGGGATCAATGCAAAAAACAATATAATTCAAACAATGTTGTTTTCCTTCTTTGAAATATGCAGAAGAAAGAAGAAAAATTGGGACAGGGAACAATTTTTGTCTGCCCCCCCAAAACCCAACCAATTACATTAATATAATGCTTGCAAAATATAACAGTTTGTATCCTGTTACAGGCACAATGTCAAACTAACACATCTTACCCCTGCTTACACCCTCTAACAGAGCCTTTTTACGGTGACATCCAAATTTGTGCTTGCAAATCTACCAAACCCACGATTCCTAGTGACAAAAATCAACCTTAGAAGAACACCTCAATTGGGGTGCCCACTCTGTGAACCTAGGAGTGGTCAACACGTTGAAAAAATGTAAGCAAGAATCAAAGCACATACCATACCATTTTAGTTTTAAGTCCTGACCGCGAATTGATGTCCAAGGCAGCGGCGCCTTCTTTCGGGTACTTCTCATCAGTCGTGGAGTGTTTGGCCCTCGTCCACCAGAAGACAGAATTCTTGAAGGTTTTCAAAGAACACGGAGCATCCTTTACTGTGCACAAACTAAAAAAGAATTATCAGAAAAAAATGTTTTTTAAGTGCTCTAAAACATACAAGAATGAATGACTCATGTTCAGCTATGACCAAGGAAATACATTTCATGGACAGTTCCATCATCGTCCACAATTAGGGGAAAAAAAAAATTTGTGAAAAGCTCTTGCCCCATGGTCTGGTATGTGACAGGAAGCATTTCAGTTTTCAGAAGACAATGGTGTTGGCCTGTTGGCTACCCTGCATATTCTTAGCAACTGACAGAGATAAACACGAACATCATTAATGTTAAGTTTGCTGTATGCACATAGAGAAACTTTGCTGAACAATTTCATGAAGCAACACATACAATTGTGGATATTGTTATTTCAGTAGCCTACTAGGATTGGGATGATCATTATTTTTGATGATAGTGGACGCACTTTACCAATGATGGGACTCATGATTGTAACTGACTGAATGGAGACATACAGTGGTTCACCCAAAACTCAGTCTGGTTTAGTTTTCTATGAATGGCTCAGTTACCTGTCTCCACACAACACAGCACTCGCATCTGCTGTGCCAATCTGAGGGATGGGAATTCCTTTAATCCTGCCTCCAGTGCCACCTGGTCAAATACTGGACGTAGCTTCTCATTCTGTGATATGACAAAACCAACAAATGGCCATTAAAGGGAAATAGAGTGCTTTCAGCTTACGAAACACACCACAGTTTTGAAAACAATATTTATGGACACACTGAAAATAGGGCAGGATATTACAGCCTTTTTTTTCAGAAACAAGTTTCATACAAAGAGAGATTAACAATATTTGTCCAACAATCAAGATGAATTTTTTACCCACACTTTCAAAAATTCAGACGATCATCTCGCACCACTCATCTGATGCATATGTTCTACGGAAAAGAGGACATATATATAGCTGATATTTATTGATGAGACTTAATGGCTTAACAATGATTAAAGCAACAGCATTTCCCCTGCATGCCACTTTGGTACATGTTACATGCAATACATCCTTCGAGGAAGAAAAACGAAGCTCTTTTCGAACAAGTCTGGGAGACAAACAACAGCCACAAATCATGTGCTGTACCTGCTGTGATAAAGTCTCTGTCATAACCGCCTCTTAAAGTTCAGTTATGTGTTAGGGCACATGCAGACAACAAAAAAAAGGATCTTTGTCTGACAAAGAATATATGCACTGACTAAGCTATACCTTGTACCTGATACATTTCATTTCATTTGTTTTTCACATCACACATCTTTGCATACATATATGTACAATAATTACATTAATTGGAGTAAACCGTTTATTTATGATGTGAAGGAAGTTGAACAAAAACCCCTCACGGGCTTGGCGAAGTGCTCAACTCCCTAGTGCAATAGCAGAAAAAAAGAAAAGAAGAAAAGAGACAACGAAAAATTAAAAAGATACTTAACATCCCCCCCGCCACACCCCAAAGCATCATCATTCCTTCATACATGGCTACGAATTACGGGCCTGCTTTCGGACAATAAAGTGCTTTAGATCAAGTTTGAATCTGCATTTGGGGGTATTAATATGTGTTAAAATTCGCTGTCACAACTTAAACATATTTTGTAGGATGACTTAAGTACCTGGCATCCGATAGATCCGCTAATTACTCAACGACTAACATCCAATGGCCGAAAAGAACTTCACAGGCGAAGATATAAATTTGACTGAATTCTAGGTAATGACCCTTTGAATTAAAGTCGAAAACTGTGTTGCTACCTTGAGCAATGACGCTTCAATCCCTTTAAACCAACTGACAGGTAAAGCCACAAAAAGCAACATCAAAGACAAGGTGCTTCAAATGAATTGTTTACAAGGTAAATAAGAGAGGATGTTTTGAGAAATACAGTAATATGGATCATGAATATCAGAAAGTAAGACCAACTCGATCATGACAACTTTAACAGTTAAAAAAAGTTTAATACAAATCAAACTTGGTTCAACAGACATCAGGCCTGCATGTCTGTGCAACAGACAGTTGAAAACTGTAATTGGTTTGTAATTGCTCGAGTCACAATTAGAGTGAAAAATTGACAAAATTCCACTTTAATTATTAAAGTGACATTTTGTTTATGCATGGACAATCATCCACATATACTGATGGTCCGGAGAAATGAGAATATTCTCCATATTTTTGCATTTTTACGTAAACTGACTTCAAATAACACACTCCAACACACAATTGCACAGGTTCTGGAAATGCATGGCGTTATCATTAAATGATACGTTTTCTTTTTTTAACAGGGAACGTATCATACACCACACGTACAGACCACAGCATATCTACTCGCGGCAGCACTCTGGAAGTCATCGGTGACAGGTTGGGAGCAGGAATAAAAAAAAAGTTGAAATGTGAATAAATGTATTAAAAAAAAAGTGTATCACTTTTTCTCATTCTTTTTTTTTTTTTGAAGAGGAACGTACATTCCTAGGGGGTTCGTTGCTGACCTCTATATCGCTGGCGTGTGCACCGACAGACACAAGAACATGTGCATGACAAACACCACAACGAGCCGCCAATATATGAAGCTCCGGTAGAATGCCAGGTAGCTGGGAGAAAAAAGTCACAAAGATTTTGTGGAAACACAAAACAAAGCATCTTGATTTTGCTACTGCCAGGAATGCTACAAACATTTAGCACAGTAGTAGGACTTTGGGAAGGTAGACCCCAGGAAGGGAGCAACTACAAAGAACCCCTACAGGAAGAGGGACGTGCCACATAGGAGGATCACAGGAATGGAGCTACTAGGAAGACCCCAGGAAGGGAAGATGGGGGACCCCAGAAAGTACACTTCACTCACTGTCTGATCTGCCGGGACCTGGAGAAATATTCAACTAATACAAATAAAAGCGAGGAATTTTCTCCCTCCAGACAAAAATTCGTGATGTACAATTCTGACAAGAGCCTTGTTAAATGTGGCAAACATGGCAATTAACAAAAGAGATGCCTTAAAACAAAATAGTAATAATGATAGTGACAGAACCGCCGAATAATTAAAACTTTCCTCTCTCACATCTCTTCCCCCCATGTCCTTTTGATGTACTGCCCCTTCCCTTCTCTTCCCAAGAAACTCTACATGTTTCATACAGCAGCTACTTGCACACAGTGACTTAACTCTTGAGTAGTAAATTCAAGAGAACAGGCCGTCATCCACCTCACTGCATCAAAGATCGGTGTGTATCAAATGAAAACAATACAAGAAAACAAAAAAGTTAGTCATTTACAAATACTGCAGCATCACTCTTCCTTTTTGGTTGGTTGAAGTGATACCCCCCTTTCATGTACCCCCTTGGTGTAGTCTAGGGGCCCCTCCTAAAGGACCCTATGACAGGCAAAATGTCATGACCACGGTGTTCTAATGAAATGATTGGCATCGGATGTACGTAATGATTAAACAATTCTTGTCATTTACTTTTATGTTGAAGGATGGAAAAACTTTAGAAGAAGGCATAAAATGGGTATTGGAGAAAGTAAGAGAAAATGTCCGCTGCAACTTTTTTCCCAGCCACCCTTAAATGCCATATTGCACTTGTCACGACTTAGGCCTGTCACCTGTCAGAGACCACGTCAATAAAGCAAAATTATCCCTGGCAAAACTGGACAGTTAGCATCTTGCAAACCTAAATGTTTACATTTTAATCTTTCGCCTCATTCCCATAATTGGGGCTATTTGTAAGCAACGAATTTCTGCCTGTGTTAAAGCAGCCACCTTGGAAAACATAACACTTCAGATATTATTTAAGAAGGGCCGTTAAACCCCACAGCTTGATGATTATGGCCCCAAAACTTGATCACATTTGAGTAAAATTTACACGAGATGGAACTTTGAGATGTGTTTACATTTAGACAGGCAGACATAAACATAATGAAATATTTTACGGCTGACATATTGGGCGCTATCCTTGAGGGGAGCCTCTTCTGGAAAAGTGAATAAAAGAGGGGCCAGAGGAGTGCTCCAGGCATCTTTTCAGGTGCCTGTGGTTTGTCAGGATGAAAATTATGATAGTCATACTGCCCTCACCGACCTACTTTAAAAACCACTTTGCGAGAGGCCCTTAGAGTCTCGCGTGCACTACATTTTTTGACCGCCGTCCGAGCCCGGCAGCCGGCACAGCTACAGTCTCAGCACTGATCGATAGCAGCACTGGGAGGTAGAGAGTTGCCTCTGGAATCTGAGCGGGTATAACAAATGCCGTCGAAAAATTGAAAACAAGTGAGGGAAAAAATCGTAAAATTCCAATGAAAAGTAAAGCCCTGTGACTAGCAATGCAACTTTGAAACCATCAAACTGTTCATTGTTAATAAAAAAAAAATGTATGAGTTGCAAATGCTCTTGCTGGCAAAGCTCTTCACAGAAATAAGATAGAGACAACTTTTAAATTCAAACAAATTACATCAACAGGGTAAAAGGGGACAGGCTACATGTAGTATGCCCATCAATAAGACACACCTACATCGAAATGGCCATCACAAGCAGATATAACAATACTACTTGATTCTGGGAGAATTCTATGATTTCTAGGCTGGATACATTCAAATGATTCTTGTGCCTGCAAACTCATTTTTCAATGACAAAATGAAACATGGAAGATTCCATTAACCAAAGAAATGGTGACATTTAGAATTTAACAGAGAGAACACCTAGGGATGAACTAGTTTACTTTGCGTGTATTTTGTCCCCTTACATATTTTACAATATGCACCTAGTTTTTTGGTGTTCTTTGTTACCTAACACAGACTCGAAATATGGCTCAGACTCGAGCGCCGAGCGTCCGTTGACAATAGCATGCAATGCCTCATCCTCTTTCGAAATGTTTCATCGAAAAAAAAGGGAATAAGAAAAAAATGAATTCAAGACGGATGAAAAAAGAAAAAGAGACCTTACATTCTAAATAACAGCCAGCTGATAATGTCCCACAGTGATCTTGATCGTTGTTACTAAGGTTTCATTGGAAGCAAAAACACAATTTTAGCACTTTTAATAGTCCCGTGCCATAAAACCGTAAACTGGTAATTAAGATATATCATTTTTTAACGAGTGCATGGTGAGGCAAATTTCTTGCAGTTTTTTTTTTTTGTTCCCTCTTTGGTTGATTTCTTTGGTTGCCTATACCAATAAATTTCTCCTCTCTGGGGCTTGTTTTTTCTTTGAAGGGAAGAGATTATCTCAGTTTCGTCTTTTTCTTGAGTCACTGCTTTCGGACTCTGTTCTTCAACAGCAAAATCGTATTTCATCGGTGTTTTCCGATGCGTTTTTTTTTTCTCTTTCATTTCGGTTGTTTCGATGCTCTGATCACGGATCATTGTAACCGTCAACTGGGTATGGTACCACCTAACCCTACATGATCCAAATCCACAGAGTTCCTTCGAACCATGCATCACTTCAGTTGCATGAGGAAACATGACAATGCTTGGCTGCGCATGTTTACAGCTCGCTGCAAACTTGCAACAATCCATTTTTTCTGACAATACAAAGTTTTTTGACAATTTTCTAAAAATGGTTTAGGTCACAAAACGAAACTTGAAAATATTTGGTCCTATGACGTTTATGGGCTCTTTTTGCATTGACTGTAGAATTCTGTTACTCTTTTGTGAGATATGGCAAATGACAGAAACGGTAAACAATTTCAGATAAAAAATGAACATGACTAACATATTACCTCAAACGACATCCCTAAACCCTTTTGCAAACCCACATATGCAAGCTGTACGTTTGCTGGCTGGTCTATCCATTGGATATTACACAGAGCATGACCATATTTTCCCCTTTTCTTTGTAATGCTAATGACACACAAAACTGAGGAAATGCAGGGTACCATTTTCCCGTAACAACAGACTTGTAACTACTGCTGCGTTTACCAGGCCTCACATCAATATATTTCACTGTTTCATTTGAATGATTTCACTTAATAGTGGGACATCATGGATTTCTTAAAAGCAACTGATCTAAAAAATGAAGCAACTTGGTATCAATTTCTGGCACCCAAATGCGACAACCTTCTCTCTACAGAATTCTCGAGTCCTGCTAGACATTGGCACTTGTGCACCTGAGCTACCATTTCCTAATACCATGGTTTCCCCACAACTCTCTGGTGTGGGTTTTCATGAGTGACTATACTTACAAAATGAGGAACGAAACACAAGAATACGCCAGGTTTTCGAGTTCTGGACGCCTTTGCACGAGGCAAAAACGGAGGACAGAACCACCCGAGCGAAAGGCAAACAAGGGCGGGCTAGGCCTTCGAGGGCGCGATGCTAGAATTGTGTTCGAGGGCATTTAGAGCAAAGCCAAATGTATGCATTAATGACGCAAGGGGTAAGTATATGTCTACGATGTGAATAACTGATAATACACTACTGGCAAACTACCATGCGATACACCTGATAACACCATAAACGTTTACTGCAAACACCAGTTATCCCCCTAAAGGTAGTGACCTATCCTATAAGTACCCTGCTGAAAGGAGAAGATAAAAAAGGGGGGGGGGCTCTTGCACCGTTACCACCGTGTTGCTCTACATCGTATCTCAGGTCTGTGATAAACTCTGTTTAAAAACAGCACTGCATTATCCTGACAACTTAACTGTCAACAGCTCACAACCATCATCATCTTGCCATATGAACCATTTTCAACTTGATAAACACCATCATTTTCAATGTATCATCAACTTGCCATCTGAACACCTTTCTCAGTATACTAATTACCATAATCACCTTACTGCCTGAACACCATTTTCACTATAGTAAACACAATCATCAACCTACCTCCATGGACACCACTCTCAACATAAGCACCATCATCATCTCGCGGTCTGAATACCACTCTCAATATATGTAATAAACACCACTATCACCTCACTGTCTGAACACCATTCTCAATATTATAAACACCAACATCATCTTACTACCTGAACACCTTTCTCAATATAACAAACACAATCATCATCTCACTGTCTGAACACCATTCTCAACATGATAACTGTCATCGTCACCTTACTCTCTGAACACCATTCTCAACAAAAGAAAACACCATCATCATATCTTTCTATCTAAACACCATTCTCAACATTATATACACCATCGTCATCTCACTGTATGAACACCATCCTCAACCCTAACAACCATCGTTGTCTGACTGAACAAAACTGTCAACATACGAAACACAACCTTCAATGACCACAGCAGCAGTGAGGTAGCACCGCTGTTCTTTGACCTTGACACCGATGTCAACTTGCTACAAAACACCATCGTCTACAGATCCATCGTCTTCAACGCCATCGTTTCACCATCATCGGATACCTCGCACAGTCATCTTCCTTGAAGACACTATCAGGTAAGAAGCATTTATGTTCCTTACACCAATTTGTTTAAGAGTAAATGCCCTACATAAACACATCTTCCAATTCACACTAAGTCTGTAAAAAAAAAAAGCAGCTGGAACATCCAGAGGATGGCTTCAAAGGTAGGCCAGTGAAACCATAGATTACCAGAGCCATCTTTTAATCAGTTTCAATATCTACCATTTTAAATTTTAGTTCCGTCATCAAAGTGAAAGTCTTCTCCTCCAAAGATTCTATCCCCCCCCCTTCCTCTTTCATCGCCTCGTGACGTTTGTCATAAGAATCAGAATTTTGATACGACCATTTCGTTCTCCTAAGTTCCATTTTTTATGTTGTCCACTGTTCATTAATGTTCCACGTTACATTTGGCCTGATGCACTTACTTTCTCCAGATGAAAGACTAAAATGTTTTGGGTGAAGTATAACCAACTGCACTTTTTACTTTATCACTTTTACTGCCATTCTATTTTTAGGACCATCTTCAATTTAATTTTTGCTTTCACCCTCTCACCGTGTCCTGGACATTAAATTATGTCCACCGTGCTTCCTGTCGATGAATTCCGATATGAACTCGATGACGTGCCTGTTCTCACAGACTCTTTGCAGCCTCCGCTGGCGTGATTAGCTTTACAGTCCCTCTCTCTCAATTTCATTGCTTATATAATGGCCCCAACTTCTGAAATCTCGATTTTTGTCTTTTTTTTCTTATTGTGGTCTTTTTTTTTCCTTTTCCCTCCTGTGACAGTTTTAACTCTCGCTTTTCAATTTTGGTCTAGTTCATGGAGCCATCAACTTCTATGACAAATGAACATGATGAAAGTCTCAAAGTACGACAGATATTTTGAAGGAAACAACTCAATGCCCTCCAAAATAGTTCACTGAGGTAAAGAAGAAAAGACGTCCGCATCTTCCATCGCGGAATCTCAGCTGATGAGGCTCTGCAGGACTCTTTGGAGGAAAAAGAATCGAGGGTTTGACTCACAGCCTAGATATTCTCCCAAACGAACCTTTTCAACTTCTTTCATTGTCATTTGCAAAAATCTGAAATGAGCAGAGTTGCGGTAATATTTTTTTTCTTTATTAACTTCCTTAGAGATATTTTATGAATCACCCACTTACTGCAAATCAGAAATAAGTAACATTGTTTAATGGAGCCTAATTGAAGGTGAAAGTTGCAGAAATAATATCCACACACGGCAGAAAAAAGAACAGGGAAGAGAGGAAAAATGTATTGCACAAAATTGAATTTTACCAAAGTATGAAATGGATCATTCAGTTTAAAGGTTGCTGCCTTATTCCAATAAAAATATGCCATCGATAGTTTTGAAATATTTGTATGATATCTGACAGAACATGTAAATTGAATACAGTTTGCAGGTAGGTGAGTTGAATAGGAATGATAAAGTGATGCTGGGGGAAGCCGGGCACAGGGAGGAGGAACTGTTGAAAACGATACATGTAGAATGTGATATCGAAGACAGAACTCAATTGCGCAAAGAGATGACCAATGGAGTGATTAAACCGATGGTATAGGATCGTTTGGGTTTTGAAAAGTATGATGACACAGAGGTTCAAGAAGAAACAGCAGATGATACTTCATCGGCAACATCAACCTGAATGAGGGAAAAGGTAGGAAGGGCTCGCTAGAAACTTTGTCTGCATTGGAAGAAAATGTAACTGCAGACAAAACAAATCTATGTAAACAAGAGGGGTTAAGAGTGTACAATGATATACCCATCTACTGGCTGGTGGTGTGCTGTAAAAGATCTTGTTAAAATTTAAGAAATCCAAAGTCATAAATTACTTCCCTTTGAAAACTCCGTCAAATCCCCACACCTCACTGGTGTGGGTATTCACAATCACCCCTTGCTTACTCATGCACTGAATTTGACCTACCATAGCTCAAAGTGCAATCAAACTCTTTTCTGATACAGCGCCCTCCAGACGTAGGCTTGTATACATGTCTACGAGGTGAATTCAAGAAACTGAGTTTTACAACCAAGCAGACACTTTGGGAGAGGCAAGGGAGGATTGAGAAGGTATACTGAGGGCAGCAGAGGGCACCTTTGGCATGGTAGAATGAAGGTGTAGGTGTAAGAAGACAAGGAAAGTGAAGTGATCATGTGGAGGTTTCTAGCTAGAGAATTATGAGTGATAGTTCCAGTGCATTGTCAGTCAGTGTAAGTCTGAACACTTACCTGAGGTGTCCCTTTAAATTTTTTCTCTTGTAGAAGATGTTGAAATGGCAAATGGTGCAGTCTATTTCCAGTATTTTGGGGGTGGATTTGTGCCAAGAATTGACTCCTATCTTGGTGTTTGAAAATGAATTATTAGTAAAGTTTGCTTTTTGTAAAAGGTTATTTGTTTTCTTATAACATCACATAAAAGGACAAAGAGTACCAGAAATTTAAAGAATACATCTATTCATCTGAATAATTTAAAGAAAATGTTTCAATAGTCCATGCTTTCATAGTCACTCCTGTACAGACTGAAATGGACCCTAATAGTAGAATTTGTGACAAACTGCAGGGAAAAAATAACATGAGAAAAGTATACAATTAATAATAGACTTTGTAAAGTTAATCTACTTTTCTCATGTTTTTTTTTTCAAGAGGGCCGGGGAAGAGAAATTCAACAGGAATAGTTGGAGGGAGGGGTAAGTCATGCTTCATCTAAGACAAAAAAACTTTTGACAGCAATATGAAAGGGAACAAAACACACATGAAAAGAAGGGTTGTAACCCCTTTCCTCCCTCCCTCTCCTTCATCTCATCAGAAAAAATGTCCTCCCCAGCTTGAACAGAGACCTCTCCCTCATCACGTACTTTCAGACGATGTAACTCCGTGAAAAGAAAAATACAAAATCAAGGGAAACAAACAGATATTAACAACCTTTGTAACTTTCAGAAACCTATTCCACAAACTTTTCCTACGTTGCAACAGGAAATTGATCGAGTGGGCAAATGCAGGGGAAGGTTCAGCGATAAGCCTGGAGAAAATAATAACAGAGATGGATTAGGAAGTTGCAGATGAGAGTCTCTGATAACTCAACAGCAAACTCACCTGGCTTCATTTTTTCGACCGACACACTACCTGTCTCTGCATAACAACTGCACTCCCATCTAATATGCTGAGAGTGCTGGTGACCTCATGACAATGCATCTATTTTAAGCCATCTAGCTTATTATCACTTTTGTTGAGACAGGTAATTAAGTGAGGAGTGCAAGTAAATAGGGTTACTCATGTTCTGCAATGGCGGAAAATTAACACATTAAGGCAAAATACCTCAACTTGTGGAACTGCACAGCACTGTGCGACCAATACGTGTCTTTCAAGATCTCTTTACAAGCATGCTTACTTCCTCCAGTTTACGACTGAACATCACTGAAACTACCTCAACTATGACTACATCAATAAACAAGAGTCATAACCACTAGAGCTAGTCTAGAACCGGATCAAATTACATGTGTTGGTAACCTCTATCTTAAAGAGTTACCTACCACCTACTCAACCAGAGAAAAGTCAAAAGATTGCATGCACAAAGCAGTTTTTAGCAGAATTAGTGTGCCTTTACACTGGATCCGGTTCAGATCTCAGCATCAGGATCAGATCCTGAGGTCGAGGTCATGTCTGTAGTGTAAACGCGGTTCAGATTCGGATCAGATCCTCCTATTTTGAGACTGGCACAGACCACGATCTGATCTCGACGTCGAGATCAATGATTGTAGTGTAAACGCTCCTGGTATCAATGGTGACCCAAAATATCCACTAACCTTCATACTTTACCAAGTGATTTCTCAGTGTTGCACAAAGTTTCTTATGCTGTTTTTACTCATGCATAGTATGCATACATTGGCTCCACAATTTAGATGAAAAAATAGCAGTAGCTCCTTACTTGTTTTGAAAGTTTGTACTTTTGTTATTCTCCACACAAATTTTACACGAAAGTGTAGAATTTGGAAAATATTTGCTTAATGTGAAATTTGTGTAGGTTTGGGACAGACAATCTCATTGTACCTAAGTTTTTGACGCACCTATTTCTGGTATAAAGTTAATACACTCATTTCTGGTATAATGTTAGGCTAGTAGTTGTACAACAGTGCCAACTTACATTTTTCAAAGTCAACATTTTGCCTTGGCCGAATACTTTTTTTTTTCTTCAAAATGCCAAATAAATCTCTACATGTAATTGAAAGTTCGTTACACAAGTTTTTTTCTATGATTCTTTGTTCAATTGTCGAGGCATGTGGTCCAACTTTGCACTTTAAACTTTTTGCCTTCCATGATGGCAGCTGTAATTATTGTTTATAACTCCTGAATTAAATTTAATCTATTCTGAAGTGACCTCTTCCTAGTGCAAATCTTCTCTTTCAGTTTTCTTCATATATAGCACACATTGATCCTGATCAATCTGGAGTGGTGAAAATAATAGCAATAAATGCCATGATACATGTAGTCTACATAGTCTTTGAATAAATTGAATTGCTGTTCTGTAACGTATCAACAGTTTACTAGTTACATACATACACTACACACATTGTGTGCATTACATACAGTGCAACAGGGTTTGGCATGGTAATGTAATGCCAAAATATCAGGAACTATAACAACAAAACTTTTTTTTTCATTTCTCCTTCCCATCAGACCTGTCTTTTGTGTGTAGCACATGGATTTCCAAACAAACGTTGTACTTCCAGTGTCAAGTTAGGGAAGGATCAGAGTGCAACCCAGGTGTAGATGCGTCAGGATCAATTCCTTTCACTACCCCCCGCTCCTGGGGAGATGATCTCCTGATAACATCGATGAATCTGATCAGGATCTAGTGTAAAAGCACGCTTATTCAAAACCTTCAAACAGCAGGAACTGTGATGGATACAATCTGTGATAATGCACTTATGAGGTTTGATAGCAAGCAGACACAGGCTGGAAAGAACCCCCCAAGAAAAAACAATACTCAATGGAGAATTTGATGGCTTCAATCAAAATCCTAAAACTTCTGTGGTTTGCTTATGTACAAGAGAACTTACCTGTCTCAGCACAACATATGCACTGTAATCTGCAGTGCTAGGAGGACTGATAACCTCTAACTCCACTATTAGCACCATCCGATTACATACTGGACCTCCTTCAATCAAACTGAGGTCTGGAACCTGTGTGGAACCTGCACTATGCAGGAACTGTCCCACAGGCAACTGTATAGTAGGAGTATCCAATTCGTACAGATTGCTGTGCTGACCTGTATGCGCATGTTCCCATGTAGTAACAGGGATCCACAGTCTACAAAACTGGGAAGTCCCCATGACTGGAAGAAGCGTACAGGCTTACTTTGTAGTTACGGGCATTCTACAGGCTTACAAGAACCCCTTAAAGCAGGATGTGCTGTTTGAAGGAAAACAAATAGCCGTTATCGTTTATTCTCCTTCATTCTCTTCATCCTCTTCCATTCCATACCAATCCGGAAAATACCATCCACGATATATTTCTTTCAGGACGAATTTCATTCATTAGATTGTTAATTACGGCAGAAAGAAGGGTGATCCATTTTTTTCAGCTAAGAAGTTAGCGGAACCAGGCCCTGTAGTAAATGCGAGGCACTTTCGTGCAAAGACCTACCGACGAAAACGCATTGCTTCAGGAAAGTAGGCTCTATTTGGACAAATAAACCCCGGTGGGGTAGTTTGTACAGCTTTTTACAACTATACAAAATATAGCCAGTCTTTTGGTGCACTTCTGACATTGCAGGAATAACAGCACATTCTACTGTGATCATTTAGTCCCATAAGGCTTTGGTACTCGTCCATCCAATTCAACCTGTACATCGTCCATACATTTGGTGTATGGCACCACCAATGATCATGGAAGCGAGACTTCCACATGCATCCTGCTTTACCGAAGTTCCGACTAAAACAATATGACAAAAAAAACTTATGCAAAGATATGGTTATCTGAGAGTGACTCACATTCCTGTCATAGCACAACAACTGCACACCCATCTGCTATGCCTGCAGATTGCCTGGCAACCCTTCATCACCCAGAAGAGAAGGCTCAACGTACTGCTACAGTTGTTTCTAAAACAATTCCTTAAATGCAAACTACCTCCCATCACCCCACTCCTACCCCTTGGATTGCTGGATCTCGCAAAAGCTATCCAAAACTCCCTGGTATGGGTGTTCATGAGTAATTACACTTTCCCCTTGCTTCATTAATGCATTGGTTAAGCCAAGCATGCGCTACATGCCCTTGAAATTAATTTTAACAGCATGCGTTCTAAGGCCTAGCCCACCCTCATAAGGCTTGTTAGGCTCCCTAGATTAAAAATATTTCTCTTAGTTCTCTTCAAGAAGAACCATTAAACATATCTCCTGCAAAGAAGAACAATTACATGACCTGAGGGTATAAAGTCATTAAACCAAGGAAGTCTGTCTATTAACAAGAAACAAAATTTAGATTTGTAGGTTTTTTTTTACTTCTTTTTTGAATCAGCTGTTTGTCCACTGAGATGGTTCAGGAGAGGTTCCATGTTTATGGTTAATTTGATGGAAGACTTCAAAGAGAAGTACTGCAATGTAATGACAATCTCATACCTACCAATCTCCTGCAATTTATGTGAGTGAATGTCCAATTTCCCTGGTGCAATTTCAAAGTACAAATAGCTGGACCCTCAGTAATCCTCTTCCCAATCTCTCGTCCATCTTTTCTTCTCTCCCAATTTCCTCAGTTCCAGTTTCCCCTCTCCCAGTTTCTCCTGTCCCAGTCCGCCCTCTTCCAGTTTCTCATCCTTTATTTCCCCCTCTCCCAATTTTTTTAGACACTTCAGTACAAGTTCTCCTCCTTGAATTTCCCCTTGCCAGTCTGTTGTCCCCTCTTGGAAAACTTTAAAACTTTACGCTTTCTTTTCACACCCTGACATATACCAATCTACACCTTGGTTGGCTATTTACGAGCAACTCACCTGTATCAGCAGTCAGCACTACAACTGCACTATCATTACTGTGCCATAAATTTTTACAGCATATAACACTGCCAGTGAAGCTATTCTCCATGTATGCTGGACTAGCAATCTCACATGCTCTGCCATCCCTATGTGCTGCTAGTGAGAATTGCAGTCTGCATCCCATTTTGTGATGGGAGAGGTGAGTGACCCGTAGGGTAAATCTACATACCTTCTCTGCGTCTTCTCTGCTTCTTTTCTTCTTAATCCTCTTCCTCCATCCTTGCAAATTTGTACATGTCCCTCCATCCCATCAGTCTCTCCCTCCAGTTTCTTTCCCATCATCCTATAACCTACTCCACTTTGTCATCCAATATAGAACTGAAGGTAATTTAGACTTCAGTCCTTTGTAAAGCAACATGAACATGAAATTCCAGCACATTCATGACAGTGAATGTGAAAGTATCCATAATGAACATGCAGCATAGAGCGCTTGAGTTTATCTATTAATCTCTAACTACTCCCCCATGCCTAACCTATCTGCAACTTTGTTCCTCAACCCATAATTGTATCTTCCGCTTCCCCACCACCAAGTAAATTGAAAGAGGTAAAGAAAGCTCTATAAGACTGCATAGTTACACCGCAGTATTCATAAACTATAGTCCCTTTTTGATACAAAAAGTAAAACAAATAGATACAAAACAGGAAAAAAAAAAAACAACTAAAAAACAAGCAACATGCACGAGGAGATATCTGAAGCTGTAGCAAGAACAACCACCCACTACTTAAGGGTATGTTGTACTGAATAGATTGAAAGAAATAGATCTGTTAACAGCGAGCAAATTCCAGGAAAGCCTGTTTTGACCATGAAAGTGCTACATGACAGAAGCTGAGCTGCTTTAAAAATTCATCTTTTATAGGAGGAAAAACATTTTTGTGACATTATGTTGACTTGATGACTTAGCTGCTGCTGCTGCTGAGGTGCCAAAAACTGAAAAAAAAATTCTAATCTCACTTCAATTTTCTGGGTCTACCTCTTTCAGTTCACCAATTTCCAGTCCTTTAATTCTAGCTCTTTGGTCCTTTGCATCTGGTCCTAAAGTGGCTGTACATATAGGTACACCACAGTTTATTAAAGGATGCACACTGCTACAAAAGTGTCAGAAACAAGCTGTCAGGGTTTGCAACATTTAACATGAACAGGGAAGGGTAAATTATGCTTTCCGTGAAAGCACAGGACTCTGGGGAGTCAACGTATTTGGACACAACAGAGTAAAAGTTAATGACAAGTTAGATGGATAATCAGAAACTGCATAAGGGATGAGTGGAAAAAAAAAAGAATTCTCCTGAATTTTATTTGGTGACATGCATGCGGGCAGGAGGCAAGAATTGGATCTATGTCCTACCCTGGCTTGTTCTCTCTATCCAAGCACTTGCTTCCATTCTGTGTTCATGCAACCACCTCCTTCTTCTTCATCTGCACCGATATTCCCCTCCCCCCTCCACCTTGATTCATATACACATCAAACACATCTCTAGCATGACCAGCACAGTACCACCAGCTATTAACTATACTGTCTGCCCTCTAAAATATTAGGACATATCTGGTTTAAATTCTGACAGGAACTTTACACTTGCCAAAAGTATCACAGCACAATGGCTCAGACAGTAAACACACCCCCCCCCCCCGAATCCTACATTAGTATCACCACCTATATGCGGCCTCAGGCCAGCTGGCTCACACCTTCTGCACTTCCTGATCATCAATGTCTAATATGAACCCTGCAAAAGCTGGCTTGTGGTTGTATGTTCATCCACTGAGCGCACACGCTGTGTTCATGAGTGTACTTACACAAACCGTGACCAGAATATATCCCCTTCTTCCTTAGTTTTGGCATTTGTTTTTTTTTTTCTTTTTCTGTTGCTGTTTTACAGTGCATGATGACTGGTTCACTGGTTCCCTACGGTGATGTATCTAAGACGACATAGACCCACAGAGGGCACTCTTTTGAAAAAGACATCGACTGTGCACCACAACAAGCCTTCCGACGTACATCCGTCTAGCGGGCTGCACGTTACAACAGTACAGGCAAGGAAACATGCACACCTGATTTAATTAGAGAGAGTTAAATGTTTCTCTCCTCGCGGCAAACACATGTCCCCACTCCGGAGAGCTCATAGCAGGCTTGGAATGGAGAGGGATGACAACGGTTTAATATCTGGATTGCCTAACGATTCCAAGCTGTTGCTCTAAGGTACACAGAAGAGAGGCAGCAGCAGGATGATGATGATCATCGTCATTTTAGTCATCATCTCAATACTTATTTTTTGGTAATTGATTATTGGATGTCGTCACGGAGGGTTATCATTCTCAAAGTCATCACTGATGGCACAGGGTGGCGTTAATGGGGACATAATCACATCAAATATGTCAGATGATTCCATGACGATGCCATTCTTTTCTTTCAGGTTTTTTTTTCCTTTTTTTTTTTTTGCCAATGTTTTGTAATCTGCTCGTGTTCGGAAGGATTTGGGAGAACTATGACAGGTTCCATGGATGTAAATTTATCCCCTTAATTTAATCATTCTCAGTTTTGGCTGGTCGGGTTTGATGCGGCTTTGGGTTGCTTCGATGTGTATAAATTGAGATCGGGGGCAAACAGTTCTATTTCTTAATGCATACTGATCTGTCCAGAAATGGGTCATGATAAAGGAGGGAGGGGGGGGGAGAGGGGAAATGGACAGTGGTGCCAGACATTTATGAAAATATAACGAAGTTCATTTGTAGCTTCAAGTATCTTCATGTTTTTCATTTGAAGCTGCAGAGGTGAGGTATTCAGAATTAACTTTCAGGG
Organism: Stichopus chloronotus; assembly: GCA_021234535.1. Lineage (NCBI taxonomy): Eukaryota > Metazoa > Echinodermata > Holothuroidea > Aspidochirotida > Stichopodidae > Stichopus > Stichopus chloronotus. Next base: position 27,973,860 of record CM037832.1, on the reverse strand, counting down.
AAATTTCAGTTTTCCTTTCTTTGATTATTTGCATATAACAAATTTCAAGTTAGGCTGTCATCCAAGAACTTTCTCCGAGTGCCCGCGGTGTACACCAGAGTTAGAGGTGTACACTCCTGTTTCTTCTGCATGATGCCGGCAAGACTGATGTTGTCTGACTCAGGGTGGGCTCTGACCAAAATGAGGTACTGTAGTCCCCCCCCCGCCTCTCATTTTCGTATGCTTAAACATTTGCCAATACTGTAAATATTTTTAGTTAGTACATAGATGAGCAGAATTGATGAGATATGTCAAGTCCAATAGCTATAAACCAGAAGATTCAGATGGGTATAATTTAGTGAATCCTTGCTGCTATGCAAGGGTCCATCATGGGAACGAGATATATCCTCCAATTTTCTGCATTGCTGACCAGGGAGGCGTATGATCGATTTTTTTTCCCCCCAGGTTCATGAAACGAAGTGCTTTGAACCACCACTGGGTGTTTCTTCTGTCTTTACAAGTCTCTTTGATCACTTCTTGACAAAGCTGCTTTTACTATAATTTGACCAAATTTTTGGAGGACAAACCATGATTGACTCTCCTCTTATTCTAAGCCTTCCAATATTCCTCGGTCCACTTCCCCACCCCCTGACTTTCGACTTCCAACCACGGTAAAACTGGCGTGATGTGGCATAATTCTGCATCTTTCCTGCTGGTTCTCCCATGGCACAATATAAAATGGAAATCTTCAAACAAAGATTGTTGGCACACACAACATATTGAGACAGAGGATCTGTGTAATGGAACTACGATTTCTTAAATCATGTTACAGCTAATTTATTCTCTTTAACAGTTCTCCAGTAGGTTCTTTTATATTCTCTCAGGCTGTCAGTGAGAGAAAAAAAATCATTGCAAGCAGCTTGCCGGTTCAATAAGGTCCTCCAAGTGTTTGTCTCAAACAGGGTGAGGGGCATCACTCTCGGTGAAATGGGTCATGTCAGAGGCAACACCAACCTACGACAAGGGAGAGAAAAGGACGACAGCTTGCGCATCATTCCTTTTCATTTTCATTTCATGATATTCATTATGTTCCACAAAATTTACATTCAAACCCTGTCACTGAGACAAGAGAGCTTTGGAGAATGGGAATTATGGGTTATCGATGACAAACTCCAGCCCAGACTGTAACGATTGCTGGTTAATTACTCATTTTCATGTCCAAAGTAATGATACTCTGTGTATGCATGATAGTTGACAGGGACGACAAAAGGAGAAAATGAAATAAAATAGAAAAAAAAAAAACGAAAAGGCAAATTTTAATTTGCACCTGATCTTGAGTGAATATGATGAATTAACTTATTGGCACGCAATATTTCCCGGCAGACGAACGAGGCGAGCATATAGTCCATGTATACGCTCCCCCCCCCCCTTTTCAACGGGAATGATGAAAAATATGGTATAATTCAAGCGAGGTATATACGCACCTTACAGATATTAAAGAATAAACTGTTTAGACGCAGTAATTGGTCCTTCATTTCAGCCCAGATGCTTGGCTATTATTTCAGCACAGGCCTCTGTTTAATTTATGCTATATCAAAGATTGTGTTTATATTTCATGCAACAGTACCACTGTCATCTAAACTGTAATATTTTATCAACTTAGGGCCAAAATGCATTTTGCAGACATTTTGAGAGGCCACCCACAAGGGTGGAAATAAACAGAGAGATCCAACCGTCTCACAGCTTCCACATCAACTTCGCAAGTATGGACGATACGTCTACCGTAGATAGCGAAAAAGCTTTGAGTGAATCGCTATGTGATGGGACTGATTGAGAACAGAAAAAAAGGGAGAGGCTGCTTGCTTTCTTTCTGTTATACGTTTAAAAGAAGACAAAACAAAGGAAGCACACGAATGAACAAATATCAAGACAAAAACATGGGATCAAAACGTAGGGCTTCCCTTGAAGGAAAATTTTTTTAGAAAGTAACTTTTGGAGAATTTCAGATTTAGGCACATTCCATCTAATCATGTCAGAACTTGACGTGCCTATGTGGCGTGATGTAACTCGGAATCAAATTTCAGTCAATTTTGCTTCTTTGAATCCTGTGCTAAAAAAATTTACAAAAAAAAGAGTCCAGTCCTTGCAAACATAGTCAAGTATACTGTAAGTTATTCATGTTTTAGTTTTGTTTCAGTTTTCACCTCATTGACTTGCAGTATTTAAATTTGATTGTTTTTTTTCTGTAATGTTGTTTTCATGTTCCATATTGCAAGAACTTGCTGTTTTCTCAAACGGATGTATGTACAGAGGCTCCTTCGCGATACTTTGGTGTCTTTATCTGATCACTAGCGCTACTCGCTATTTTGATGAGGCATATGAGGAAGTCCCCACAACCCACTGTTGTGGGTATTCACAAGTGACTGTACTTGCCCCTTGCTCACACTATCGCATAGTTAGACAAGCTAGCGCAACACTCTCCCGAAACTAATCTTGCACCAGCCCTCTATGCCCTAGCTAGCTCTGCCTCAAAAGGCTTGAGCTCCATCGCGGTACTTTGGTGTCTTTATCTGATCATTAGCGATAATCGCTATTTTGATGAGGCATATGAGGAAGACCCAGGTATCGAAAATAAATATTTATTCAAGGAAAAGAGAGCAATGCCACATCTAGCTCTTTTCTCTATAAAAAACAAGTTTTGTCTGCGATTGTGACATTCCAAGAAGCTGGGTTAACCACTTCAAAGTAAACTTACATAAATGCACACACAATAAATCAATGGAGAAAAGCTCAACGTAAGTGGTGGTGGTAGATGTAAAAGGTGGTGGTTGATACAAAATTAATAGTAGACACAAAAGGTTTTGCATGACATTGCTATTCGGTTGGTTATCTTTGAGGGCAGAAAAGATGCAGATGGGCCAAGCAATTAGGTTTATACCTTTGACCTAAGCCTCAGGGTCAGAGTTCTATCCAATCCACACAGTTATAGGGACTAAGTTGTGGTACTCCTGCATGCACGACCCCTGCTATACTGGAGTGCCCCTGATCGGTAGAAACACTCGTCATTGGATTGCCTGTTGTGTTCAACAATGAATCAAAGTTTTACACCGATTCGTGAAACTGACCAAAAAAACAAAAGCAACATACAGTTACATCAGCGGGGGGGGGGGGGGGGATATAGTTACTGCACTCCCACTTTTCAGAGAGGCATTTTTTTTTTACTTAACAGAAACTGCAACTAAGCTATAGATTTCTGTAGGGGCTAGGGTTAAGTGCACATTTTCTAGAAATTGTAAATTCAATAATCCTGACACAAAAATTGACTGAAGTTTGCACTGTGTTTTCCTTTATTGTGTTTATATCAAGTTATCATCCAGAGGGGTTGAGTTATTTGTGGACAACACAAGAGTTTCAAAATCCTCACTGCAATTCCTGATAAAAATCACACTTTCCCTGCAAAAGGACCCAATTTTTTTGTGCATTTTATACACTGTGCAATTTCCCACAAAAAAGGAAAATAAAAGATAAAATCAATTTTCCCGACGAAAGTGAAAAAAAAAAAAATTGCACCCTGAGACACATATGCACATATTTACTACGTACTGTAATGCAGGTAGCAGGTGACTTTTACATGTAGGTCAATACTTCAAAATTTATGCCCGAATTTTCTTTATTTAGTCACCTACCCACCGCTATGTGTCCATGTCAGTCCTCCTCACACAGCTAGCCCAACATGGGTACCACCCCCTCACCTTTTATTTGATAGAATGTATAGAGATTAACACACGTTATCTGATGATTCATGTAAATCATGGTAACTGACCAAGTACATATTTCGTACATGGTATCAGTAAACGTGGAACGATATGGCGCCAACAGAAAAACTGAGGCAGAGTTAACTTACGACTAATTCAATCAAATGATGAACTCTTGGAAACCGACTATATCCACATGCACTTTCACTGATACATTTCATGCCATTACATGAAGTCCCAGTTAAATATCCTTCCAATTTCGACTTTGTTTTTCACATGCACCGCTTATCTAGGACAACTGGTAAATTGACCTCAAAAATTGACTGACCAAGCTTTCACCCCCATCCCAATAATTGGAAAGGAAGATGAAGCATGGCCATATGACTACCAAGGACTATCTGACAAGCCTGGCTAAGAAAGGAATAGTAATCCAAATGCCTCTCGTTTTGGACACACAATTCAAGTCCATAAATCACATGTAAAGAAGGAAAATTTTGTAAGAAAAAACAAACCAAAAATGTCCACCAATTCTGTTCCAAGTATGGAGCTGAATCTTTCAAATTTGCAATTTCCTGTTATTGTTTGACTTCGTTTTTAATTGCTGGAACGTGGAGAAAAAATCCTCGACCATAATCTTTGAAATATTCAGACCACGGGCAAACCAAACAAACCATTTATCTTCTATCCACTTTTTTTTTTTTGTCTTATTTATTTTATTTTTCTGTTGTAGTTGAAACTGTTGACATTTTCAGTTCAGATTTTATTCTTCTCCCTTGTCAATCTCCTAATAGCTTATAAATATTCATAAAGAAAATAGCTGAGCTTCAACCCTTGTCAATCATCTCAAGTGCCAATAGACGATTAAACGGTGGCACGACTGGCCTAAGAAAGAGGGAAATAAAGAAAGAGAAAAAAAAACGAGGGGAAACGGAAAAGAAATGACGAAGAAAAAGAAAGAAATAACACCGGGCTGACAAACCGAAACATGCAAATGTGGACGATTATACCTTTCCAGCCAGAGAAACCCGATCGAATCAGTCATGACTTTTCAAACATGTCCTGTCTTAAATATTCCACCATCTCACTTAATTTGCTGGAAAATATTTCTTGCCCATAATTCTGGTTGGATTACAGTTGTCAGTAAATGAAGCCGAGGGCTGGAGTGAACTAGTTCAACGTGATAGATACAATCACTAGAGGATGAGGTAATGCTAAAACGTCCAAATTGAACGGAGATAATTCTCCTCCGTTCGAGATGGACGGAAACTGATCAGATACAAACTAGAACAGCTATCTAGAATTACGGCCTATTTATTTGACATTTTGAACATTAAAGATTGCTTACAAAACTTTAATTTCCAAACTGAAATAGGTTTGATTTTTCCACAGATTTAAACCCTATACTTTGCTCTAGGGTTTCTGAGGACTGATTGATTAATTTGACGTGAAAATGAGATCTTGCCTAGATAACAATTTGCTCAGTTTAAACATGAGGGATTCTCTTCTTCTTCTTCTTTTTTTTAACCGACCCAAAGTTTTGACTGTTTTATTTTAGGTAAGGGATATAATGGGTTAGTAACAGGTACGATGGATCACTGTTAAATAAGGTGAGGCTCTCTCGGTGGTCAAGGGAGGGATACAAAAACAAAAGGACTAAAGTTAACTTCATTATCTACTTATCAAATTACTAAAAAGTGAAATAAAGTGCAGGAATGTTTTTTTCTCATAAATAGTGTTCTGTTGTATAATCAGGGATTAAGTCCTGAGCAAGCACCTTTGTTACAAGAACGTTTGAGTTTATGGTAATCTAGAATGTTGATGAGTACAGGGAAAGAGTATCGGTGAGGGGGATAAGATCGAGTTACATATGGAATAAAGAATTTGCAAAAATACGTGGAGTGCATAAACAAACTTTAAAATTTGTAACTTAATCTGTATTTTTCACAACTTGTGAATGTTCAGTCACTAACATAAACTGAATTGGAAATAAAAAACAATTGATTAATCAATTGATAAACTTTAAATTTATGCAAACAGAAGCAAATCATGCAAACACAATCCAGCAAAACTGGGGAAAGTACTTTCAAAGGCCGAGTGAATATATTGCACACAGGGAGAGCGCTAGCTATTCTGTATCTATTTTTCGAAGGGGGGGGGGGGGAGAAGTGGGTGTGCAGTATGTGTCTCTTATGATTTAACCTAAAGAGATGATCAAGCAATAAATAATGACCATCTTTCCTCTCTTTTTTTGGGGGGGTGTGGTGTTGGAAGGAGTGATACCAACTAAAAGTTGTTGAAAAATTAGGTTCATGAATGTTTATGAATGAATATTAAATTATGGTAACAGACAGTGGCACCACCTGTAAGTGTGACGTGAAAGATGCTTGAAAGATATCAATGCATTACCAGTACAGTAATTCAAGATAACAATAAGCCAGTTCAGAGTAATGACATCATAATAGTATTATAATATAATGTCAAAGGTCAAAAGGGTACAACCATGGATATATGCATGGCAGCAACAGTGTACAAGCTTATTTTCCTTTTGTTCATTCAGCATGGAAGTTCAGCTTTTACAGTATTACCACTGAATAATAATCTATTCAAAAAATGATACAAAATTGTTCAGTTCTTAGTGACAAAGTGCTCAAGGTTTGAGTGAAAACTGCAGCAAGAATTCTATTAGCAACTACTTCATTTGTACCTTCCAGAAGTTTTCCTTCTGAGCATGAATGTTTGTAACTGCAATCTGGATTATACTACAGAAAAAGATCTTAAAATGCCACATGTACATTATCCCCAATGGCTCCCCCTGAAGTCTATGTGAATACTGTAAAGATTATAATGCAACTGGTACAGTAATGTGCAATTCGCTATATTCACTATTTCCTTGAGCATGAACTCATTTCAGGGATATCTCTATAATTATTCTCTGGATCATTTAAAAAATCTTCATCAGCTGTACATGCATGCAGCACCAAATGTAATTCAACCAGACTCAGTTGATTGTCTTAGACATGGATATCAATCTTATATGGCAGCTAACATCAGCTCTTTGGCCACATTAGCTTCCCTTCCTTTTATCTTCCTTTTTATTTCTTCACCCATGCCTCCTACCCTCCCCCCCACCTTCCCATTCTCTTCCCTCCTCACTGGCACCTTCCCTTCGACCACAAATGTCACCTTAAACACACTCCAGTTTCATTGCCAGACAAGCGTGTCTGGCAACATTTGGCCAAACCAATAATTATTCTATCACACAAAATTAGCAAAAACAAAGACATTCCCTTCCTCCAGGGGTTCGCAAAGCTGACTTGGCCTGGACATTAACTAGACCGAATACGGTCTGTAAATGCTGTTCTAATTACGAACCTGACATAAATACATTTAAATGAAAAAAAAAAGTAATCCAAGAAATCTACATACCAAAGGTACTTGAAAATCATGCTGTATGCAACATTTATCATATGAATAGTCAAAGTATTGTCTTTTCTCCCACAGTGCGTAAGGTAATGCCGCCTGAAAACTTTCCTGCTATATCCAGAAGAAAAAATTCTACCTCTTGGCCATGCTCGAGAGCAACAAGTCGAAAAAGGCACATTTGCACAGAATGATGAAATCATCCCTAAAATGGTGCACAAACATTACTAAACCAAAACACATTTTGTAAATATCCCTTTGGGGTAACCTTGGATGTTTAAATTATTTCGGAGGTGAAAACCATCTATGCATGAGAAGTGGCGTACTGTGTCATCTTAATATTGAAGTAGATTCCCTTTTTTTTTTTCCTCTAACTTTGATCGACATTTAGAAAAAACAAATTGCATCTTCCTACATGCTTTTCCCCAACAGCCTCTAGCCAGCTGGTTCTGTGTAATGCACAGAATAGCTGAAAAACAGTCTACAAAGTCATTTTTCTTTCCCTAGCAGTTTTTTGGTTTTGATCTGAACTTGTCAATAGCGATACCAGCTGAGATATTTTGGCTTCAGATACATTACCTAATACCCTAATTACCATTAAATGTGGAATTGCAGGTCCGTATATGCAAGTGGGTATGGTCGTTTTTCTGAGATCCCTGATAGCTGATCAATGATGTAATGCCCATACCCCAACCCATAGTTACCCTTCCATTTGTGCATTGAAGTGAAAAGCAAGACAGCCCAGGGTACAGAAATAGCCATGCAGCCATGAAAACCTATGAAGAATCACTGTTTACCCACGACAAGTTGCCTCTAATTTCATTTAGAATTATCCTGGCCGGGGGTCCAATTTCCATTATACCACAGCATATATACCCACAGGTGCCAACATCATCTACATTAATTCAAAACTTGGTTGGTTTGAAGCTATTGTGAGGGGAATCCCGACTGCCTTTCACTCCTTCGGTGTATATGCAAGGGCTTTCTGGCTAGAGGTAACCTACTGGGAAAAAATACCAAAAGTGCCCCAGCAGAAAGGTTCGCATTTTGGTTAGACCATCTATGGAACATGTTTACATCAATAGCCTGCCCTGCTAGATTTCACTTTTTTCATTTCTTGAACATTTGTTTTGTTCGAGTCAGTTTCTCAAAACAAAATTTACAGGTAGTAAATATTTAAAGCAGAAATACCAGACTGAAAATGACTAAGGAGACACCAAAAGGAAATTATGAGCCCTCCTTGAAACAAACAAAAAACACGAAGAACGAAAAAAAAACCCCAAAAAGACAAAAAAGTTATCTTTTATGATTGTTTGTGAATGACAGCAATCTATCTCTCTGTACCACTACAATCCAGACCAAAAAACTTGAACTTTTTAGTCCCCTGAGCTGCACTAAGAAATCATCCACTGAGTCAAAATTGCAAACACTGGAAAATAATCTAACGCCTGATAAAATCTATACATGCGGGCCCCTGTGTGGTCCATAAGTGGACTTATGGAAGCTATGGAATCTGCGGTGCATTCTGGGGTCACAATTGGGGAATACCAGCCACAATATGCAGTAACATTTTTCTCTGCTTCAGGTTTGGAACATCATGTCTTCAAAAATTGTGATAGATACATATAGGTGTGCTTTGAGGCAGAGGCACATCTATGAAAAAAAAAGAGAAATGTCAAGCACTGAAATTGTCCCCCCATCCCTCACCTCCCCCCATGTTTATAGCTGCATCCGACACCAACATTTTTAAATGACGTTATCATAACATCGTCTCAAAACACAAATTAATTTTGTTAACCTTTTTGAGAAGATGATGGCACTACATGAACACTGTAAAACTGAATCATGATTGTGTCCACTGAAGCAAATTGGGTCAAAGTCGTATTTTATCGATTTCATGAATTTTTAGACTAGCTCACCAGCACTGGCAAGAGGTCAGAACCTCTCCTTGGCACACCGCCCCTTTCACATGGCACCTAGAACGCTTGTCATGTCTTGCAATACCACAGATATGTCACTGCTGTTAGGTCATTGACAATACAAATACAAATCTGAATCAAATGAAAATTCCTCGCCCCCCCCTTCCTCAACTTTGGGGGAGGGTTTCATTTCTTCTGAACACCAATGTATGATCAGAGCAGCTTTCAAACATAAGCAGTGAAACCACTGCTCATATTTTTTTCATAATTCTTTTATACTGTATTCAAGCTAGAAAGATAATATAACTGACAAGCGGACCATGCATGCACAGAACTTCAAGTTCACGATATCGAGGATTAGGTCGTGTACATTGAGATACTGCAAGAGGCAGGCCCAACTCTGGATACTAGATGCGGCAGATTGTAAGACAAAGGTGGGTGGTGAGGAGCTGGGATAACTTAAAGGAGGATAGACAGCTGTGACATACAACCTTACAAAACCTTTTGCACTTTTTTCTCGCAAGTCGGTGTTAAGCATACCTCTTCACTGGTGGTAAGAAATTATCAGGATTACCAAAGTTATCAGATAAGTCAGGAAGTGCTTCAGTACACAGACACTCTTGTTATTTTTTTTTTTTTTTTCATTTTTCCTATGTTAACATCTCACACAAAATACTCATGACCAAATGTTTTATGCCTCACACATTCTTTTAACATGTTATTTCGTTACAGGTCATCAACATTTACACCTGGACTCTCCAGGTAAACACCGATGATCTTTAAAATAAAATTCCACGTTTGAAGCATGTGGTGTAAAACAAATCATCATGAATGCTTAGTATTCAAAGAACACACAAAAGTCAAGAACATACGAACATACATAACTACGAAACTTACAATGGTTTTTTTCTGTCCATTGGGGTACTTTCTGACCAAATTTGGCACTTGTGGATCATTTCTTTTTGCCACAAATCTGTTTGAAAAGATAGGCTCACACCCCATTTGGAAGAAGAAAGTTCACAAAGTTACAAATTGGCCATCTTCATCATGACTGCCTCTCCTCATTTTAAAGGGGTAGTGCTAAAAGGTTGCCGGAGCCAGAGGACGCCATGTGGTTGAGTGTGTGTGTGCATGAAGTGCATAATAGAGACAGGTCATCAAGTGAACAGGTAGCTATTGAGGATATTATCCAAAATCAGAGAATTAAGGCTTCGTAGAATAAAATGATGTATGAAACAAATATTTTGTACTATACGTCATTTTGTGTTCCGTGGGCCATTATCTGTTTCAGTTTACCATGCACTTTGTGAGTGAAACAAACATGGCCATCGATAAAACAAATGTAAAACTTATGGATCTCCTGTTTTCATTTGATTTCAACCAAAAGAAACAATTTAGAGTGCACCTATACCAGGTTCACAGTACTCTTTTCAGTTCTCAAGCTTAGTTCCCAGCATCTGAGAGAAATATTAAATTCTGTGAAGGGTTACAAATTTCAACGACAGACATACATATTCATCTCACAGTGATGCTGTGATTACTTCATCACGTACATTTTCCTTTGCAGTTGCGTTTTCATCCCGAGGCCACTGATATTCCTCAAATGGTCAAAAATTTCCAGTGAACCGAGTTTCTTTTGCACTCGCCAAAACACAAAGCAGTCAGGGGCATGTACGCTTTGCCCCTGATACGACAGGGTAAAGCGTGCTTTGTTTATCATATTATACCTGTTTCCCCGTTTCTCGGAGGTCCACACATTTGACTTCTTCATTCTCTTCAAATGTGGCACAAAGTATCATAAGAAGAGATAGAGTGGGAGGGGTAGGGAAGGGACACACACACACATCTTCAAAAGTAGACCACAGACATAAAGGAGTTCTGTACTTTTTAAAATCTGGGTAGACTAAAATCAAACTTCGACAGCTCCTCGATATATGAAATAACCCCGACAGATATATTTTTTGTTGTTTTTATTGCTCCGGTTTTGTCATCCCAAGACACTGTGCTATATGAAGCAAACCGAAGGTGAATAATCGTGTACCTTCCAGCAAGTACACAAATTGTAGCCTCAAGCGAAAGTTACTACACAATTTTTTCTTTCACCGGTAAAATCCGAAGCAGCTGATGTTTGAAATATTTTGACCTTTGCGAAAAGATGTACTACTTTTCCCCTAACTGGGTTTCCGTGCATGCCCGTTACAGAACTTTTAATAGCTCTTCCCACTCTGTACCAGGAATTGCAATTAGACAAGTTTGGAGAGCATTCGTCTTTCCGGAGTCCTTCTTTTCAAATTTGTGGGTTCTATTAACGGTGGCTAAAAGGGCACAAAACTTTCAAGGTGGCGAGAAATGGTAAATGATTCATTTCCAGCTCTCATCCATCCTGAGTTTGTAATAACAAAGAAATGTCCAAAGATTTCGCTGATAATTTTTTTTTTCATATTTTAAAATAGTTGCCTTGTAACTGCAATCAGATATTTTTCAAGCAGGGAGAAGGGCTACCTGTATACACAACTCTTTTCAGTAACATCAACTTTCAGACAAACTGATTTTTTTTTTTTTTTTGAGCTAGTCCAGAATGCCAGAATACTTTTTCCTTGAATTTGACAAGGTTAATAAAAAAGTTTTATAGACAACACAGAATACATGTAATGTGAAAGTTGCAACAGTATAAAGCTTCCTTAAACATGCATCAGAGCAATACATACACCTTCCGGGATTCAGTATATTATGCAGTTTTAATTTCAAAAAACGTTGGCTTCAAAAGTTTAATACAGAATAGCAAAGAAAGGTTTCTAATTATGTACGGATTCTGCCAGAAACACAAAAAACAGGGGGATTTATTACTCCTAAACCCCAAGTCCAAGATGATGCTGTTCTTGGCCAAGTTACAAGTGGGTCCAGGGGGACAAAACCTTGCATCAAGGGCCCAATAAGGTGCAATTTTAAGGGCACAATAAGGTGCAAATTGGGCCCTTATTTGCAATAAGGGCCCAATAAGACCATTTATTTATGTAAGTTCAAAATTGCTGCAAAAGTGTCCTCTAAGTAAGAAATCAACAAGATATCTACAGTTTTATTTTTGTTGAGTATGACAAGCAGGGGGTTACCCACCTTCCTTTGGGAAGGTGGGACAGATCCGCTTCCCCTCCCCCCCCCCCCCCCTTGACAGAGACCCTGATGGAATCAAACTTCTATAAAATTATCTCAGGTTCTAAGCAATATCCTACACAGTGCTTTGTCATGCTTGATTCTCTATTGTTGATCAAACTTTAGCCTGCACTGCTATCTCCATGCCTGATGTTGAGGATCAAACTTTCAAACTTCAGTCTGCACTGCTTCCACATAGTTCATCCCCTCTTGAGGATCAAACATTATCCGGTACAACTTGCCCCGTGCTTGATTCTGAAGTGGATCAAACATCAACCTGCACTGGTTCACAGCTTTTCATCTTGTCATATGGATCAAAACACTAGCCCACACTATGGTCAATCATGCTTCATCCTCTGTTGTTGACCAATCATTAGCCTGCACTGTTTTTCCCATGCTTGATCTACTAAGTGGATTAAAGAATACCCAGTATTGCTTCTCCATTCATGATCCTCAATTGTAAATCACACAATAGCTAGCACTGCTTCCACATCCTTGATCCTCCATTGTGGATCAAACATTTGCCTGCACTTTTGTCCACCGCGGTTGGTCCTCTGTTGTCGAGCAAACATTAGCCTGCACTGCCGACTTTCCCCATATTTGATCCTCCTGGTCTGCACTGGTCCACCATGCTTAATCCTCTGGTGTGTAATTTAATAAACACCTTATGAGAGCATAATTGCATTCCTTAGGAATAATATTTAGATTTTTACAGCTTGCACAACTGTTATATTCTTCATTTTGTGGTTTCAATATAGTACAATCCACATGACAGACTCAATGAAAGGGGAAATACTGTACACTTCGGCATTATGCCAGTATTGGGGCTATACAGCGTGTGGTACAACTGTAGAGCCTTTGTTGATTGTAATGTTTTACGGTTACAATGTTCTTTTGGCTTTTGTAAATCAGACTCTAGAAAACAGACCTTCATACGAAATGAAACTGATCCAAAATAAAACGACAAAACAAAGCTTCTGAGAGCTTGAAAAATGTGCATATCTTCCATCTTCAGTCAGGTTCGCTGAAAGACTGATACAGAGGGCGGCATTGCAAGGAACTTCTTGAATCTGGGGTGAGGAAGTCTGTAAAAGGTACTAAAGGAGGAAACAAACTTAATGAAAATGCCAAGAGGAGAGCAATACTGAGAACTCATGATCATATGGGCATGTCACCTCATCAAGTAGTAAATACCAGTTGGATCAACAGGAACAAGACAGGGGAAAAGAGGGATGGGCTTGTTACAAAAATCAATTTGGAGAAATTACCAATGAAATGCGGACTGAGGGGACAATGGTGATGGGTGTTTTCTAACTTCACGCTATTTCAGAGTAATTTGGGAGATAGAAGAACCTCTGAAAGGTACTTCTTGAATCTTTGGTTTTCTGCTGGTCTGATACCATGGCAAGCAGGAAAACATTAGGGGACATGCAGCAACTGAAGTAAACTGGACCAATGGACCACTAAGAAAGCAAGTCAGCATATTGTAACTTTAGTTCTTCACTAGGTAAAAGTCGACATATACAACCAGACCACAATTGTCTCTCAGGCACCTTTGATAACATAGTTTGGAAGAAAAGAGGTATCTAATGATCATTTGAAAAATGCTTGAAAATATCAAACTTGTGTATCTTTGTCAAAACAGTTAACTTTCAGGTAGGACCTTATACAGCACTGTCAGGCGACCGGACTGATATCACACTCTGATTAGTGCTAATCCTGGGCAATGTTTTCACAGGCAACCAGCGTATCAGGGTACCAGCCTGACGATGTAATTACTGCACTGTTCCTTCGTAAAGTGAAAATTTGCTCTTCTAGAGAGAATCTGTGGCCCTGTGAATGAGTAGAGTAAGCAGTACACTCTGAGATCACTCAACAGCTACTACAACATACAGCACAGTGGAAATGCCAATGTTAACAATATATGCAGACATTTTGGTCGGGTATACCCAGGGGACCTGAAAGCACAACTAGAAACTACCTGATTCCATCCGATTTTTAGGAATCGTTGAAAACTTTGGCATGGCATTCGATAGGCCCAAAATCTCTACAAGACAACCAAACTTTGTCACAAGATTGTCCTTCAGATGACCAAATTTGGTCAGTGCTTATAAAATCATTTACTTATAACATCAACGACAAAAAGTCATGAAATGTGGCGAAGAATTTGCTAACAGAGCAATACAAGTGCACTTCTGGTACAGCAAACCTAGCAATAAGTTACATCATAATGTTTGGCTGGACATTTAAATTCTGATAAGCACAACCTACATGTCGGTTGTCCCTGAGGCTTAGAACTATCAGATGAAATTGCTCAAATTTCAACAATGTCATACAGAGTTTCCTTGGTGATGTTGATTTCCATTTTCATGTGCAAAGGGGGGGAGGGGAAATTAAGACGCCATTAACAGCCACGTGTGCTACTACATGTAGGTGACTATGATATTATTACATAATACTTGAGGGTCACAGGGGAACAAGTGAAGATGGTACACAAAATAGGCATGGAATGAATGCGTCAACATCTAACCGTACGTACACGCAGATCGAACGACAGGACTGATGTATCTGCAGGTTAATGCCAGTGTTTCCATTTTCATGAGCAAGAAAAAATAGGAGGAAAACTTAAATAAACAGCCTCATGTGCTGATACATGTGGGTGACCTTGACATTATTACATAATATCTAAAGGTCAAAGGTGAATAAGTGAAGACCGTAGATAAAATGCCATGGAATGTATGGTATGTGTCAATTTCGTACCATACATAAAGGCAAATCGAATGACAGGACTGACTAACCTGCAGGTTAAATGTCACTTTGGTTCTTGGCACATGACAATTCTATAGAAGGCAGAGTAAAGCTGGGGCAACACATGTCTTTGGCTAAGCAAACTAAGTCTTCAGTTCAAAGATGTCAATCATGTTATAGTAATTATAGTCCTTGTCTACATGCCATATGTTATCACTACAATTGCTTCTTGATTCACGGTATTCATCAAACAAACGGTAGTAACACAATCGCACATTACAGTTTCAGTTGGCCTTCATATTTATATATGTAGTTCACGGAGTCACTGACTTTGAGAGTGAACTGGACGGATTTAAACAGTTCTTCACTGATGAGCATTTTGGAAAACCATCTAGGCCCCCAAACAGCCGTCATTCCTTCACATCCACTAGCCTGACCTCTGGCATTTGACGTGGTCGTCACATGTAGGTTCATCCATCCTTCACTCAGTGCACAGCCTCATAGCTTTGGGCTGCCATTGTGCAGACTGACTGACAGCGAGTATGACGGAACTCAGATCGCATGACTTGAAATGAATGTTCATATCAGAAAGTGATATTCCATCGGTAAAAAGCCCAATTTTAGCTTATAATTGTTTGAACCTCTGGATGCAAAAAGGTTACATGTTCAATAAAAAGGTAACTTTTAACCAAATGGTGTTTCAAACATGGCCACAGAGAACTGAATGCTTTGACCTTCAATGTATGCAGAGGACAAGCACTCATGGGCATCACTGGAATCGCTGGTAACTATAGTAACCATGGACAGCTTGTTGTAAGTCCTCCATATTAGTTCATGTTGCATTTCTTCATGACAATTTGCATCCTGATGACAAGAACTAGTTAACTAACTAAAAAAGAAAAAAGAGTTTTAAGGTAAACTATATTGTTAGAAAGAATCATGTGACCAACCATGATTGACCATAGGTCGTTAATAAAGTGCATTCACTGCCTAAACTTGAAGTGAACGTAAGGCAAAAAATTTCAAATACTAATTTCACAAAATCTGAAAGAAAAATAAGTTCAAATGTTGTAATTCTTTCGATCTAAAATGTTGAACTTTTTCAATTTAATACAGTAGATTGTGCAACAGTCTGTGATGTCATTCTTGTACCACTCAAATTAATGTCTTTGTTTTTCTTTGCTTTTTTTTTTTTTTCAAAAGCCATTGCGCTGTGCCACAAGATGTGATCACTGTCTCAAGGGGGTGACTTTACCGTACAATCCCCATCTCAGTCCCTAAAATAACATGCTATGCAAGAAAACACCAAACTTTTCAGGATTATCAAAAGGTTTCAACTTCAAAAGGAAGCAAATGCAGCTGGTAATGTGAATTGCACTGCAACAAGGGCATCACAAAATTATTGCAAAATTGACAATTTTAAAATTAAGTGAATATACCTTTCAACATTTTCTATCTCAGCAATAGAACAAGCTATGAAGATGTGAGTTGGATGGATAAGATTTATTTTCCAACCTTTAAAAATACATTTTCTTGTAATACTAGACTGTGGGTATATACCTTAAAGGGAAAATATAGGTCACCACAATTTGTATATAGTCCCCTGTCATAATTCATGGATGGCTTTTTCGAATCATGTGACAATGTTATTGTCCTGCTAACTTTATGCAAGTTATTTCTTTACCTTATATGCAATAGTTTGAAACATGAATGATACTTGCAAGGTGTAGAAGAGGAAATTTGTAAAATTTAGCTGATGCTTCAGAATGCTTATTCCTTTAAAGGAGAATTGGTAGTCATGACATACATTTCACATGCCTTTTTGCACTTCCATCTTTATACAAATTGGGTATAATCATATCTCCTTAACAGATTTGTGTTAACAAATGATACATCAATGGCATAATCTGTCATAAAGTGCACCAGAAGAGAGAAAAAAGCGTTGATTTTTGTTTCCCCTTGACGTCTCCTAGATAATATTCATGAGCCCTTTCTCCAATTTGGAGAAAGAAAGAGCAACAAAAAGTTTAATGTAAAATGCATGTCACATCTAACTATCCTCCTTTAAATGACTGTTTGTACAGTAATGTTATATACACGATATCCTGCACTCGTTAACATAATTTGAATCAAAACCACAGTGAACTATACTTGCAAGATAATAAAGAGGACCATGCAGATCGGATGCACACAGCTGGGACTCATTCGGCATTAAAAACATGTCGAACTGTAGCCTAGCTATTCAACTTTTATTCTTTGTTTGCTGATTGGATCAGTTCTATGTCCTTGAACTTATCCACATTACACAGTATCCACGTGCCATTAGTAATTTAAAGTAGCGTGGTGACATTTGAGTTTCTCACCGGTGTGTTGCACTGCAACTTTAAACACGTAAAGAACAAAAAAAAACAAAAAAAACAAAATAAAGGAAGCACATCTGAACAAAAGAGACAAATCTGAACAAGAAAAAAAAAAGCATTAGCTGGTGATCACAATATCCTCAAAGTAATACATTACTGTAATGTGCTGTTTAGTCTGTTTTGTGTGACTTTCCTCCCGGTTTGTGACGATGGATTCCTGCACAATTACCTTGATCTGGAACAGCAAGACCCACGATTAAATACCGAAGGTCTATAAAGAACATCACGTAGGGGTGGCTGTTTAGACACTTGTTAATCACCGTAACTGCCAATCCTGAACATACACTAGTAGTGTCCAGGTCATTTGCAAATGCTTCAGATTGTTGGCGATCAATAGTTAGCCAGGGCAGGCGATATGGTTCTGCCCTGAATTCAATCCTCTTATTATTCTTAACTTCTAGCTGCCCGTTTTTAATCACTTATGATTACAACAAACATCAAGATTCGTACTTCTGTTGGGTTGCAAATCTAACTTTGCAGATGGCTAAGCAACCAAGGGCATTGATCTGCATGAAAAAAAAAATACTGACACTTAAAACAGTCACATGGAATAAATGCACTCTTGGTAAAGAATGCTGGCCTTCATGACATTAAGATTTGCATGTGCAAGATTTTCGGAGAAAAAGGAATTTACAAGCATGTCCTTTAAGAAGTACAATGACAAGGGGAATGTGGGGCCAAATGAAACCTATCAAGGCTCCATTGAAAGTTGTGTCAAAGGAATTACCATGCATTCCTTTAGTTGATCACTACAGTCAGAGGGTAACTGAGACCATACCATGGTCGTTTGGAGACGGATCCAATGATTTCGAATCACCTCCCACCCTCTTCCCGAAGACAGTGCACATTCCATGGATGCTGATGTACGCAGAACTTTTTGAGTCCAGCAAGCACAATAATTTTGCGAAAGTAACTGTATCCCCTGATTGATCTTCCTCTTCATTTGGGCAGGCATTTTCTGTTACATATGGTCATCAGTATTCTAGCAAGAAGATTCTGAGTGGTGACCTTATAAATGCTTTCTCAGTGCAAGCATGAATGCTGTCCTAGGAAACAGGTCTAAGTGCCCCCTCCCCTGTGGCATTTTTATTTTTTCAGTTAAGTCTTGCCGAGAATGGTGAATGGTGCCATTCTTTTTTTTCTACTTCTGAACTAAGTTTTTTGATAACGTGTATTTCCGTGAATTTTTAGACACATTCCATGGAATTTTCATTGAATTACATGCTGGCCCAGTAGTCTGGTAATTTGCTCTTTGTGCCAGCCATTAAGAGGCCAGTGCCAGGCCAGCATGATGGGAACCTTTGTGGTCATTACCAAAATGTGTTCAAAGTGTGGAAATGCGATCGATTCTAACACTCAGCGATAGGCAAACGAGGGTGGGCTAGGCCTTAGAGGGCGCGGTGCTAGGATTGGTTTCGAGGACGATTTAAGCATAGGGCCAAATGTATGTATTAGTGAGGCAAGGGGTATAAAGTATATGTCTACGATGTGAATTCTAACATTCATTCAGAAAGAAAAATTGACGGAAGGTAGGAACAAAAAAAATATAAGTCACAGGCCCTTTGAGTGTAATGTCTGCAGAAAACAATAACAGGAATCAAATTAATAGATTATGGTAACCAATGGCAAAGCATTTCTCAGTCCACTCAGTTTGGTAAAAAAAACAAAGTTGCTTTTGATAGAACCTACACCCCAGCAGATAAACCCTGAAATGCTGCTTTAAAAGTTGGTTTGTCAAAGACTTGACATAAAAAGCTAAACTTATATTGTCATTACAATGTCCTAGACACAAATACCCTTTTTCCATGTACTTAGGAGGTTGTGTTTTCTTTTTTTTTTTCTTCTCTCATCTTCGTTATCTTTTCTTTTTCTTGTCTTTTTTCTCAGACAGGTTTGATGTATTATACACTTACAATATTGATCAACATTACCTAAAGCTTCTGCTGCCAATTTCATTAAAAATTGCATAAAATTCTCGACACATCCGTTGGAACTCCACCAGTTGTTTGCTCAGCAAAGGGCAAAACCACTTTAGTGAGGTTCAAAGCTTGAAAATTTGGCGAGTCCATGCGAAAAACATATTTTCTCTTAAAAGGGCGTGATTTATCACCGGGAGAGACACGTCGCCAACTCCGTTATTGATCTCTGACAAAATTTTTTTACATCCTTTTAATTTTGTCTATAGATGGCAAAAAAAGAGAATGAGACAAGAAGACTAGAGAGAGAGTGTTATAAGGAGGAGAGCAAAAACAAAAGAGAAAGCTTAAGAAAGAATAAAGAGAAAGATAGAGTACAACACTAAAAAAGGGTTTTGATAAATTTGAACTAACTTAATGCAAAACTTGGTTTGGCCATCATATAACCGTATTTTTCGTTTCATGGCAAGGAATTTTAATTGATTGCATGAAATGACGGCGATTCATCACACGGAATATATCTGACAGGGAGATCGTCGCGGTCGTGATTCATAGCCGCGATTTTACCGAGAGCATGTATCCTCCACAAATAAATAAGCTCATTTACTAGCAATTAATTTCTCATTACCGGACACGACTGGATGGCAATATGTACGTGTGCTCATCATTCGCTCGGCGATGGCCCGTATATCATTTTTTTAAATGCCACAATTAATTGAATATGTAACATTCCCAGCCCCTCTCAAGGGGGACGGCCTGATCTCTCGAGAACATGCAGAGAATAAGAGCAAGGCAGGACCATCAACTGACTCCCAACTAATTTGTTTTTGCCAAAATCTGATGAAGATAGTAACAACACACATGGCAAAATTGCAAACAACTTCAAGTGTGTACCAAAGTTTTAACAAACTAGCACTTACTAAAGAAAAAAATTACCCAAAAGGAAAACCGCAATAAATCTCTATGTAAGTTTGCATAAAGAACATCATTTGAATAATGATATTGATTTAGCTATCAAATATAAACCAGGGTAGAGAAGAGATGGGGTACATTAAGGGGTCTCATTTGTTTTCGGCGAATCTAAATTGTACCGTTTGCCGATCGTGATACGATACAGCGCAGTTGATTCTAGTTTTTACAGTATTAAACTAAAACTGACTTTGCCACTTTCTGGTTCACAACCTGACACACGTAGTGCGAATCTCCCTTGTCATATGGATACAGTAAGAACTTCAATACGGGAAACACCAAGCAGCAGCTGGAGAAGCTGGAGGACCATGGCCCCCTAACAACGGTCTTTTTGGGGCACCACGAGGGTGGAGGGGCATGTGGGAGATCTAGGAGGGCAATTTCAGGTGAATTCTAGGTGGTGCTTTTAACCAAAACTTTTCTTGTATGCTCTGTGCCACTCCAGGGTGGTGCTCACCCAATCTGTCTACCCCCTAATTTCAGCTACTGATAATGTAACTGATGATGAGGGCCACTTGAACATTGCCCCCCCCCCCAGGAAGGTGCACCCATACCACCACTGACACCAAGGAATGGTAGACTGAGAGCCATTCTGAAAATGTCTGCTCATATTGAAGTCTGTCATTTGTTCATCACCCTCGGGATGATGAAGTTGTCAACATCTTGTAAACAAAGTGGACGTGTTGTCAACCCCATAACCACCAGGGTTGTAGTTTAGGCCAGCCTCAGGCATCTCAGGGTTGGAGCGACCTCAAAGCCCCGCGGCCTCTCTACATTGAGTGGTACATGCCTCTGTTCAAGGCTTACCCTGGCCTCGTTCTACCAGGGCTCAACAACACTGGGAAACATGAACATGATGTCAACATGATACACATATAACAACATGAATGTCATCAATAGCGCATATATACACATTGTTCAAGGTTTTACTGGTATTTGTATTCGATAAAAAGGAACATCCCAAGTAAGTCTGTAACTATATGCATGGCTTTGTAAATGGGATTTGTAGAATTTCAAATGCTACACATATCACTTTAAGTAAACATTTTGCATTGGAATAATTTTTTCACACCATCTTCTCATGTCCATGCATTTTGCAAAACAGCACCCTACATGAACTAGTTTATATCAAACCAGGACATTCATTTACTTTTTTTTTCCAATTATGAAAGTTAATTACTGACTAATTAAGGTATATACTTGAATCTCAGGAAAATGTCTGCCAGACAATTGACTCTGTGGCAGTAATCACATGCAACCAGTCTGTCAAATTCAACCAATCACTGATGGCGTCTTTATTGATGAGCACTACTGCAGATGGATTCATTCTTAGATATTCCTTTGGAGTGAGGCATCAGTAGTAAACAAATCTATACAGTGCACTAGCATGTAGAAAAGTGAACGGGAGTAACAACCAGTGCAAAGTCAAAAAACTTCAAAAGCTGGTACTATTATGGCACAACCTGACATTTTTAAACACTCATGATATGTGGGGAGAGGGGGATTATTGAGACTTTGTATATAACAGAAACTAGTCATAAAGAATGCAAAGCAGAAAGTTGCACACTGTTTGCCTTTATTTCATCATTTCAATTGGGAATTGTCTATGTCTAGAAATATGGAATTTTAATGTCACCATGGTTTGCGACAGTGACAGATGCAAATTACTGCTGTAAAGGCGGCATTGAATGTATCAAAGTATAAACATATTGTTACTTGATAAAACAAACAAATATTCTAGCCACACGCAATCCCGTCACATCAACTTCTACAGTATTTCTAAAAAAAAAAAAAAAAGAAGAGCAAAAAATATTAGTTGCACCATGAAATTTATTTTAATCTTAGCTCAAACTCTGACAACTTACAATTTTGGTTCGTTTTTTTACATCAAATTACTGTTTTCAAATATCCAATGACACCCTTTATTCTTTTTTTTTCTTTGATGGAGTAGCTGGGTGCATGCCCCTATTGAAACAGTCACACTGGAGGGGAGTCAGTCCTAACCCAAACATTTTCTTTTTCTGCACTGATGTTATCTACTCCAAAGATGGACTTAATACAGGCAGGAAATTTATCTTCCATGCAAATAGATTGTTGAAGCTACATTGTCATGTTGTGAGCCGAGAGCTATCAAACAGGTCTGCAAATTACCTCACTGACATCTAGATAGTGCCTGCATGTGCTCTATTAAAACAATGTAATTTGATGCGGCTTATGGAAAGTATTAGTTTACATCTCCAGATATGCTGTTGACCTAATTTTTTTTCTTTTTTTTTCTTTTAATTCTGGTTCCTTCTTATTTATTCATTTAACAATTCCTATTTGCAAATCAACTGTCGCTTTTGTTTCAATTTCAAGTCTATGGGCTCACCGCAACATGATCTCTCGTATTTAGTCAGATCTGATCGGCGAAAGAAACAAAATTTCAGATCATGCAAGGAGGAATGGGCATTTGTGAAGCTCAGTAAGTTCAGGATCATACATGCACTCTTAGTCTTACGCAAGACACGTACGTTTTGTCATTTTATTACTCCAAGAACTAGCACTTTTGGATGGTACAGTAGTTTGGGAAGTAGGCACAAGTCCACTTAGAGTTGTATTGTTGTGAAGGTAACAGGCTGGGTTAACGGTTACCAGTATTTCCTTGGTGATGGTACAGCGATGTGCATTATAGTTGTGCAGAGACAACGGTATTAAGAATGAGGTATATACATTTCATCATGCCAAATATGGTGTCTTTCGCTGATAGCAAGCGGTATATACTGAAACTCGCATGGGTGTTTCTTGCAACTAAGTCAACTCGCATTAGTTTGGGGGAATTAGCAGCAACCAAACAGGCACTATCAGTATAGATCTCTCTCTACACTCAGAATCCATTCAGGCCAAATTACAACCATTTTTTTTTCATCCCTTCCTGCCTTTTAAAATTAAGGCCAGTTATAAATGTACCACAGTTGCAAATATATACTAAAGTCATGTCAGGGTTCCCATTTGGATGTAGATATTTTGTTTCTTTCCTGGAGAAGCAGAGAGCATGAGATCTAATGGTTCATGCATAGACATTTTAACATCAAAGGACTGATAAGATGGATACAAACCTTCACAGAGGATTGTGTCTAATTCAGCCAGTTATTACCTTCACACAAATTCCTGTCAAAACCCTGCCATGAAAGCCCCAAACTGAAACAATACAATAGGCACCTAATTCCATTTAACTGTTAACACAGAGCAGCTATACATGCCTTTCAAGGCCTCATCAAGTTTTATGAAATAATGTGTTTAAAAAAAGATTTGAATTGAGCCCCGTTTAATGTGAGAATTTGACGTATCACAGATATTTCTCATGAATCCTGCATTATCGTTTATGGCTTTGTTCTCCATTTTTTTTTTTTCAAAAACATTTCAATCTTACAGAACCTTCCCCCCCCCCTTGAAGCAGCGGGCGCCTCTTTCAAATGAATATAAAAATTCTGTTATTCATATTTTCGGTTTGACCTATTTCATCACCTCGGCTTCAAAGAAGAGCACAATCTGGCAACTTAACATCTCGATCTCCTTCACTGATCTGTCAAACCGTTTAAGCCTCTCACTGACGGCCCAAATACACAAAATTTTTACAAAGCATGAGAACCTAACACCTTCCACTCATTCCATAAAGTTATTAAAACTGAAAAACGGATGCATATTTCACCAAAAGGAAAAGTTAATAACGGGTGGGAGAGAGCGGAAAATGATTCAAGTATCCTGCCTTTGATTGACGTGTTTTTGAAAGCCCTCGCTCAGGTAAGCTTTCTTGGAGGAGCATCTCACGAATTATTGCGACATCTATCTGAATATTTCCATTTTTTATCCAAAAACCTTATACCTAGTCGGATACAACAGATACAACCCAAAGAGGCGTCTGGGGAGTAGAGAAACTCGGTTGATTGACAGCTTAAACTCTCTCGGGCGCGGAGGCTCCGTAGCAAAGTTGGACAATTTAAAAAAAAATGAACTTCATCAGGTTTTTAGCATCAATTCTCAAATTTCCAGGTGTAACACACCTTGAATGATTGACGCTTCGGGTCAAAATCGAAAAACATCTGCATAGAGCTATTTTGAAGAGGGGTGTTCTGTTTCCTTGGGGCCACATTTTCATTTTCATTTTGGCTGTCCCACATTCAGGCTTATGCACACACAGGCACATTATGTA
Source organism: Stichopus chloronotus (assembly GCA_021234535.1). NCBI lineage: Eukaryota > Metazoa > Echinodermata > Holothuroidea > Aspidochirotida > Stichopodidae > Stichopus > Stichopus chloronotus. The sequence continues at coordinate 27,949,392 of CM037832.1, read as the reverse complement.
TACATTAGGCTTTCGTCAAAAATTTCCTCCTTTTCGTGAGCTATTAAAACAAGGACTGAACAGAACCGGATCGGAAGAGATCGAGAGAGCTTTTCTCTCATATGATGGTTAAAAAGAAAAATTAAAATTGATACAGAAAAGCCTCTTTTTCTTCTTCTCGTTCCGTCTCTTAAGGCATCGAGCCTCTCATAACCAGGGCAATTAAACTATGCACAGGAACTAATTTCCTGTCCTTATGGATTTTCCATTCTGGAGCAGTAAATGAATTCTTTCAAGTTTTTATCTTCTTTTCTCTTTCTCTCTTTCTAACTTTCCATCTTCCTTTTTCTTTCTTTTTTTTTTCTTCCCCTAGCTCTTCTGTTATTCCTCTTATAATCTTGCTTCTTCTCGATAGCGATATCAAAGGCCTCTTTTTATTTTCAGGTGTGCTCAATTATGTATTCATATTTTTATCCAATCGAGCCAAAACAATTGTCTGTATCGGGAGAGATACGACATGAGGCCCCCAAGGGTCTCTGATTGAGTTATCTATCCAGGCTAATCAAGTTTTGATTGCATTGTGGCGGGAAATTTTGCATGCAGGTGAGTAGAAGATTATGTTTGTGTGCTGAAGTGGAAAGATATTCCACGTCTGTTTGCATATTTTTCCTGCATTATTGTGCCATCTTTGGGCTCAGGGATGGAAATCATGTAGAATGGTTTTTAGCAGGTGGAGCAACAGGGGTGAAGAAAAATAGTTACCAGATTTGCTACAAAAAGACTCTCACCGTGCCGGGATTCTGCGCAACGCCACTAAGGTGTGAAAAATCGATGGATGTATCGGTGGAAGGCCAACGTAAGCAACCGGCAAAAAAGTCAGGTGCGCCTTCGGATAATCTATGCATCTCTCTTGTATGGACATGTAAACTTATTCTCCTCACGTTTGTCCCCGTTACTTCTTCTGTTTTTGTTTTTTTTTCTCAGTGCGAAAAGTACAGGCAAGACATATGGCAAAAATGAAATCAATTCTTGACTGAAAGAAAGGGGGAAGTACTACTCGAACTTGATTAAACAGATTATGTAAAGTACTTTACAGTGGTGCACTAAGACATGATACTTACTGAACTTGTCAAACATGTAAATTTACACTTAATCATGATTGCATCAATTCATTATTTACTTTGATGGCATAAACGCGTCCTTTATATCCTCTCGATTTATATCCTCTCAACCAATTTCAATGATTGCTCTGGCAAATAAGGTAAAAACAAAAGAACAGAAGAAGGGGGGGGGGTTATAGAATAATTATCATACACATTCATGATGGCCTGTTACTTATTTTGAGAGGGTAAGATTTCAATATTATTTGTGGAAGTATTACAGGTCAAACATTTACAATTAAACCATATTATTAGATAACTAAAGGGTTTCATTGAATTGGTTCACAAAATGTATGATATTTTGTAACACCTGTTGAGTATTACTCACGACTGATCAGAATCGTTTATTGAAAATCTGTTACCAGGGACCTTGTTTTTGTTGAGGTATTAATCACAGGTATAAACCCCTTTTTTTATTAAAAAAGTACAATTTCTAACATTTTCAACAGTAGGAATGGATACATGACTAACGAATGAGGCTGATTGGAAATATTGGCATTTAATGGTTTCATTCAAACATGTCACAAAATCATAAAAAAGAAATATCAACTCAATGAGGGCTTTGTCAAGTCTCTATCTTTCATTTATTATCATCTTATTATATTGTGTGGCTGTGGTATCACCATTAATGTACATGCATGCAGCAAAGCCATTCTTCTCCATGCTCTTTAACGTCCTCTATTTTCCTCCATTCTTTTTCATCATCCTCCTTCATATTTCATCCTCCATATTTCATCCTCCATCTTCATCCATACCATCCTCTTCTATACCATACTCTTCTATACCACCGTCCTCCATCTCCTCTCCCATTATCCATCCTTCTCCATTCTGATCTTTCCATCCTCCACTGTCTTTTAGTCCCTTCCACTTTCCTCTATTCTCTTTCATCTTCCTTCATCTTTCATCTTCCTTAACCCTCCTCCATACCATTCTCCTCTATACCATTCTCCTCTACCTCCTTAATACTCCTACATCCTTTTCTATATCCTCCTCAATTCTTTTTCTCCATCTCCATCTATCCTTCTCCATTCTCTTACACAGTATATCCCACCACCAGCCACCACCACCACCAGGAAGCTACGTGTAAGCTTCTGCAACTGTGGTTGAGAGTGACTGAACGAGAACAGCAGTCCATCAATATAGGAATATGTACCACAGACAAGGTGTTAACAAGTCATCCCATATTATCTGCACTTGATAAAATTACAAATGTCTGAGGTAAAACTGTGTCACCATGAATGTATTAAAGGAGAGGCCACAGTCTGTGTGACTGTCACTGAGGCCTGTCAAAATATGACCAAACCTGTTCCAGCTATCCCGTCACATATACAGGTCCATACATATGTATGATCCATGCCCCCCCAATTCTCCCTATATGTCCTGACTAACCCACATCCATGATGGCTCCACTAGACGTACTCTACATCACTATTCATCTTGACTCTATTATTTTATCACTTAACCCAAATAGAATGTCCTTATTTATCCAATTAACTCAAAGGAGAAGTTTTCAAAGACCCTAGACAAAGACTCCAGCATTGTCCTTTGTTAATGTTCGTGATGTCCCAGCCATGAAATATGGTATCCAAAGTTTGTGCCATTATAATTAATGGACACCAACATGGACTGTGTACTGTACATTGTTTGGACTGAGTATTAAAAGCAGATCTATTTACATTGTTTACCGAATCTAACAAATTCCAAATATCAGCACATTAAGTTAAAATTATCCTTACATTGTAAATATCTTCACAAATCTAAGAGATTGTTGGACAGAACATGATGAGAGGTAAATTCACTTATGAATCCAAAGGTATTAAATAGTGTGAACAAATTTGATACGAACTGTTTTGCAAATGAGTGCTTCAATTGGTTAGCATTCAACCCATTTTGAATGGCAGTTGTTAAACAAAACATTGCAACTGTGCCATGAGAAAAGTTGTGGATTTCATATATCAAACAGAATCCAACTTTGCAGGTACTGTGGGACCACAGAAAACAGGGATATGCAACTATTGCACAATTCACCTTCAGTTGAATCCCAACTGGGCTTTCAAGGGTCCCAAATTGTGATGCGGACCCTGCTATTTTGCCCACTGATTTAGGATCTTACAGACCAAAAACGAGGTCAAATCTAAATCAAGACTGGACAAAATGACTTTGCTTCTTGTCAAAGGATTGCAAGTCCCTTTGTAATCAGTAAATTATGAATTTCAGGATCCTAATCAAATTTATCTTTATTGCAACAGTCCACCATTTCAATTAGAATAAAATGTCAATGAAGGAGATCATGAGTTTTTGCATGACTGTCCCTGTAGACTAACTATAGACAGGATGGGACAACAGACAGACTGACAGGCAGACAGACAGACAGACCGATAGAGAGACTGAGATAAAAAGGAGAAACACATAGGTATCAACACAAACAAACAGAAAGACAGGTAGGCAAACACAAAGGAAAAAAGAAGATAGAAGATACATGCACAGACAGGAGAAGACAGTCAAACAGTGACTTCCAATGCAGAAACATACAGCTATACTACTGTAAAGACAGTGCAAAGACAAAAGTAGATACCCACAAATCTATTTAGAGAGGGGACAGTCACACAGATAGAAAAATAGCCATACAGTTGTATCTACGCATACTTCAACCTCTTTATAAAAGTACATATTTGATAATGTCTCTGCACTTTTTATAGACGTTAACTAGGTTAGGGGTCAAACCCTGAACACTTTAAGAAAGCTATAAGGAAAGGGGATACTGCTTTAACTTTTGACATCGATTGCATCGCTCTGAATGTTCCACGTAATGAGTGTAATATTACAGATGCCATGGTACGTACACCGTCAGCACTCCTCCAGAAGCACAGACCTATGACGGACGATTTCGAAGCAAGATCAGAAAATCCACCGGACGGTGCTTGCAGCCTCACGCCTACGATAAACCTCTTACCTGTTACACCATCTCATCCTCCCATCTATCACGTTGATTGTTTGTCTTTTATGAGATACTAATGTTACACTGTTTACTTCAATGAATCAAGCTCAACATCTGAAATGGGATTTTTTTTTTTTTTTTTTGCTTTCTTTGATAGGTCATATCAGTGTCCTACAAATAACATACATACATACACATCCGAATACAATTCTGTCATAATACACAGCAGGAATGGCAAAGCTAGAGTAGACAAAATTTTGTCCAAAAAGACGCGGACAGGCAGAAGAAGCGTTCTCCTACCTAATGTGGAGTGGCATATATAACCGCCGCAGGCAAAAACATTGTCACGTATCAAACACTGGTAGATGTTCTCACCAATTTTCTACAACAATGTCATCACCACAGCAATAACGGCAAAACATTAAAAAAAAAGGACATTGAAAAAACAACGGATGTCGGACGCTCAGATTTGTGATATGTGTCAGGCAGTGTCGTACAGACAGGTGAATTGCTCTTACATATTTTGCAAGATTCTAAACAAGGGAGCAAAGCATGAACTGTATGGTAAGCTTAAAGAAAATTTTTTTTCTTTTTCATTCATTTTTAACAGAACGCAGTCAACAGGGGCTGCAATGACTGAGGTGCTTCAGTTCATCACAGGGAATAAAGACAAAAATCACATGCGTTTCTCCGAAATTATTACTGGACAGTCATTAAAAAGGTGTCATAGGGCATCAATATAGTAATTGCATAGTTGTAGAAAGGAATATTACAGCTAGTTGAAAAGATGATCACAGAGCATGGAACAGCAGTTGAAATTTACTCCCAGAATTTTTCGAAGGTGTAGTGACAGCCCCGAACGGAGCGAAAGGATAGCAATGAGCAACAGTTGTCTCACCTGGAAAGAATGACTGCATTAGTCATTCACGTCAACTGAGAGATGCAATTTTATCGAACGGTATGATGGGAATGAAGGAGATTGTACACTTTAGATGTAAACGGGAAAAAAAAACCAGCATAAGAACACATAAAAAAGAAGTTTCTAGTTCCTGTTAAAAAAAAAGTTTCTCCACTGCATAGTTACTCTCTGGTCAGATTGAGTTTATTTTTTTTCCATCATAAAAAATATAATGTATAACTTGCAAAAAAAAAAATGTCTTGTACAGGATGACCAAACGATCTCTCCAGTTTTTATAGTGGTGTCATGCAGCATAAAGTAGCTCACATCGACACAGTGATGAGACACATAAACACAGATTGCTGTGCTTGTACTGCCAACAGGCCTTTCAGATTCGTGGAGTGGGGAGGGGGGGGGGGGAGAGGCCTCTGCACCCAAAATTTCCTGAAAACTTCATTGTGGATGAGAAACTACTGTATTTTTTCTAATATTAGGGAAAGTGGAATGTTTTACCAAAAATTCCCATTCTGACCACAGAAATCATACCTTTGAGTCTTCAGTGAAGTCTTTTCGATGTAACACTCATTAATCGATACAATGATGAGGCACACAAAACAGTTTGCTATGCTGCCAAGAGGCTGTTCTGAGTTTCCAGAGCCTGTCTCAGAGAGAAAAAAGGGTTAAGGGGCACACATGCAAATTTTTGGAAATTTAGAAACTACCTCAATTTTTTTTTTCAACCCAAATCTGCAAGAAATCAGCGGTACCGGTCAGCCCATTCGATGTCAGAGATGGCACAGTTAACTGGTACTAATTACGTGACCCAGGCAAGAATATTATGACGTGTGCAGGAGATATATGGGTCTACAGGTACAAATGTGAAAACAATTATATGAAAAATAGAAGGTCTTTCATTTTCCCTGATTGAAATTGATAAATTTCAGGCCAAGATCAATTTGCTTGTTGACTGCTGTGGGAACTTGCTTGCAAAAGTGACTGGATCATATAGAGAGGAGAACCATGAGGTTAAACATACAAAAACTCAGGTGGTTTGACAATTTAAAAAGCTCTTGAACAAAAGAGTATACCCCTTTTCTGCACTGCAGACTCATCAGATGTAATTGCAATATCTTGTTCATAACTTACAACATTGGTGTTTTGATCAAGAAAGACAGCTCTGGCGAATAAACATTTCCAAGTGTCTCGATGTTACAAAACTATCATGTAAAACTGGCAAAATACTGCAATTAGTCTTTACTGTTCTTTAAAACTCAAGTTCTTACTTTTCACCTTGAAATCCGACACCAGTGGAATATTTCGATTGAATTTCTTGTAGATGGACCTTGAAATATTGCAAATATTGAGGTCGCATCTCTTACACTATCCTCGTGATACTTCTTTTTCAGACAGTCAAGATATATCGACAAATACGAAGGATAATTCGTAGTAGTTGTGATTTTATGACATCACAGATTCCCATGATGCAATGCACTACGGTGGGAATAGGTAAGTCTTTAACTATCCATACCTTCCAAATGGAACATGCTATTAAGATGTGAAGAGCAACACTCCACGAGGAACAAATACACAATTAAAAGGATCCAAATCTGCAAAGCTCATAAACCCTGCAGAACGGATTACATAATCCTTTTGGACACGGCAAACAACTGTGCAATCATAACTTCAAAACCATTTCAAACAGCTTATCTTTTTTTCTGATTGGTGACCTACTGCCCTGAAGTTAAGACAAACAACATGCAGATAATACTTAAAGGGGGTTTAAAGGAAGTTAAAAATTAAAAAAAAAAAACACTACATAGAGGTGCCTCAGAGATAAAGCTCTGCTATCCTGAGCAGACTGCGATGTTTAACATGTACGTACGTATATAATCATGCCATGCATCTCCAGCTGATTTGTGGGTTGTGAATCCTCTAAATGATGAACTGTTTGCTTATGGTTTTATTGCACACTTCACTTCTCTTGTGTAGTCAAGATGCCTGTGTATCTATCTTTTTTTTTTTGTATAATCCTCTATGCACACAACAAGACAACCCATACAACATATATGCATCCCTCAATAAAATGTATGGATAATGCCTGGTTGGGGCAGCAAATAAATTCTGGCATACTTGACAACTTCTCTATTTCTTTTCAAAGCATCATTTATTTCCATCATCTCTCCACTTCTCTCTATCATGGACGTCTCACCCTGCTTCCCTTCTCAGTGAGAAGTTCTCCCACTTTCAGTGAAGCAGCCTTCAAAAAAAAAAAACACATCAGTCCGGGCTGAGCGGGGATGCAAAAACTTTTCCAAAGAGACAAGAAAAAGGCCCCCACAAAAAGAAGAAAAATTTAATTTGTGCTTTTATGTGAAAGACTTTCTTTTTGGGAAAAGATGATAAAAAATGAGCCAACATATTTACAGAGTCACTTGTTAAATGTAGGCCATTTGCCACATGACTTGAAAATGCATCATATTTGTCTGGCTTAATACACTCAGCGGATAACTCAGTCCGACAAAATAGATAAGAAACTTAATTTTCCGCAAAGTATCAGAAATTGTGGATGCCTCTTATGATGTCATGCTGATGTCATGGGGATTGATGGGCAAACCATACATTGGTTTATGGTGCAGCAAACATTTTAAAAGTATTTATACATCTTTGAGCAAATCCAGAACCTCTCCCCGCCGGAGCTAGAAATTAAAATTGATGGCCTTGCATGAAAATGAAGTAGAGTTTGCATTAGGGGCTATATTTTAAGTGTTCTGTAAACTTACGGTAAGTAACAGGATATGTATCAATTTACCTGCCAGTTCAGTCATATTTTAAAAAAGAACAAAGATACATACGTCCGTGAGATGCACTCACTTTTTTTACAAGGAACTTGTCACGTCAGAAGACCTCTCGAAGGTCAAAAACTGATCAAATTTGAGATATATGAAAGTAAATTAAGACCTGTATAAGATTTGATATTGCAATAAGACATTGGCTCAAAGTATTTTTTTCCTTCTCTTTTGACTTGTGAGCTGGTAAAGACATAAAAAGTGTGGCTGTTTATCAAGAAATAAACAAGAGGAATTTTTTTTTTTTTTCGGTGTGTGTGAGTGTGTGTTCATATGTTTAGCAGTGAATTCCTTACAACATGCTGGGCCATATTCCAGTCGAGAATCTTGCACAGTATAAGCGAGACTGGCATCATGGTGAAATATCTGGTACTTTTACCTCCCCCGCAGTGCTGTATTTTATCGCCATCCATCGTCGTGGATGACAGGAAATGCAAGGAATGATGGTACAGAAGGCTATCTTTACGTCACAATGCAGGATAATCACCGGCCAACCCATCTAACAAAAACTTTGCACATTCTCTTTTCATCACAATGACAATGTTCTCATTCCAATTTATAATCAGTGAAGTCCGTTGTAAACGTTTCTCGCAGAAGGAGTTCTCGGTATCCAGTTCTTCTTCTTGTCATGAAAGAATAATCCAGACCATCACCGAATTCCCGCTGCCACGAGTGGAGAATACGTACAAGTCATTTACCAGCATTTGATCCACAAAAATATTGAACCGGCAACACATTTCACACAAAATAATGTTCCAGGTACTAGCCTCATGAATAATTCATCAACGCAGCATGATGACGTAAGAGTTCCACAATGGTATTGTTTTCTTTTGTTTCTACGTGACCCTCTATGTCATAGACTTTGTCAGCCTATGAAAGAAAGAACTTTGATTCGAATGATCCACATCTGCATACTAAGAGCAGATCGAGAGTTCCTGACATGTTGTTTCACATCATTACAGAGTTAGGAGGACATTTTTATCTGCTGGTGAACAATCTGCTAGGTTTATTTTCTACACATGTACATACTTGTTCAGAAGACAAAGTCAATAATAATGCTTCTCCCTTGAAAAGCACTGAAAGGACACCTTTTTCTGAATTTATTGTTTTCTGCAATGCATACAATGCTAGAATTAGAAAGAATGGTCACCCTCTACAAAACAGTCCTGTGACAATTTATGTGGTTGGTAATATATTTTCATTGCACCTCAAACTCCACTCCAACATCTAGTTCATAACTTCAAGATAACTGCTGTTTGAAGAAAGATAACTCCAGCCAAGAATGGTTTCCAGTTGCATCAGGGTTACAAGATATCAAGCCAAACTGGCGTATTGCTGCAATAAGCCTCTGTTGTTGCTTTGAATTTGAAGTGCCTACCTAGCCTTGAAATTTGTCACCAGTGAAAAATTTAGATTGGTTTTGTTTGTACATTGACCTTAAAATGTTGTGGAAATTAAAGGTCACGTCTACAAAAGGATCAAATCTTTTTCTTTTGAAGACAAAAAAAAAAGAATGTTCAAGTAGTTGTGTCTCTGTGACATCATCACAGATTACCCATAACACCATATTTCACTGTGAAATAGATATTTCTTTCAAAATCCAGTAACTCCTTAATGGAATATGCTACTGAGATATGGTTTTCAGGGGAAAGAGTTTCCTAACTTTCATGAAATTTCAATCATCTTTCGTGGCAAATCTCTATGAGATGTTTGGAACACTTTAATGCCTTCTGCACTTGGAGTAATTGTCTTCAATGAGTGAGGTTTACAGGATGTATGAAAACCTCTGGTTCAGTGTTAAGTGCCAGTTCCTTCACCGCCATCATGAAAAGGATAAACATATCCTCGAGTGGTTCTTCGGGGGAGGGGGGGGCAAAAGAAATTAAACCACACTGGAGGTTACGTACCACAGATGGTATAATGAATTGATACATGTTGTGAGACACATAAGTGAAAGTGGTGAAAGTTAATTCGATCCCTTGATTCTCAAGCTCCAAGCTCCTCCAACTCAAGTTGGAAAATGTTTGTAGTGTTCGTAATGCTATGCATTATTATCAAATTTCTTCACTATGCTGTAGGTTGGGTCCATTCAAGGATTTTGATGGAAGAAATTCTGAACTTTTTTTCACTATGAAAAACTTGTATATTTTCTTGAATTATGTGAGTGTTCTAGCTTAACAATGCTCACCTCACCTCATCCCTTCTTGCACCCTGAACCTGAAGTTTTCTAAGTTCCACATTCCTAATAACTCGATGACGATAATGTGCATTGCACACGAAACAAAATCAGTAGACGCAACAGGTGGAAGGCTGTCACAAATATCACAAAAACAAAATAAGAGCTTATTTTCTTTTTTAAATTCAGTGTAAGATATAAAAGGTAACTTGCACTTTCAAGTTACATCATGCATGCATGCACAGTGTTGACTTTGTTACCACGAGATAATTCTTTCCATTGTCAACAATACAGTAAAAGAACTTGAGACAGATTACTGCTGACTTGCATTTCAAAAGAAAAATTTGGGCTCCCTACCACTCTACCTTTATTGCAAGTTTGAGCAATTTATACAGTAGTGAACAGTTAGGTGTGACCCCAATGTAGTTCTGGTTTTTCCATACCTGGTCGATATATTGCACACAAGGATCATATATTAAACAAAATAAGATTTGGAACAAACACCCCAACTCACCTAGTAAAAACTTACCTGAGACTCTTGTGCAACTCAAAATACCCTCTATCTATCTACAGTGTCTGGTGTCCTTTAATAATCGTTAAACACTGCCCTCATCTTGTCTGGCTATGGTTTGAGGAAGCACAAGTTACAGGACACAGGTAAAGAGAAGAGAAAATCTGAAAAAAAAAACAAGAACTAAAAGAAGTTATTTTCATCCAGTTCCTGAGACCAACTTTTTTTTCTCAACCAACTTTTCACCTACAGCAGAAATTGGCTGAGCAGGCTGCTGAGTTTGTCATGATTATATGAAGCAAAATGAGACTATACATCATCGAGGTTAAGTTTCATCGACACTACCCTAAATATTCGAGGAAAAATTGAACAAATCTGGCAACGCAAAATGCTGTACTGAAGATGACATCTTAAAGGTGAGGTGTACTCCATTCAAGCACAATTTTTCAACGAATGTAATTTCAATTTTCACAAGGTGTAGATTTACGAGGACTCTTGCATGTATGTTCGTCCGTGAAGAAGACAAGGAGCTCAAAATCATTGAAAACATTGTTGTAGACTTTTACAGTGTATACAGAAGTTTCTTTCCAGGGCCTGTTGTACATGACTGGATGATTACCACAGTCATTGCTCCGCAAACAACTTTAAGTTTTTCCTCCGAAAGATGATCATCGATCATGAAACCATCTGCTGAATTTTGATACCATCAACAGGAGCAGTGGGTTTTTTGTTTTGTCTGAGATACACTTTTTTGCACCTTTGGTTGTTACGTTCTCTGTAGCACATGGTGTTCAATCACCCGGTTTGTGTCTTACTAAGCCTACCTGATCACAAGTATGTGTTGTATTACACCAAATGTCAATTACCACATTAATCACTTACCATTTGAGAATGGGTAAAATTATCTGAAGGACAATGTAACATTATGACACATCCAAGTTCAACCACAACTTGACACAAATGAGGAGGAGGAGATTAAAGCACTGTTCATCCATGACAATCTCAGACTGAGAGCAAATACAGTACCTGTAGTTTGGTTACCGTCAAAATGTTGGTAACTTTAAAGTTGCAAAAGGCTTCTTTAATATGAAAACCCAGCTCTCCACAGATTTGCCATTTTGATTGTTTCCACTGAGCATCGTAAAGGAGATGACCTACACACATTTCCAAATCAAGCATAACCATCTGTATCACCCTCTTTCCCTTCCCCCCCCCCTTAACACGGCCATTGCCTTGAACCATTTATGAAGAAACATGTTGCTGTCGAGAAAGTGAGGATTGTTCTCTGTGACAATGATGACTAGACAATCGACACCGAAACTCATATTTTCACCCGGACCAGTGGGGAGACAAAGGCCGACGACCCAGGTCGTTTAACGACCTTCGCCGATGCTTGCAGCCGAGGGCACCTCATATTTCCAAACAATTTTGCGATGCACCTATCTCTGTTTTCATGTGAAGAAAGAAGAAGACTCCTCAAATTCAGGAATGCGATATTCGGGGAGCCGAACGTCACCGCACCGAGTGTTTTAAGGACAGGAAAAGAGAAAAAGAAAAAGGGGGAGAAAAATGAGAAAGCAAGAGAATAATAAAAGAAAAGAGATCAACAAAAGAAAAAAAATAAATGGCAGGAGTGTAATAAACTAATCCCAACAAAATAGAGACATACCTATATGTATTTCTACAGACGGGGCGTCTGTATTTGCTCGCTGAGGCGTGTAACAGTTTTGAGGAGAGTATATTTGACTGTTGGATCATATTTCTGGAATGATGATGAAAAATAATCACACCGAGAGATTGGAAAAAGCCAAAAGAGAATAAGGGAGGTGGAGAGAAAAAAAAAAAGATTTAATGTGGGTTCAAAAGGGGGTGGCAAAATGATTGGCTGCGATCCAAAAGAAATATGTCTCCAGAAGTGTTTGCCAGGGGTAAATACCCTGGTTATAATATTTCACCACAAACGCTTTGGAGAAATTTATTCTCTTTTTTTTTTTTGTCTTTTAATGGGGGCACTCGGCGCGTACAGCCCTAGATATTAAATTGATTTTGACAGCATGATGCCTCAGTGATTTTCATTTCCACCAAATATGTCAAAACGATAAAGGAAAATGATAAAAAAATAAGGAATAAAGAGAAACACTTCTGAATTGTCTGCAGGTTGATATAAAAATTAAGTCAATATGTACTAACAAGGGAGGTATTAGCCATAATTAATGGAGCAAACACAGTCCTTGTAATAATTTTTAGGCCAAGTTTACCAAAATTTTACAAGCAAACAATTCACTCTCTTTTGACATAGCCATTTTTTTCTTTTCCAAACTGTGTCTCTCCTTATTTATTATTTTCCAATGATTGAGGGAAGTCAGAGAACTTCACATTTTTCCATAAACATACAGAAATGGCATTTCTGTTAAGGGAACAGTGAAGTTAAAATGGTGAAATATTGAAAGCAAGTGCTAGAATATATCTCAGAGAAGTATTTTTCAATTTGGCACCATGAAAACTTTGTGCTTTATGATATTATCACCTCTGATTTACAGGTTCTGGCTTATGGTGATTCTTATTTAGACACTCAGTCAGTTATTTGGGACAACTTCAAAAGAATCACAGGAAACTTTTCATATTTCACAAACATATGGAAATAGCACCCTTCCTTTTTCTTTTTTTGAGAACAGTGAAATTAAAACAGTGAAATACTTTTTAAAAAATTGCTAGAATAATACGTCAAATACGCATTTTTCAACTTGGCACCACAAAATCTTTTCATAACACATTTTTCACAAGTCTCTGAAAACAAGTTGGGAGTTCAAGTGAGTACTTAATTTGGCACTTTTTCATGGGTTATTGGGAACAACTCCAAGGTTTTCAACAAAAATCACTGAACTTTTTCATTTTTTTTTCATATGCATGCACAAACAGCATTTTTTTCTTCCTAAGTGAACAGGGATGTTAAAAATAGCCAGGCAGAACTTTATAAAATGCTTTGGTGTCACTAAAACGTTGCTTTTTATCACCAAATATCTGACCTTAAAGGTTGGGTATCCAGGCCTTCCGAAGAGGTTGGTTATGCAGCTGACCGTACAACCAATCAAAATTTACAGGATACAGTTGGGGGGTGGGAGAGGTGTGGGGCTAATTCGAACAACAAATTACAGTAGCTCATGCAAACCCATCTACAACATCAGAAAAATGAGGTAGGAGGTTCTTGGATCTACTTTTAAAAGAGAAATGTCAAGTCCAAGAAGGTGCAATCCAAAAGCGCTAAATGTGACCCCAAAGTGGCGACAAAATTCTCAATGTCATCGTGGAACAGAGTCAATGTGGGAACTTCAGCATCCGGCAAGATGTGGCCATTTGCCCTGCAAATTGGCAAACAGTTACAACCACAACTGCAGAATATTGCAGCAAATGTAATATCCACTGCTCATGCGACACATTCATCCACCTTTGCAGCAAACTCTCAAGTACGTAGAGAAATCAACAGATAGAGTAATAAAATCCCTTCCTGCGAACGGGTCACCTTTGCGGGGTTGGACATCCGCTACTGCATTTGCTGTTGGTTAGCTCTACATTCGCCGGCAGCAATTTTGATTACATGCCGTTGATTTTTCTACCTTAATGGGGGATTTTACCATATTTGTGGTTCAGTGTGCTACATCAGCAGTTGGTATTACATTTACTGGGATTGTCTACATTTGTGGGTAGCGTAACACAAACCGTCGCCAGTTTGAAATGTCAAACCAGACAACTTTCTGAAGGTCATCTTTTTACCACTCCCTCTGCATTAACTACATCAACGTGACCAAATCCTGTTCGACGTCCAACCTCACAAAAATCTTAAAAATTTTAACTTGTGCGTCGTGACGGATGGATCGATTAGTAATCCCCTTTCAAAAGTATGACGTCATTTCGTCCGGTTTTGCATATCAATCCTTTCTCTTGTTGTTCCCTCCAAGTGATACGACTGGGAGATGGCTTTGAAACATCGAATGGGAAATTTTTATGACCTAACTCTGCCTTCTCAATTATGTTCTTCCCTCTGTTACCGATCCACTCCAACGTAAAGCATCATGCATAGGTTACAGTACAAAAAAAAACAACAGGTCATCTTGGCATCAATCTGGGGATTGTAATGGACTTAAATTGGACTTCAAATGTCCAAGCTTGAGTCGATAAAAGTAAGGGGCTTTAAGTACCACAGTCTCAGTTGCTCAAAGTATTTATATTTCTGTTTAGCCATCACTTTTTCCACCTAGACATGAAGTGGCATTGTTTTCATCCCTTCACAGGTTGTGGTAGTCCCAGTTTACATACTTTGAAGAACAGGAAGGAATTCACCTCTGATTGGTTTTGTTCTCCTTTTGGTTTGGGTGGAATTATCTACCTCCATATCAAGTGGTCAAGTTTAGTCCAGTCTTTAAGTCTACAGTCTATAAGGGATCATGTTCCATCCTATACACAACTAGGCCCAATTTTAAAATGCCATAAGAAGGGCACTGCAGTATCCATTCACAATTCATTCTAGGACTACACCACTAAATATCCATTTCACATTTTTTAAGTTGCGCAGTTCCAGGATATTTGAGCAAGTGGGGAAAGTTGCTTCATTTCAGGTCCCACAAATTTTTCTCAGTTTTTCTCTGATGTCATAACTTAAATTTATTTTTTAATTTTTTTTTGGGGGGGGGTTAAAATTCCGACGTGCTGTGGATGATAAAATTTCGAAGCCAAATGGAACCCATTTTCAGAAAATAGGTGAAAGGAAGGGGGGGGTGGTGGTGAGGTAATGCAGAGAGGAGTGGGCAGGGGAGGAGGTGATGCTGAGGCGAGTGGGCATAGCTAAGATATGAAGAATATACGCAGTTACATCCTCTATGATATGGTGCATCAGTCTGTCATATAGTTACTAAAAGGAAAATAGGTTGTTCTCACAGCAACATGGCATACAAAGAAAACAGCAGCTTTAATCAATGTTAAACCATTCAATTCCTGCAATAAACATCTCCAAATCGGCTTCATCTCCACAAAACAAGCATGCATGTGAGTAACGGGAGATGCATCGTTTGAACTCTGGAAAGTTTGGGTTCAGCGAATTATTCTTGGACGACAAATAACTGAATTTCTATCTATGAAAACTTAGTTCTTCAAAAGAAGGCCACAGTACTTACTTACTTTGATTACTCTATCATTCTGTGCACAAAAACATTGGTTTTGAAAACAGGATTGTATTTCTTTTTTGTGAAATAAATGACTTTTTTTCCCAAAATGGAATGGAAACTCAGTTGAATAGATACAAACTTGTTTCCATGGTGATTACACAAGGATGAGGAACGTCTGTGAGTCGCAACCTTTTGTAATAAGACATCAGGCACATACTTGTACATAAAGACTGCTAAGTTGTTTCTACAGAAATTCATGTTCAATGGCTGATATAGTCTCAGCTGTAATGATTAAGGGACCGTGTTACTGTAGTCTGTAACTATAGCATATTACATCATCATAGTTGTGACCCCACAGAGAAATACTTTTAACTCTCTTAATTCTAATTAATGCAGCCACAACGCTAAATATGGAGACGGTGTTGGATTTCACACCTTGAAGTGCTTCTTTTGACCTCGTAAAAATATGACCTTGATCGCTTTCAAACAAAACAAAACAGGAAAAAATTCCAAGAGTCACAAACTACTAACAGTTACTGAATTCAGAATTTCATATTTACAGTTTTAAAGAGTATTTCACTAGTAACTGCTGACTCCTTCAGTTTTCCTAAATCACTAATGCTTTGTTTGTTTGTTTGTTTGATGGTTTGTTATTTGTTTGTTTGTTTCAGTTTTATTTTTCCCACTTCATGATTCAAAAACCAGAGAGCTGCATGAGATCTGACATTCTAAGATTGGCCTTACTCACAAAGCGCTGAAGCTCATTGCCCAGCTGTAAGAAGCACTCACACAATTTATACAGTGGCAGTGTATACATGTAAGGGTGTATGTATGTGTGTGTGTGTTTGTGAGGGTGCTATATCACAATGTCTCAGCAGTTGAGCCACTGCCATGCCACTGAGTGGTCTCATGTGAGTCATCACAATCCAGTGAGACTGAGTTTATATATTCCGTTCACCGGGAGCATCTTGCCTATTTACATGTAAGTAGGTTAATGAGATGACCATCAATGTAAACTGATACATCCACAAGACAATCCTTGCAGCTAAATGCTTAATTTTAAATTTCCAAGATCTAACATGACAGATCGACAAAACGGCAGGTTGATCAAAACTGAGAAGCTGTCTTGATAAAAAAAAAAAAAAAAGTTTTGTTACAGTGAGAAGAGCAGATTTTAGTTATCTGGGGTCTTCTTTGCTCAAACACATGCAATACAGTACTAAAAAAAGGAGGGAAAAAAAAGTACTGTAAGAAAGAAAAAAAAAAGAAGTGAGAAAATGCTACATTTTAGGTAGATATTACAGTATCCTCATATTCACAAACACATACAGTTAGTACGTGGTTTGCAGTACACGGTACACTGAGGGTAAGAACATATTGACCTGGCTTTCAAGTTAGCGAAAATTTAATCCTCTTTGCAGAAAGATATTGCTTGAATGAAGAAATTAATAAGCAGGAGAAAATGGGTCAAATCGGAAAGTTGCTTCGTGTCAGGAAAACTGATTCAGAGAAGAATGACGAGGTTTGCATGTAAACCTGTCCCCCCTCAAAGCGTAACGGTGGTCCATGCAGATTACCTTTAGAGAGTTGCACCAAATGTCTGTAGTAAGTTTCTGACCTTTGACCCATACATGTGTCGATCACACCATATCAGTATCTTCATATCATGTGACTGTACCGTACTGTATAATAGTGTAGATCTATGCTACTTCAAATGTTAATTGTAATCTCCCACTCAGTGGGACAAGTTTACCACTGAAAGGAAGCCATGTAAGTCATAGTGTTTTCGAAACTGGATGCTAATACCAGGACACTGAATGCATGATGGAGTAAATGTGCACCTGGATTAATTAGGTGCAGATTAATTTAATAGGATTAATTGGGTTGATTAGGCATGGATGGCACACCTACAGTGTGTACCCAGAGGTGCCTGAAGTTACCACTTTCTGAACACAAGAACTGTGTGCATGTTTCACGATAGAACTACATCATCTATTAGGATAAATTTGCAAATTTTAACACCAACCTCCACTAGTGGACAGACCAAAAATGATTTTTCTGCATTAACAAGAACACCGGCAATGTGGACATCCTATCATAACAAAAGCCGTGCATTGAAACACAAACCTGTTCCAAACCCCTTCCCCTCCCTTCCCCTGGGACAAAATACAGCACTGGAAAAAAAGAAAATCTCCCATCCTCTCAATTGTCCCATCTCCTGGATATATACACAAAGAGGAAAAATGGACTGAGTTGTTCAGTGGAGGTATTTTACTTCTAATTGTGTGAACCGCAATAATTTTTCCAGCTTATTGATCTACATCCCTGGTCCGTACAATAAAGTAAGATGTATTGTAATGGTAACAGCACAGAGTGACATGCTTGTACACAGAATGAACCATGATTTAACTTAAATGTCATTACACTGACATGACAAGAAATTACATTAGAATCCATTCCTGAGTTAAAAACCTGCTTCCAGGATAAAAAAACCAACTTGGGCAAGCCTATAGGCTCAATATGTAAAGTAGGTCAGTGACCTCTTTGGAATTGATACAAGCAATATCTGACTGTCCATTGCACATACAAACATACGTAGAGAGAGGCCAATTAAACCCTAAGACAGTAACTGTCCACTCGCTTTGATTTGACCAAAATTAATGAGATTTGATGGTAGAGGAATAGTGAGAGCACAACTGTACCAAAGATCTCTGGGTTCATATATACAGGTAATTACAGGTAACTTTCAATAGAAGGGTGTATTTCCTTTTGTTTCTTTCATAAATATTGCATGGTAGGGGGCCCCATACCCATTTTGTACATTCTAGATGAATCCTTAAAACTATATAAGTGTAAAACTGTACATTTTGATAGGGTATGTTTGAGAAAAAGATTGAGGACTCTCATCTGTGTGGATAAGAGGGAGAGGAAGGGAGAATGGGATTAGGCAAATCCAACGGACTCTTTCACCAAGAGCCAAAGTCCGAGCAGTGAGTGATTTATCCAGTGTGGCATCTCATTTTGCTACGCAAATTGATACAATTGCCACACGAATTGAAAATTGTGTAGCAGGTTTTGCATGCACAACAGTAGGGGTTTCTCTGATTTTGCAGCATAATACCGAAGAACCCCACAACTGCTATGCAACTTTTGAACACTAAATTGTTTCCTGACTATTATTAAGCTGTGCTTACTGACCTGAACATGATAATTCAGGACACACTTCTCATTGATAATGGTCTGAATTTCATTGTGAGAGCAAGTAGTCTGAGTAGGGTAGAAATTGACTGATACAACAGAATTTGCTTTCAATGAGACATAATATCTAGTTTAAAATGATCAATCTTTTTTTTTTTTAAGAATGTACACATAATCACCAGGCTATCCATATACACAATGAAGGAGACTTTCAGTTGCTTGTATCTATCCTTGTGTTCATATGATGCTGCATACAAGAGAGGATGAACTATTGACATAGGATCCAGCAAACAGCAGATGCAATTCTATAGTGGGACAATGGAATAGCCCGGTGGTATAACCAGGGAGCTGGTGTGCAACGCTGTAACTCAATTACACCTGTGCTGTGTTTGTAAAAGCGGGGGCAGTAGACTGAAATCAAAATAAATGATGTAACTATGACTGCAGGAAGGGTTCATATAATAGTTACCCTAGATTGGAGCTGCACATTAGTTTCACTATACATGTATGGATCATTCCAGGGGGTTTACCACTGCACCGACATACTGTACTTAAAAAGACAAGTCTTGAAAGATATGGACTACAGTTTGGAATACCAAAATGACATCTTCACGTGGGCAAATATTGGGTTAACTGTAATTTAACTTGTAGGTGCAATCAAATATTTTTTAAGAATAAATGTATTTATCTCTTGGTTCTATGGAATTAAATTCCTATGATTACCACACAAAAATAATCTCTTAAAATAATCTCATAATCAATGGAGTTAACAGATCCAGTAAGTATAATCTCACTTCAAGGGGTAAAGGGCCTCGACCCACCAGAACCCATCAATGATTATAGTAGTTCTACAGCTGAGGATCAGCTATGTGTAAAAGTGCTACATCTTTAACACTTTAAATAAGAAAGTCCTTTAGTTGTAAAATTCATGGACAGAGCACAATTACAGTACTGTACCTCTTTTGAAGAATGGCAATACCTCATTCATGATTGATCATCCAGCAACGGCGTAGCTCAGACTTCATCCAGAGGTGGGGAGGGGGCAAAGATAAGAAATTTCCTCCCAACAGTTTTCAAGGTAACATGAGTCTTGCCTGATGTGGAAGGTGAGTGTGGCATGGATTGGGATATAGGCTGGGCTGAGCCCAGTGGCAGACGCATGACTTCCTGGAAGGGGAGAGGTAATCACAGAGTTGCTAAATGTGAGTACGTGGAGTGAAATTTTCTTGTAGGTTACCTAAGCAAAGCACAACTGTCAGTTGGCAAGCAGATAAAGTTTGGTGTAACAAACCACTCAGAAGTAGCACTTCACAGCACCTGTAATGACACCAATGCTTCTAATTCACAATTTTAAAGTTGCAGTTAGCATGTACTATGCCAAGTGAGATTTACTGACGGACTGATCCTCGCCCTCATGAGGAACATTTTTTCTTTCATTTTTTTACTCAAGTTTCTGTTAGTCTTGGCAATGTGAGTTGGGCAATGTCCCCACCTTCTCCATCTTGCATGTGCCACTGTCTGAGCCTGTAAAGAAACTCGTGTGAAATTGTGATAAGATGGATCTGAAGACTGACTACCATCTTGGGGGGATGGCCCTTTGGAACAATATTGATTACATAGGGTGGACTAGATGCAAACTGGTGCTATATCTAAGGTTAGATTTGAACTGAATTTATCTCCATGAATTCATGCTTTTTAGGCACTGATTCTAGGTTTGTTTTTCTTTTTTCTTTGCACCGCAGGTGAGATATTCGTTTGTAGACCTTATCTGAGTATGCCTAATTTAGTTTCTAACTTCTTCTTGCCTGTAAATTACTTGGGAATAAACTGAGTCACGTTGAACAACCGTAGTATTCCCCCCCCCCCCCCAAATGGCTTTGCCACTGTAATTCAGGATGGTAAACCACAATATGGCCATGATCCCTGCATCTTCCACCCTACCATCTTGGGCAGATAAGCATAAAAATAGAAGGGGGAGGGAGAAAGGAGATTGGGGAGGACTGCTACTCTAACCACAACAAAAGCAATGGTTGTATATAAGTTCGCATGTGATTCTGACGTACTGAAGCATTCTGGCAAGAAATGATAAAATGTCTGTCATTCTTGCATTCTCCAGTTGTAGCTTTTAACATTTCCAGCACAGAAAGTCAGTGTGGTGTTGACCTAGAATCAGGGTTTTCCCCGGGACAATTTAATCGAATGTTGTGCCCACTTTGAGTTTTACTTTCCTTCACTGCACAGTTTGAAAATTGAGCACTACAATTAAAGGAAAAAAACAACACCTTGTTTGAAAACAGACCACTGTATTATAAAGTTTTACTGTGATTGTGTGTGTACTGAAAAACTGTATTAAGGCATAAATTAGAGTAGCCATTAGGCCTTGGCCAGGGCATAGATTGTATAGGGAACTCAAACCCAGGGTGTTGGCCTCATTACGGAATACTTACTGTAACCCACTACTGTTAAATGTACAGTAACCCCTGTGAATGAAAGGGTAACTTCACCGTTGACAACATATTATCTACCTTGAAGTTGGAGTCACTCTGTGAAGTTGTGTGAACCGACGCTAATGTCAGGCAGGAAACATGTGCGTATATACTTTGTGTAAAAATAAATAATCCCGTATAGCAGATGACTCTTGTGTAACAGAGAAATTTTTACCAAGATACTGTCTAAGAGAAGAGGAATACCAACGATTCACAGGTAAGGCATTGAATGCTGCATGTACATTGTTATATATGTAAGAAAAGAATTAAAAGTCCAACAAAATGCTTTGGGGTGCACTAGATTATGCATAAACATACAGTTTGCAAATTTTGATAATAAATTACATTTTAATGCAGAGTGTGCAGATCAAGGAACAAAAACCAAGCAAATCACAGTGAAGGGAAATCATCAATTGCTTTTTTTATGAAATCATTGTATTTGCATTTTATTTCTGTTCTTGAATTTCCCTGTATTGCATAAAGCTATTCAATATTCTTGCCAGATAAAATGTACAGAATGAAGGGATCCATAGTGAGTCAGTGTAGTGGTGTACTTTGAGTTATTCTGCTCATTGCCTTGAGTTTGTCACTCAAAAAAAAATGTTACATACATAAACAGTAGCCTTTAAAGGAATATTTTCAAGTAAAGAAAGCCCAGCATGAGATGATAATGCTCAACTGCAAAAGACATGTCAAAGGTATGTAATGCAATCCTATCAGTTGATATTTCTCTTAAGGGGCCAGACTTTAAAACACTTTCTTTATTTCTGGCTCCCCTACCCATCAATGGTAACTTACCTTTGTCTTGTTTGCCTTGATTTCTAAAATGACTTATAATCATGTAATATACCTATCACATATATTCACATCTCTGATGTTCTTTGGTAATGGTGGAAATGAACTGATACCCAACCTAGCAACCAACCTAAGTACAGTAAGGCTGGCCTTAAACAGTCTACATATATTTTACAATAATGTTAAGCAATCCTCTCTCCTGATGATTTAAAGATCCTGATCTGTATGCAATGTCAATGAACAGTATTTGAAACTTTCCAAATGCAAGTTCCTGTTAATACAGTTGTATAAAATTTGAAAAAAAATGACAATTTCATAGCTTCATGACTTTTATTATGGGGAGAGTATTATTTACTGTATATTACAGTACCAGCCTGGTTTGCAATATGTCTTCTAAAAATAAGTGATACCATATCTCATCCCCTTTGTTTGGTTGGTGAGGTCAAGATTGAAAGCCAGGAATAAGCTCTCCTGTTTCAGAATACAGCAACTATACCTCTTGAAACATGTCCATAGATATTAAGATAAGTGGAATTGGATGCGCTAGGTCTTTCATATTTATAAATATGGACGTAGGGTGCTTGTATCTGTGATACTTGGCATCTGGAAGGGCATTGCACGCTTATGATTTAAATTGCCATGTTCAGGTTAAAAAATAACCTCAAGGGCCAAAGGTGGAGCTAGTCTTATACTTGTGGTATCCTTTTTCAAACGATGTGTCCTAACACTGTGTCCTTTGTCCTAACTGTACTACTAATTCTTTCCCTTTTTTCCAAAGTAAGGTGTGGGTGTTTTCTGAAATCACTTGAATATTCCTACATAGACGTCCCACATCCCACCCACACGTACACGTAAAACTGTTATCATTGGATGACATGTACTCTAGAGAAAAGAAATGAAAATGCATGACAGCAAAAGATTTAGGCAAAAATGTTGTTAACAGTGGGTCTTTGCCAATAAATGAATAACCATTTGACACAACTTTTTAATTTAATATACTAAAATAAACCCTACAGATATTGTATCACCTGAATATATTCCATACCAACACTTGTATGAGCGCTGGTCAGTGTCCGTGTCATTTCTGTCCATTTTTGTTTGAGGAGAAAGGGCAAGTCTATTACTGACAACTGGTGAAACAATTATGGTGCAAAGGTACCTGTGCATGATGAAAATGCACAGTAATATGTGATGATGGTGCAATTACCGTTAATAATATAAATTCATATGGTGAAGAGTGAAGACTAGAATAATGGTGATATGATGAATTTATTTGATCTTTCTTTTAACTTACACCTTTTTAATTCCATGAACTGGAGCTGATTCCCCCCTCCCAACCCACATGAAAAACATAAAGATCAAACAAACAGAGTAAAAGAAGAGGCAAAGGTAAGTTATTACATGGATGGGAAGGATGAACTGTTTGTCACATCAACAATAAAATTAACACATCCCAGAAAGGTATCATTGAGGATCTGATTGAAATTGGTCAGTTTCAACTTTTCAGAAAGGTTTCCTCACCCTTAGCCATTGAAATTGTTAAGTATGAAGTTAAGTCCATTAACGTTTACAGTCCTATTTATTCAGTAGGGTGCAGCAAGAACGAAATTTAGGGATATCCTTAGGCTGTCTAATGCTGGGATATTTGGACTGGTGGTAGCCATGCGGAGGTAAGTCTCATTATTGGCCAAATTAGCTGTTGGCTTGAAGTCTCTGCACAGAGAGTCTGAGACTTCATCTTCATTAAAAAGTGGTTATCATTATAAAGTTACCCTTTTGGCTTTCCATAGATTTTGGCTCAATACACTTTTAGTGCTAGCTTATGCACAGCTCAGATAGGTGAATGAGGATGTCCACACAGAACGAGGCAGAAAGCTCCAGGCTTTTTGAAGGCAACCATAGCACATTTAGGGATATCAGTGGATAAAGCAGTTACTTGATGGTGGAAATTACTCACTCAACTCTACATGGGCGTATCAAACTTTTGCAACGATGTTGCTGATACTTTGATATGGTCAGGAAAGTGGTAAGAGTGGAAAAATAGACGTGTTCACAGTCACTCTGTGTAAGTTACTGTCCATTGCAGTTCATCACAAAAACTTTTCATTTTGTGTTCGTTGTAGGCCTAAATGTAGTTCATCAGCAGAATCCCGCAAGAGCAATTTTTTCTCTTTTTGTGGTGTACTGCAAGTAATTTCCTTTACATATGCTGCTAAAGGGTTAGTGAATATATTCGTGCATTCGGATTTCCGAACGGAAATTGGTAAATGAACACGCAAAACTACCACACTCAGGCTCAGAACCCGTACACCTAACCGTAGGCCTAATTGTGTAAGGCAGTCTAGTATAGGCTTACGCCTAAGGATCTACCGGGTTACACAAATTCATAACTCATGAGACCTGGTACTTTAGTAGGCTGCAGCAGCCAGTCACGTTTCGAAACTTCATCATTAAATTTTTAACTTTTTAATTTAGACATGGAGGAAGGTTTGACGCCGACGTTTAGTGCTTACGTCTTCCAAGATACTTGCGATGGATACTTACTAGTTGTTCCTTAGACTTTATGTGAGAAGTCCTTCACAGTGAAGTTGAAAGTCCTTGACTTTTGGACGTCTCCATCTTCTTCGTAAGCAAAAGTTTACAATGTCGTCTGCTACGGTTGTCGTAAGGAAAATGCCTGACCAAACATGGAACCCGATTTCGGCCGGTAATTTTTTTTTTAAATCTGCTAAGTTACCGAAATTTACGAAGCACCAAACAATAGTGCCATGTACGGTATAAGTGTTCCTATGAGTTACTCTGTTGTTCCTACCAATTATTAAGTCGTTCTTATGAATCATCATATGTCGTTACCTGCCAGTAGCTATGTTCTTTCATTGGCCTTGAAAATGTGTACCCCCCTTTGTAACCGTTTGTATACATAGGTATAGTTATAGATATTAAAGTTACACACAAGTAATATACACAAGAGCTAATTGCTGGAAGTGGATGCGTGTCACCTCTCTCAGTAGCATATCTATCCGTAGGGCAGTGGCATAGCTACGGGTGGCCTGAGGGGGCCCATTCCCCCAAAAATTATGACTGGCTCCCTGATTTATGAGAGTTAAATATATTGATGTTTAGAAAAAAAAAGATTGTATATTTGCAACATAGGCATGCGACAGCCCCCTCCCAACTAAAATTATAGTTCTAGCTAACCTCATGCTCCAGATATATCAGAGATTACCATTCATAAGGGGTTAAACCGTATAAGAAATGACATGTTGTGAATTGTTTGCAATGTACGGTAGTTTCTTACTTCTGTAAGACGATCTACCCCCCCCCCCCCCCTTACTATTCGTTCGGTTTACATGGTTAAAACCCTTTGCAAAACTGAAGGACAATAAGGCTCCAATATCCTTCAAGAACACACAAAACCCGACATCCAATATTTTCCCCTAATTCCTCTAATTAGAGGCATAAAGATAGGACTAAGGGTCGACAGCAAAAATTCTCTAAACACAACTCTCTAACCACACGTAGCTTGGCCGACAACGAAAGATGGAATGCAGGCACACATGGGCAGTGAGCAGTGAGACAGACCTCACTCAGAACACGACTGAACTTTCCTTCGAGAGAGCTGTATGCTTAAATATGGCAATAATAAACCTATTTTAATAAATATCACAATTTAACCCAAAATGAATAATTAAAGCTACATAAGTCCAAATGGGCATAGTCCTCTGTTTTTATGTGGACGTAATCTAGTGGCTGAAAAGGGTGGTGAGACTGCGAGACAAAGGATTCTACTGACCAGAAAGTGGATGTACGAATTATCAACAGACACTTCCTGTTCATGTGAGGGTCTCATGCATGGCCAGATAGTCTCATGGTTCTTGTGTTAAAGCAGGCTTAAAGGGCCTACAAGTTAACACTTTACTACACAAACATGGGATTTCTATTTCATGTACACACGGGAACTGACGTTCCCAGCCATTTTGAGGGTTTTAAAGGCCAAAAAAAATTCTTCCCGATTTACATCTGTATGATCTCTCAGTTTCTTGAGATCTGATTGGATGAAATTGTCATACGTCCAAGGAATCGGCAACTGCTAACTACATACAACAGTTTCCGTGGCTTTATTGGTTAACACTAACATGTGAGAGCTCTCAGAATTCTGGTCGGTCTAAGAATCTGTCATATTAAGTCGAATTAACAGTAATAATTCATTGTCAAAGTTTCGACGGTCATTCTCCTTTAAAGGTACACTGGCCCAGTTAGTGAGGACCTTTTTCCTGTGTAGATCTATGTTGGATAGACATGATCCTATCCCTCGGTACTAATGCAGTACCTCTATTACACATTTTATAAACCCAACTCACAAGTTATGACTGTATCAATCATCATGTCGACATAGTATACGTATGGCAAACAGCGCTTTTCCCACTGACTCCGCGTGTGCCTTTTTCACTTCGCTGTGTTGCCGTGATCCCCCTCGGCCACCTTCCGCCTCCCCCCCCCCCCCCCCACTGGGACTTTCAGGTCTTAGGACGCCTTGCGTTCAGTTATTGTCCAATAAGACCACAAAAACTGACAGATGCAAATGTGTCAATTTTATAGCTGGAATATGATTTGTACTAGCAATCGCCTGGTCATCTTCTTTGTTCTTCGTCAGTGTTTAGGGAAGACGAAGGGGAAGAGATCACCTGCCACAAAATTTGGAAGAGAACTACATGCATTCATCTTTCAGGTCTATGAATATGAAAATTGTCTCGACATTTTTGTTGGCCCCATAAAATTCATACTTCAAGAAAACCTAGGCCACGAATCACTGTTACTTGAAATCAAACAGGCCATTGGGAATAGGTATGAATATTCATGTATGAAAATGGTGGGACTAAATGCAATGTTTTTTGTAGTGGATATAATATATGTGACTTTCAGTGACAAAATATAACAAATTTTAAACTCATATTCAAGATCAAAGGCTATACATGTGAAGAACACCATCACCAAATTTTTTCCACGCAATGTTGTTTACTTTTCAAGCACTGTAATTTGAAAGTTCATAAAAATCAATCAAGATATTTTCAGATTGTGATGTCATGACCTGACACTAAATAATATTTTTGTTTAAGTTTTTTTTTCACAATTTATTGTCAAATATTTTTAATAGTTTTATGCATATATTCAAATTAAAGCATTAATAATTTGATCATTGCATGGCACAACTCTGTAATCCAACACAAAATTTGCATGAGTGAATTGTGCATTTATGGTAATTGTTTATAGGTAAAGAAAACAAAGAAATGAGTTTTCTGCTATCAGGGGTTATATGACATTTTTATTCGACTTACTCAAGTCTGTTTACATTCAACTGAAGCAAAAACGGTTCTATGGACGTATGTGACATAAAGTTTACACAAGATGGGTGCAAGTCGATGCATTTGCTTCTAACCTTTCATTATTTGGATAAGTTCAGTGTATATTTACCATGATTACAACTTTAACTCAAAGACTGTATCAAAGCCTAAGTCTATGTATATTGTTTTCATTTCTATCCTATAACCCTCTGAATGACCATAAGGTGACTGTGAACCTTGATTTCTACGTAGCTACCTGTATACCCCTTTTCTAACCAGCCGTCCCTATGCCCTTTGATCCTAATTTGTTGTAAACTTCTTGTAAATTTTGAAACTTTCAAACTTAAGTTTCTTTGGTTGTGAAACTTAGGCAGGTCTTGTCACAGATTTTTAAAAGTGCTTTCGACCTGTCCGTCTGAGCATCAGGTGTTGCTTTTCTCTTCTTATGTTTTTTTTTGTTGTTGTAACTTCCACCTTAGGTTCTCAATAAGGATGTTATTTTACGTGATACTGAAGATAGGAAACAAAAAAAAAAACAAAAAAAACCAAACAAGAAACGAAGCGACTCTGCATTTCTCCCAACTTTTGACCCTAGTATGCATGCGAATATAACATGAGAATAAAATTTGAAGTACCACTGAAGTAAAATGTCTTTAAACATTTTTTTCTGGCAACGAATAGATTTTAAGTTCTGTGTTAAGTATAACCTTTCAATGCATGCAGTGATCTGTCTAATAGCCTATGCCATGAGAAGACAAATGGCCGGAATTTTCAAAATCCATTATACAGTAATACCAATGCACTACCATCTTGTATTTTACCTGCATACGGAATATGACTGACTTCGTTTAAAAAAAAATAGAATGATAGAAAAGAACACACAAATAACCAAGCTCTCTTATCTTTTAGTGTTTGTTGTTCTGAGTGAATTAATTACGTAACAGGCAGGATTAAATTTCGAGCGTGGTAACTGTCATTTGGTGAGTAAAACACTGGTTGTGTTCATGACCTTTGCAATCCAGTGAGCGTACTTAAAAGTCGGATTATACCAATGACATGCAAATTACGTACACAGCAGGATATCTTCTGAGCTATCAGGAGGGATGATTTGCATTAATTTGATCCTTCTGTATTATCGTACAAGCAGAAGTTGCATCATATTTACAAACCCCACAACAAAACATTGCCTTATCTGAAGAATTTAATACTGCGGGAGATTATCTTATATTTAAAAAATTACTAGGTTAATAATAGTAGAATTATACAGCATGAGCGGCCGAGGACTTGCTGCTATAAGGATGTACTTGGAGGGGGATGCGAAGGTTCACCCATCCCAATAACTGCATCTGCGCAGCTCCTGCATCACCACACGCACTTGGCAAATAAACAATTCGTGAAGGCAATAGAGCAAAAGATAGGAGATAAAATATCTTATTATTCATGTTCTCTGTAATGGTTCATTTTGAAAACAAGAGAGAAGTTTTATTCTTAATTAATTGACTCTTGGGCAGACCACGAACATGAAATATTATAAACGTAGGATGGCCCATTTCAGCACAATGAATATTCATATATCAGGGTGTTCAGGGTGTTCAGCATGTTCTCGTGGTAGGCAGGCTGCATTATTCGAATATTCTGTATGGTAGGGCCTGTAGTCTTCGAATGCTAAAAAAAATGCAAATTTAAATTAAGTTGAAAACTTGAAAGTCGATATAAAATTTGCATATACGGTATCCTTATTAATGACTGTGCATTCTTTAAAGTGATTTTCAGTGATATTAGCAAGTAATGAGGCTGTGCCAATAATCTGACTCACGTCTGATGTTTGATTCTTATGTTTTCTCCTTATCTGGAGTTTCTCGACTCCCTTACTGTTTCGATTAGATATTCCATAGTATGTAAATTAAAAATACAGATTAGTACAGCCATGTAGATAGAAAAATGAACTGAGGAAAAATGTTTTCATTGCGGATGAACTAAACCATAGCCTGTAACGATGTTAAACCATGTTTTCCGTTGCTTCGGAGAGACAAATGAGAGACAATTTACAGCTTACAGAGTTTACAGCTTTAGTCTTTGTTGCGTTTTGAATATTTAGAAGGGGTCACATTAGATCTTGAAGTTACCAAATGTGGGGACGACAGTAAGGAAACGGGAAGACAGTGTAAGTGACCAGTCCCACAGCCATCACTGATATGGCCTGTATACTATTCTCATTAAAGTCATTTAACGTCATCATTCTGTGAAAAGCAGAATTAGTTTCAATTCACCATCAAAATGTTGAAATTGCCACTCGTACAGAGACGTTATTTACGTTTAAACGATCTGAATTTTCAAATTTCATGCTCGATCTATTCATTGCCGAAGGTTAACTAAAGCACAACAGCACTCATCACTCGCATCTCAAGAATTTAAGATGACTGAACCTTCGAGTTGGCCTCTAGGTAGGTAGGTAGGTCTCTTTAACAAGTACCGTAGTGGCGCAACCAGTCAAGGGCAGTTGGTGTGGGAGTGTGTGTGTGGGGGGGGGGGGAGGAATCCCTATCAATATGTTCACCTCCTTCCTAAGTCAATGGAATTCGACGGGAATAAAGTATTGAGCAAACTGAAGTTTCACATGAATTAAACAGATCATACAAAGACGTAGTGGGACCACACGGACAATGCAGTAAAATCCTAGCGGTGAATAATGTAAAAAAAGAAAACAGGATGTGAGGTAATGCTATAGTAATGTACCTTTTCCATTGGCCTACTAAAACCCTTGCGGGTCCCCCTTGAAGTCCCGGTGGGAGTTCAGGGGGCGAAGACCCCGGAAGCTTTTGGGTTTTATCTCCCCAGGAAGACTACCTTAAAGCTGGAATATGAGTTGTACTGGCCATTGCCTGATCATCTACCTTTGTTCTTCTTCAGAGTATCAGGGAATAGAAAGTAGAAGAGATCACCTGCCACAAATTCTGAAACTCACTTTCCAGACATTTGACTTTGAAAATTGTCTCGAAATTTTGTTGGCCCTGCAAAATTCAAACTCTCCAAGAGAGCATAGCAATTAATTACAGTAACTTGATAATAAACAGACCAATGGAAATGGATATATTCATGTATGCAAAAATAGGGCTTAAATATTTTTTTTTTATTGAAGTGACTACGATATATTCCAGGGAACTTGACTTTCACTGACTTTTCAACTCATATTAAAAGCTTTAAAGGGTCAGTAAATTTCATAGGCAATGTTCTCGGGTACTCACATATACATTTAGGAAGGGCTCTTTTGAGCACAAAACTCTTTAATAAATTCTACTACATGACTGAAATTGAGCAAGAGCAACAAATGCACTGCAAAGCTTTAAAAAAAGGCAGGTGGTGTCAACTCATAGGGTTATCTGGGAAAATGGGAATTTGAATTCGGAGGATTAAAGTATTTTATCTGCACGCCACGCGCCAACGGATAATGGCGCTTCGCTTACATACTGCTCTTGTCTGCCTCCACTTCAAAACTGTTCCCCGTTAAGTCCCCCTCCTCCGATGTAAATGTCTGACTTCGTAACCGTTGATAAGACAGTACTTGATTCCTGTTATCAATTCAAATGTCAGACTGTCAGTTCGGTCCAAGTATGAAAAATCATATAAACACGATGACAAGGTTACCATAAAATTCAACTGGCTTGATATGCAGGTATAGTGTTTATTACGTCGATGGTTATCTCTAGCTTAATGGCGGTGAAAGGTCATTTGAGGTCAAATAAGTCACAAACAAGTCATTCATGCTACAAAAATAACCACAGCTTCAATTTCGGCCGGTAGCCAGAAGCAGTTATCTGAATTCAAGGCATTGTCTGAAATTCTTGGGAAGAAGATACCGTTAAGAGCATACTTATATTTAAATTAGAATGTAGCACGTGGCGCTTACTCTGAGGTCAAAGGTCATTTTTCATCAATGTGGCAACGACAACACTTAAAGACAAAATTTTAAGACTTTAAACAAAATAGTCTGTGATCACTGAAAGGGGTGTACTTTGCTTTTATTCTATTTAGGAGTTGTTTATAATTTTTTTATGTATTAAAGCAAGTTCTATTTTTGGTTTATAAAACGCTTATTTTTTTCGTTTTTACAATTTTTATTTAAAGTTAAAAAAATAAAGTTCATATTCGTTCTTTCAAACATTTTTTTCTCGCTTTAAATTTTAAAGCACATTTTTTTTTTTTCGTTTTTAAACTATTTTATCTTGAGTGTACCGCTGTGAATTTTTCTTTTTGTTGGCATGTCTCCATTTGCCTTCCGTAGTATTCATATGTATTTCGCCAAACTGTCCAAGCTTCCTGATAAGGAGGTAATATTCACAGTGAGGAAGGGAGCTGTTACCGAGCACCCTGTTCCAAGCAGGCACGAACACAACACCCGATCATTTCTGGCCAGTGTAATATTGGGTAAGTTTTGCATCAAACTTCCAATTCTCGAGATATCATTAATTTTATTTTTGGGGATGGCTCTTGTTTTGTCTTTTGGTTTTCCATCTCGTTTTATGTTTTTGTTATTTTACCGCAGATCCAAGCCATATAAGTAAGAACCATTGCAGTAAAAAAATATTAACATTTGCTTCGAACTATCATCAGATAAGATAGAATTTAACCGAGCCCAGTGCATTATAGTGGATCATACTTGCAAATGTCTTCAGAGCGAAAGGAGGGGGAAAAATAACATGCAACTGATGTTTGCTTATCCACATTTATGCTTTCTGTTTCTGTAATTTAATACAACTAGCGTGCTTTACAATTGGTTTTATCAATACCACGAGGATCTTTATTGGATGGGCAACTTGGTCCGTAAAATTGACTTTACCGGTATATTTCAATAACAATCATCATTTAATAGCTATCTGGGGGTGTCTTCGATTCTTCTCTTTGAGGGTTCAACATTTTGACAGAATGCTAAACCAGTTGTGAAAGAAAATTAAAAAAAAAAAACCTAAAGATTATCCTTGTCCTAAGTTCAACCTCATCTCTTCATAACGAGGACTCTCGAAGAAGAGGGAACTGATGACAAAACAAAAGGTTACAAAATTATGCAAATTTCGGTAAATATTGTAAGACTGTACAACTTTTAGTTTCTAAATTCCCTTCCCATGGGATCTACATTGATTTATTCTTCCACCCACCCCACTTTACTTGCATTTGCAGATTCAGAAGGAAAGAGTTGAAGAAATCATGAACAAAAACAAAACGAAGAAAAGTAAGAGAGTTCACAATATTAATATTTAATGCAGT
This sequence comes from Stichopus chloronotus, assembly GCA_021234535.1. NCBI lineage: Eukaryota > Metazoa > Echinodermata > Holothuroidea > Aspidochirotida > Stichopodidae > Stichopus > Stichopus chloronotus. The sequence goes on along the minus strand of CM037832.1, from coordinate 27,916,642 downwards.
TCATTGTTCTCCACTGATCATGAATGATTGCAAAAAAAAAAAAAAAAAAGGGAAGAAACCCGCAAAAATGAGGGAACGTAACAGGATCATGTGGATGAAATACTCATTACTACCAGAAACGACAGAAAATAAATGGTACTTCTTTCACTGTCAGAGTCACCAATACTATTCCCCTAAACTTGTGCCCCCTGCTTTGAAGCAGAGGGACTGTGAAAATATTTACAGTAAACATTATGTACATGTTTCTTATGATGAAACCGGCAGGGACTGACGTTAATTCCAGCAAAGACCTTTTGTCTGGACATTGTCAGGAGATTACGAACCATATACAGTGGATGAGAAGAAAATTGGAAGAAGTGATAAACACACAAGCCTTTATAAAATGATTTAAAGGGACACACACACACGCACACACAAACTTTCACACACATAGGCATGCACATTTGAAATGAATAGGATAACTGCCTTTGCGCAAAGAGAAATCTGATAATCAAGTGCGAGAGAGAGTAAATGACCTTTGACCTTCATGATGCAACAGCTGGGCTAACCCACTTACCAGCGACAATGTGCTACTGAATTTGAAATTTCGACTGTAATTCACTCTTTTCTTGTCAGCATATTTAACATTTATTCTGACTGATGACCATTGCATAATCTGCACAAATGAATGACTTCAGAAGAGGCCATCTCTAAAGACTGCAGATCACTTGTGATAGATGGTGGTTCTTTCCTCAGCACTGCAGTCAGGCATGAATCAAAGGTTGTCTGTACTTGTGCATATAATACAAACACTACAGGAGAATAAAACTTTTTCTTTTTTATAAATTCCTTTTGTTTTTGCATTTGATGCATTGATTTAAGGTGAATATAGAACAGGGCAGATTTTTTGCAATTACTAAAAGCTGGAATATAACCATCATTACTGTTACCCTTAGCTCACTAAATATATACGCTAGGGATTCAAATGTGGTCACTCATTGTCATATTTTCTGTCATTCTGACTTGCAGACAATTAAGCCAAATTCTTATTGACCCATTAGTAAATGGCTTTGAGCAACATCCGAAAAGTTTGCAGGGTGGCAACCTACCCAGAAGGATCCTTTTAACAAAGGAAATGTGTGGCCCTCTTTGTACAAACCATGTCCTTAGTTTCTGGAGATATTTATGGATCTGTACAATTCTGTCCACCATTCACAGGTTTTACTGAACCTTTTCACCTGATCAATTGGTAGGTGATTATGACTTATGTTAATGCATTTTTGTTCACAATGCTATTTACAAATTGTATTGAGTAACTTTGATCGAGCAAAATCACTTAAATATCTTACAAGGCTTCAAAAGTTACACCTCCAGAATGAGAATATTTCAAATAGAACACTGATACATTACATGTTAATCTTAATTCCTAAATGACATATTTACACTCTTCAAATTTGGGACAAAAAGAACATTTAATAGACACTGTTTCTCAAGAACAACATATTCAGTGCAAAATTTACTATCACAGCATCTGTGTTTGTTGTACCTTACAACCTTATAATTACGTATAGTTCTATGGTTGTACCATGGCTGCAAAAACATTGCAAGTAAGCTGCGATTTCTGATAGAAATGAATTCCATATATACAGCGGAGGAAAGAGCTCTTTGGGATCTTTTAATGAAGAAAACAAATCATACGTAGATGGAAAAACACAAGCTTAATCAATGCTGAGTTTAAAGAGATCTCGGTTTTTCTTGCAAAAATATCTTTTCTCTCATTCTATTAATTGGACCAATGCTGAATTAAACAGAATTAGGTGACGCTCTGAAAACAAGGTCACACCCTTAATGAGGACACGTTTTAAATTTTCAGAAGAAACATGGCCAAAAAAAAGGTAGTGTCCTCATCCAACATTTGAAGATGTCTCATTTCTTCAAGTCTAGATCGCAGTTTCTGTCGTTTAACCGGCTGAGTCAACAACGTAGACTGAGGGCTGAAAGTCCTTCCATCTTCGCTCCCGGGTCCATATTTAGGAGTAACTGTTTCTCACTGAAGGAGACGTATGGTCTTGTCGCTCCTGTACAGAAAATCGGCATCCTGCAGCTCTCTCAGGGCGCCGTCGTAGATGTCTCGTGTCAGATGCTGAAATGTCAGGCAGAGTTCGTTAAAAGTGTTCGACAAAAATTTCATTGTGCGATTTATTCGTCTTGTCAGATGTACGTTTAAATGTCTCTGTGAAACTTTCCACACGAGAAAATTATGTTAACTATCTGAAATTTGCACCGTGGTTGTGTTGGTACTGCATTTAGCCACAGGAGTTTTTCCTGATGTGGTATGAGTGAGCAACTGTTTATGTCATTTTTCATTGTTCAGATCATACATACTTTTTTTTCCAGTAACAACCATCTCGTAGATTGTCACATATATTTCAATGTAATGAAGTATTTCGTGGACAAAGCATTAAAAAAAAAACACAGCTCCTGTTTTGACCGCTGTTCTTATGGTATTAAGAGCAACTCCCCAAGATGCCATTTGATTCAGTTGCCATGGAAGTTATTCTCAAGGTTAGTTGATGCTCTGATTTTCCATTCTGAGGAGTGCACCAAAACCGCGATGCCTCGAGACAGGAATGTTAATACAGTTTTGTAAATACTTTATTCCATTTTGTAATACGTTCTCCAAATTTGCATGTATTTCTGTTTTGTAACTGTGCAATAGCATAGGAAACATCACTGTAACCTGTGGTGCATACCCATATGACAGGAGGACGATGGAACTTGATTGGAGTTCCCCAAATGTCCACATAATTGGTGGATTATGGAAATCACAGATCACCCCGCCTACATGTTACAACTTTGAAAACCGTAACCAAATGATTGAGTTGAGCTACATGTCGTTTCAATTCTTGAGGTTTTATTTTGCTCCTTTCCAAATTTCAGTTTTTCTGTGTTTATACATACACCAATTTCTGTAATATTTTTTTTTTTTTCCAATTTTCTGTAAAATGGTACATTCCTGTCTTTTGTTCAACTACGGGTGACCAAACTGTGGAATGATGAAAGTTGCTTCTAAGACTGCTCACACTCTCTTGAAAATACCTTGATGTCTGAAACAATACTGGCATGTAACATAAATGGTGAGTTTTGATATCTGGTTGATATCTGACTTTTTATGAAGAATCTTGTATCCTGCCTCATGTTGTCTCAGCACATACTGCTCATACAAAATCAAAATATTACAGCTGTTCAAGGATGATTCGCATATATAACACAAGGTTTATTGCAACAATAGAGAAGATACCTGCAAGAGCATACAGCCCTCATTTTCGACACCTTGCCATCAAACCATTGTTAAATAACATTTTTTCAGTAAAAGTCACATGACTGGAGATACCAGCAATAAAACTTAACAGAAGTAAACTTTAACTATAACAGCATGTTCTTTCATGTCCTTTTTTTTTTTTGGCATAAGATTCTGACATGCCGAAAAGCGATAAAGAATGGCTCATTAAGCTGTGACCATTGAACGCATTATTCCTCCTGCCCCCTCCTCTCAGACTGAGTATGACTTACCATATCTGAGCCCTGTTTCATCTCCTCAAAGAGCTGGTGGTATTTGATGGTGGTAATCTTCCCCTTTGCCTCCAGGTGTTTCTTGATCGCCTCCGCGAGCTCTTTCTGCTGCTTTCGGGCACTGTTACTGACACCCGTTGCAAGTATGTCCACATTGATGGTGCCGTCTCGGGGATCAAACGCAGACTGCTTCAGAGCCTCGTAGTGCAACCTATAACACAAAGAAGAACAAGATTGTCATTGATTTGTGGCAGTAGCTTTGAAAAGTGACTTCATTTCCTGAGACATATGATACACTTCAATAAAGAGCACAGCAATGTGTAAAATCATGTGGCCTGAGGTCCATCCACAAAATACTTTTGTTCTAATTATCCTTCAGCATTTGATTTGAACACATTTAGGTGGCAGTTGTAACCATAGCAACCATCAGATATGATCATCACAGACAGCTCGACCTTACAGAAGGTGCAACTGTTACACTAAAGTGTAATCCAACAAATGCAAAGAGGTAGTTTGGTGCAGAATGTTAACTTGTCATGTTAATATGATATCCACTTTCGAAAACAAAATATTTGGAATGCCCCCTTCATTGTAAATATCTACAATTTCATCAGTATTGTGTGATCTACATCTTGAATACTACAAACAATCCAATCTGCTATCATACGAATACATAAGCATTGGATACTGAGACCAATCACCATGACAACCTTAATGAAGTGGGCAGACATTGTGCACTTTTCGGTCCCAAAGCTCACCTTCTGGCTTCTTCAACGTCCACGGTCTCCACCGTCTTTGAATACCGCATTCTGGCGTGGGCCTCTGCCAGACGTATCAGCGATTCCAGTTGCCTTGGATACGCAGACACCATGCCCTTTGCGCTGCCGATCTTCCTCATCTCAACGTAGGACTGGATCAGCAGTTGGCAGGCTTCCTCATTCAGTGTCGGACTCACATAGGTCCTGGCATAAGCGATATAGTCCTGGAGCAGTTCGATATCCTGCACACAAAATCCAAGAAAATTCTTCCAATGAAATGACTACAAACATTTCAAAACATTTTTATGTTAATGAGAATTTTATTACATTTCTTCACAAAAATATGGCTTGTGGTGTAACATTATTTCCCTCAATGAAAGCAAATTAAAACATAAGTCATGCAATTTTGGATCCATCTGAATGAATTTATTGACTTGTGCAGATAGCAGTCTATTTTCACCTCCATAGCATGGGCACCGTAGCAATCCTAAATTGTTTAAACAAATCCTGCGTGGATTGTTTAAACAAACACTCCTGTGTGGGATGAATGTCTTCTCTTAAAGAAAATTTCATCCTTTTTCCTTTTGTCCACTCTAGCAGAAATGACACATGATGCTGGTTTCCTATTACTACAATCCAACAATCTGGCAAATTACTGTACAGGCAAGTATCAAGAGTTTGATAGTGTGAAGATGCAACATCCAACTTGCAATTCAGGTCAAAAGTTGAAGATCTGTCACAAAGTCCATGTGGTGACATCTTAATAGTCATATTTTACCCCCCACAAAGACAAGGTTTTTTTCAAATGCTTTTGCCCGCACAAGTAGAGCATAAGGCACAACGGAACATCCAACATGTAACACAAACTGTATGATTGTTTAGTGTGCATCTTTTCAAATAAAAATGACTTTCATTTTCTACTACTTCACTGTCAAAAGAATACTGCGAAACAATACTGAGATATCAGACAAAGTGACAGATTTTGTGTTACAAAACTTGACTGACTTGAAAGGAAGGTTCTAAAGGGAAATTTAATGGCTGATACAGACCACCAGACTAGTTTATTACTTTCATTAGTCAGTTATGAATATTCAGTGGCTGTCCATTTATTTAGTCCAATGCATAGTGCAACAATGATTGCCCGTTCTCACCATGTGCTCCTCCTCAACGTCATCCTTACTCTGGTGGTAGAGGGAAACCAGGTGGTTTGCGAGACGACGATCAAAAATCTCATCTTGAGGGTCCAACATCAGAAATATTAAGTCAAACCTGCCAAAGAAAGGTACATAGGAAGCTTTACAGGCTTGGGACATTTTTTCTGCAATTTTAGGACGGTCTGTGAATATGTGGAAGAAGAAAAGAAACTGTGGTGTCACAATGCCCACGGTTTTTGCAGATAATTAAATCTGAAAGAAAACGTCATCATTGAGTGATCACCCCAGATCTCTGACTTGACAATGCAAACAGATTTGCAACGAGCGGAAATTTTTTCCGTCGGTTAAATTACCTTGATAGAAGAGTATGGGGCAACTGAATGTTGTCAATTATGGTCTTCTTGGGGTTCCACTTTGAGTCCACTGGATTCGCTGCAGCTAATACAGATGTACGTGCATTCAAAGAGCATATTATTCCAGCCTTGGCAATAGAGAGGGTTTGTTGTTCCTGAAACAAAATAGAGAGAGCAGTGACTTCTACTGATATCGAAAATCAGGTTCCCATCAACTGCGCAAGGCTTCGACCATCAAGATGTCCCGGGAATGGTTTTGAATAATTTCACATGTGTACATGTTCATGGACTAGCATGATGAATCACGGACACATTTCACCAAATTGGCCAAAAAAAATTGAAAACTATGACTACTGCATTTGAAAGTAGTCTTACCATGACCTCGTGCAAGACGGACCTAGTGCTGTCATTCATCTTGTCGAATTCGTCGATACAACATATGCCGTTGTCGCTGAGAACAAGTGCACCACTGCAGAAAAGGAAACAGAAGGATGTTCACAATATTCTGAACACTGCTCACTATACACTGATATTGTTCAAATTAGAAGTAATAGCATTGAACATTATCATGACAGTGTTCTCTGTTTGCAAAAGGCTGTCAACATTTTGATGCCACACTTAACCTGCTCCGCATTTGCTCAAATGATACTGGTGCTGTCAAGCTAAGATCCTCTGTGACTTTTTCGTTGACATGACATCACCATACAGCTAGTTATCTGAGACCGAAGATACTGAAAGTGACTCTCAAAGTCTTACAAACAGCTTCACCTTCGTGGTTAGATAGAGACCCTTCGGATGTTTTTAAAATAAATAAAAGCAAATAGCATAATGGAATATACAACACAATGGTCAAACCTAACAAGGAAATTTACAAAGATTTCTTATATTTTTGGATGAATGTAGTAGCTGCACTTCTATCTCATCAGGACAGATGTATACAAACAAAGCATTGTTCCTGAACCTGTATTCACAACCTGATGACGTCATGCACATCTGCAGCCGGACGTCAGTGCACTTAATAAGTATGTCACACATGGACTTCCACATAGTGCATAAAACCAGAGATGGCGAGACACTACTCGAATCGTTATCTACCCGCATGAGTGATTCATATCGTCCTCAAAATCATAGCAACTGAGAGCGAACATTATCCGCTGATATGTGGAGTCACACCGCTGCCTGCTAATTATCATGGAGTTGTGAAACGTTGCTTGGAGATCGATAATGTTTTAAAAGTAGACCATGTGTGGCTGGTAGCTTCTTTTCAAAATTGGGACTAATTAACCCCAATGAGATAACCCTGTCAAGATACTTGACAGGGAGAGTTCACGGAGGCCTGAACTGGTTCGTGAAACGCCATCGGGGGTGAAAGACAGCCACACCAGCTGTCCTGACAAGACGTTTCATATAAAAATACAAAAAAGCACCGGGGAAGGTCACCTTCAAATCCAAACAAAACATTCTCCTACAAAGATGAAACATAATTTCTTAGGGCAAAAGAGAGCATCTTTCAGTCTTTTTTTAGGGCAACTGTGCATTATTACTAAACATGAATATGCAACTAATAGAGATTTATCACCTTGAGTGTATCCTTCACAACTACTGAGATCATCACTGACGACATTGAAGAGAGTTTCATGGGATATTTGGGGTTCCTCAAGTCTTTAAAAGGTTGAGGTAAAATTAAACAAAAATGTACCAACATTTCAAAATATGGCAGCTTGTGTATCGATTTCTCAACACCTGCCACACTGCGACCTGTTCTGCCATTCTTCCAAAAGACACATTCCATTAAACACATGATGTGGTCTTTATCTAGTGCAATGGTTAAACACCTAGGGGGAAACAACTTTTGAAAAGAAAAAAAAAAAGAAGGTTTTTCTAGAATAGTAACATTTAGGTCAAACATTCTCAAAGTGATAACCCTTCAAGCTGTTGTGGTTTATATCTTAACCTACATTTAAAATGGGTTGAAAAGTATGATTGGTGGAGATTTTCTAGGTGAATGCATCCAGCTTTACCTATCTTAACATCAAATACTGATGGTAACAGTACTCAATTGACAGAAAATTTATTACTATAATAGCTAACTCACGTCTGGAGGACCAGTTGTCGGGTTTCAGGGTCTTTGGTGACGTAAGCGGTGAGCCCAACGGCACTGGAACCTTTCCCCGAGGTGTACTGTCCCCTGGGCACCAGATTGTGGACGTACTGCAACAGCTGAGACTTGCTGGTTCCAGGGTCCCCACAAAGGAGGATGTTAATTTCTGACCGAAAGTTGCTCCTCCCGGTCTCCGTGAAGTCTTTGCGAGTGGATCCAAACAGCTGGCACAGTATACCTTTCTTGATATCTTCATTTTCGTAAATGCTGGGAGCTGTTGAAAAATACCACAAAGGGCTGTTTGTCAATCTCACATGCAACCAGCGACCTTAGTTTTTCAAACATGTCAGCATAAAATCTTGTTAAATGTTCCAGTCACCTGTCTCGGAAGCATTTCGCTTTGCATATTTCAGACGATGGAAGAGGCAACTCTTGTTTTTGCCACTTTGACGTGTGAAGTGATATCAGGATAAACTCAAAGGATGGATTGCGAAAAATCAAGACTCACCATCGAAGCCACATACGCATTAGGGTTTTTGTATGAGTATTGTTAGTGGATCTGACTGAAATGTTGCATAAGGTGAAGATTTGCAACATGCTTGGTCTTTGTAATATTACAGCAATTTGTGTCACCAATTGGGCTGTATCACCAATTGGGATTTATAAACACAGAACACTTCATTGTTATTACCTAACATCATTATTACTAAATTAATTGTGAAGTAATCCATCATTATAAGTCAACATTTAGCTGTATAGAAATTAATCACTTATAATAACTAACATTTTTACTTATCAATTAAATACAACCAATCTGCACACCCTTGTTTGACCCCCCAAACGCAAACCTTACCCAGAGCAGCGGCCAGCTTGTCGTAAATCTTTTCGTGTTTGGAGAGAGCGATGAGTTCTTCCTTCCGCTCTTCGGTGAACGTTCTCCTCTCCTCCCTGTTGACACAGGTAAGTGGGAGACATGGTAAAGTAACTGCAAGTGCAAAGATTCAAGGTTATTTGACCACCAAACAGAGCACTGCACTTATACACGGTGCTGAGAAATAGAGAAGCGATCTTCGGAACAGATCGTTTTCTGCAGTCCACACTAGAAAACATCATGACAATATTCACAAAGATTGTGCATGCACCAAAACTTTCCCTGGAGACCTAAACATCTTCTCAGCCATTCTTAAAACAGAACCAGCAACTTAAATGATGTTCTGTCTCCTTAAAGTGACTTAAACCACTTTTACTATGTTCATCAGCTGCAGCAGTAATGCAACAGACTGCTGCCTGAATGAGAAAGTGAACCAAATGATCACCTTAAACAGCAACGATTTTCAAAGTCGACTGGCTTTCGACTTTCTAGCAGATGTTAGAAGACCACATTGAACTCACCCATCGTCTCCGACTTCGTGCATGTGGTTGGAATCTGCCTTGCAGAATTGAATGGCATCGATGTAAGTCTTGTAGACTGCTTTGACGTTTCGCTGGCGGGGGTTCACCCTCAGGGGTGTGGCGCGGTAGATCCCGGTCACGTTCACCCTGTCGCCGGGCTGAACGAAGTCCACGAGGTCGTTGTGGGCATAGAGGACGACCGTATGTGGCGTCTGACCGGCAGGCATGTCCTCTGGAGACAAGAAAATGACAAATAGGAATGATGGTCTTTCTGATGATCCATGAAGTATACTTTGGACTTTCTGGCAAGAGACACTGTATGGACATATGATAACTCATAAACTTATGAACTTTTAAATGGAATGACCTTAATTAACTCCAAATTAACTCTAATATACTACAAATAACTCCAATAACTCCAAATTAACTCCAACTAACTCCAAATACGACACAATGCATATTTCATCATGCATTTCAGTGTGTCTGCTGCACTTAATGACATCAAGTAATTTTAACTCAAAAAGATTTGTGTGACTGTTGACAAAAGGTTGGCACAGACCTTTGGAATGAAAAATCAATATTTAAATCCCCCCTGAAGAGCTTCTAATCATCTTATGGTTTCAACAGATCAAAAATGATTTCAAAAACAACTTTTTCCTTCTTTTTAAAATAAAAGTAGTTTTTGACCAATAACTGGTATTCAACATTGGTGTACATGGGGACATTCAAACTTGTCCTTCATATCAGTATCGGCAAAATTTGCCTCGAAAAGTTGATACTGTGCAACTAATATTTCTCTACCAGGCAAAGGTTATGATCTCTTTTCAAAAATGGTGAGCCAAGTTGTGAAACCCAAGTATACAAAAGAACCATACCTGGTGATTCTTGGAGTTTAACCATTTGCTTGTCTGTAAATTGACATCTATTGTGAACCAGTCCCATGCTGTACTTGGTCTGGCAGTTTCTGCAGATGCTTGGTTCCGGTATTCGGCCACGGTCGATTTCCACCGCCATCTCGAATGAACAGACGTAGCAACGGAAGAAAGCTTCCCTCATTTCGGGCATCAATTGGGATGTCCTGATAACCATGCCGCTGATGGTTATCAGCTTATCAATATCTGGTGAAGACGATGTTGAAGTTAAACCACAAAATGTCAACTAAGGATGTAAAGATAAATCAGTTCATCTCATTTCAACTCGATACATTATCACCGTAGTGCAGTGCGCTAAAATCCATCAGACCAATACGGCTTCAATTAGATTCAATTCTCTGTGACATATCATTTTATACAAAGCCAAGATCTGAACCTACAAAACACATTCAAAGAAGACCATTCCCTTTTACCAAAGTTCTGCTGTTCTTTTGACCGTAAGAAGCTTTTCAGCTGCTTTGTTGATTTCGAAGTAGAACTGAGCAATGCAAATCATGGCACACTATTGACATCCATCTTTTGTCCTTCTAAATTTCTCTCATAAATCATCACGTTCATACCTTCTGGGTTCAACGACCTCATATTTTTGGTCTTTTCTGTGTTGTACGTCCTCACTTGGATCTGGTGCTCCAAGGAGGCCTCTTGAAACTTCTCAAAGAACATCTCGTTCACGGCCATGTCAAAGGTCGGAATGACCTCCTGCGGGTAGTCCACCAGTTGCCGGTAGAGACCGCTGTCGAATCTCTTCAGATGGTTGCAGTTGACATTCAGAAACGGGAGTTCAAGAGCTAGGATCTGAAATAAAATTTGAAAGATGTTGAAGCTCATAGGCAATAGATTGTAAGAGATAATTTCATCTGCTGATTATCTCAACCTGAAATCTGTGTGTCGCAACTTTTCTATGACTTTGATCACCACTGTTCTAACAAAAATCAGCAAACATCACTTTATGTCAAATCAAAATCACTGTGGCGTATATGTGTTGCTAAAAGTACGATAGTAAATTAATATGAATAAACTGCTAACTTTAAATAAACATTGCTATCAGAAATTCAGAAATATCCTGGCTGGCTATGGTTGCACTTCACTTTCAGAAACTGAGGCAAGGAATCGTTGTCAAGAGAGATAGTCTCGCGCTAAACAATGCTAGAATTTTCGTTTTCCTTTTGAGGTTTGGCCATCAAATCTTCGGGACTTTTCCTCATCTAGCAGATAATCCTCTCAGCAAAACAAATCAAGCTATTTGGGGGAATTTTCCTCATGATTTGCAAAAACCTGAGTAATGTTAGAGTCCTGATGGATTTCTTCATTTCGAGGAATGTTTTCAATATCAGAATCAGGCGTTAATTTTTTCACAAACAGGGTCACACAAATCACAACATTTTAAACCCATTTACAGTCGAGCTTGCAAGAAATGTAAAGCCATGCATGGAACCAGAAAGCCAAAAGGCATTGTGGTTTCCATGATTCAATTATGAGTATTTTGAATCTGGCGTATTGCATATTGTGTGGATATGTTGATCCCAAATGATTTTTGACCTCTAACAAAATCGATAGGCGTCTAGCACCCAATAGGGTGGATCTGAAAATCAAATATGACATCTGTCCAAGTTTCCTTTAATGTTTACAAGGTTTTCACAACTTGACCCAAGTTGGCCACAAATGATTGCTGGCCTCAACATAAAGCAGTAGGCTAGTTTTGCTGAATAACGCACAGCTTCAAACTCCATATCAGTTCCGTAGAAGCTTCTGTTCTTGCAATATCATGTTTATAATATTTAACAATTTGACCTCCTTTGACCCAGAGTGACCTTTGACCTCCATCAAAAATAATAGGGTTCTTCTATTTAATGCAATACATTGATAAATTGCATAACAAAAGTTTCCATGATTCCTATCTTGAGATAAATATTAACAACATTTTTTCAGTGTTTGATCTCTGGTGACCTCAGATGACATATGACGTCCACCAAAAACAATATTTTTCTTGTACGTGATATGACCAACTGACATACTGAGTATGGGAAGTATCCACCATTCCTATCTTGAGTTATTGTGTTAACGAGATTTTTAGTGTTTGACCTCTGGGTACCTCAGACGATCTTTTACCTCCACCAAAAAAAACAATGGGGTTCTTCATCTTAATACGGGGCATCCATGTACTAAGTTTGAAAACTGTCAGTTTCTTGAGATATTGTGATAACAAGATTTTCAGTCTTTTTCAGAATTCTTCAGGGTTCTTTTTAGATGATCAACATACAATTTGAAGAGGAACATACATATCCTGTGGCAAATAGCGAACAGATAACGGGGCTAGAACTTTCACTGTTCACAGTGAATGATCCTTGGAAGCTTTGTTGTTGTTTATGACGTAGTTTTGTGCATATATTCCAGATGTATGTATCCGTCTTACACAGCATTTCACTCCTTCTTTTGGGACACTACCTTTATAAAATTCATTTGCCTACATAGCTGGTATGTTCTTGTGACATACTATTCTAAATACAATATAACATGCAATGTTATATAAAAAATGTATTTTTTTTACATTTTAAACTTACTTTTCCAATAAATCTATACTAGAGAGAGGAGTGACAAAAAGGAAAACAGAAAGCGAGTAAACCGAAGAACTATCACAAACTAACAATGGGTTAGTCCTCTAAACCATGAATAATAACTCCCACAGATTTCTATTTAAAAAGGTCATCCCATTGCATATTCCCATAACCCCCTCCACCTTTATTATCTTGTAATAAGTGGTAAATGTACCTCTTCCAATTTCTGCATGTAGAGAGGTCTGGTTGGGTCTATGCCCTCTGTCTCATCAGCATCTGGGTCGATGAAGCCCTGCACAAACTTCTGAAATTTATCCTTTGCCTCGTCCACGACGACGTCCGTACCCCAGATGACAAACTTGCGGGTGTCCCCGGCCTGTTCACTGGCAACCGCACCGGTCGGTTCAGATGGATCTACACCACCCTGTAGTGAAAAGAGGTGGCAAATTGCCACATTCAGGCCAGTGTATCAACTTAACAGTGAATATGTTAGAAAGTATCAATTGACTATAAGTGATTCCCTAACAATTAAGACACCCTGAAATAGTAATCACATATCAAACCGAGTATTGCCAAATATCACTGAAGGTTGTGTGACAAGATTCTAGAAAAGAGCATGCTTCATTCAGAAGTTGAAAAGAAAAATTCTGAGAGGAAATCCGTTGGCATTTTGTTTATATCTTTTACCGTTTTTGAGATAAGACTTTTCAAAGATTGAGAAAAATGCAAAATAGATGACTTGGAGCATTGCAGTGTCCGTATTTCTTTTGTTAAGCCTATACATTTTGCCGCTTAATTACTTAGTTTCACATTGGTAAGTGATATCGATATTTTTGAAGAAGAAAATACATGCTTCTGAAACAAAACCTTCTGGGATTAACATGCGACATATCATAGGAGTCCATCTCTTGATGTCACAAATTTCCATACTTAGCCAATATTTATTCACGATACAGCTGGGAGACACTGATTTTCCTGTAAATTAGTCAATCTTTGATGGTTTCTGATAGAATTTGAGGCTATTTTAACCTTTTCAATACTCCAACATGTCATTTTCATGTCACCCAACCTTTAATGGTATACTACTTTCTTTGAATGCAGTTTTTCCAAACCCCCAGTGTTAGTGTTAAGTTTGGTGAGATGTTATTTCTTAAAGACTATCAATGAAGAATACGGCAAAGTAAAATGAGACAATCTGATTGTCTTTAAGCCATACTCTGTGCACTGATACCACTAACGAATCATGAATAATTTGTGTCTTCAGTTTCAAGAAATTGCATGGAAGTCTGCAACTATGAAGCTGGTTAACAAATACTCACAGACGGTGGATCAGAAGACATGTTGACCTGCCTCATCTTGCGATCTGACTTCAAGTCAGTGCGTTGTCTTATCGGGGTGCCACTGTTGCAAAATAGCAAGTCAAGGTAACCAAAAAGACAACCAAACCAAAACACAAGATCTCTCTACTTGGTACAATGAAATTGTTCATTCTCTTTTTACAACTATACACCCTGCTATTAAAGGAAAAGCACCATATCAGACTTTATGATACCCTGCAAGTGTGAAAGGGCAAAAAGATTGGTGGAACTTGAGGCAAAATCATAAAGAGAGCCAGTTCCAAGCAAAAGAAAAATGTTATCCTCTGAGGGTGAACTAAAGTGAGGGGCACATTGGGACATCTCTAGCACAAAAAAAAAAAAAAAATCCTCAGGTTTTGATTTTCAAATTCATCTGACAATCACTAAACGTTGTAAAGACCAAAGCTTTGGCCACCCCACACCATTCTGCTTGTAGTATTACTATTATGATTTAGCAAACAGTTTTTTTCCTAAAATGACGAGTGGGAATACTTTCTTATGGCTCCACTCAATTTTGATCTTCAGAAGGAAGACTGTGACTTCCCCTCTGATACATAGTGCCAATATTATCAGAAAGAGAAATTAGGACACCATCTGATATTTAATTTTCAAAGGATACCCGATGCGACCAGGAGTCCCTCCGGCTCTGGAACTGCTTGGAGTGCCGTAATTCAATGGTGAGCTCAGATCAATTTCGCTGGTCCCTGTGATATTAGAAGAGGCAGTTGATGGATTACTCTTTGTGAGAAAATGCAGCCTTATTGTTTAGGCTTCTGGAATTTTGTGCCGAGATGAATCATTCACACATCAAATTACTACTCGACCTGAGTCTCTGCATTTGTATAAACAGAAGGTACAAATTTCTAACACACACTTGGGGGTGGGGGGGGGGTGAGATGGCTGGTGGATGACCCTTTGACTACTACAACTGATTGCAAGAAGACTGTGATAACAACCAGAAAGCCAAAAGGCTTTGTAATTCCTTGCTACATGGTTATATTACAACAAACATGAATTATTCACATGACAAGTATAAGATCAACTGCAGTTATTTTTCTTGATACACCACAAGCCTTTAACCCAAAATGACCTTTACTTTGGTGACCTAAAATGACCGTGACATTTGACGTCCACCAAAAGCAATAGGGATTACCTACCCAGGCCATACAACCCACACATCAAGTACAGTATGAGTATGACATCAGTCAACATTATCTCTGAGCTCCAAGAAACACACAAGTAATCAATGCTGCTTCTAGTCTTGCCTGTTGTTAGTTGAATCAAATAACTCAACCTTACCTCATCTGAACTCAGCTTGTCTGCCATATTTACCTCAAAATTCTTCATAAATGACCAGAATGTTCTTGGGTCTCCATCGTATGGTGGAATTTCTGCCTTAGGTAATTCCAACGCTAATTTGAAACTCAATTTCCTCCTTTAACTTTTTCAATGCTTCCTCCCTCTCCTCAGTATAATGCTTTTGGCATTCCAACATCCAGCTTTCTGCTTGCTAAAATGCTTCATCAGACAACAGCCCAGCCAGATCAGCATGAACCTCTTCCATTGCCTCAAATTGGTGCTCTGCCTTTTGCAAATTTTCCTTTATCGACTCTGCGATAATTTCTTCCTTGTTACAAGTAGCTTTTAACACACTCAAAGTCCTCGTAAGTTGACCCTAAGTTATGATTCCTCCTCAATATTTTTGCTTCCTCCATCCTTTCCGACATTGTGAAATATGATTGAAAGCACTCCAATTTGATTGTTAAGAAACCTTGTTCAGCTACCAGCTGTTCCTCTGGATATTGATATCATCCAAATAAATGACAGAACAGATGATTTTTTTATTTTCTTCATTTTTTTTTATAAACCCATTAACATTCCAATGCATGAATGCCACCTTGTCTATCTGACCCCATGACCCCCCATACCAAGACTATCTCTCTGGACAACTTATTGGAGGCCCCTCACACTAGAAGTTACTCACTGAGTTACAAATGCAGTACTGTAGGGACCAATCCCATTGAGTTAACTGCGTGCGACGGAATCAAAAACTGAAACTGCACAATGTAGCCCCATATGCATTTGTACGGTAGTTTATAATAACCACAATAATGGTGTTTAGGCTATTATTATTGTTTTATAGTGAAAAATTATCCCTTCCTCTCTATTGGTAAGCATTAAATTTCGCAGGGTCCTGAACCTGTTAATAACAGACAACCTTATCAAGTTTAAAACAAATCTGACCCATGGATAAGGAACTATGGCAGTTCTAATATTTTTTATGTTTTACCCCATAACCTCATTAATATGCAAGATTTGGACACCAAAAACAATAGGGATCATCTACTCAATATGGGCAACCTACATGCCAAAAATGAAATTACTCAGAGTTACCCTTCTTGAGATAGAGTGTTTACGAGCAACCGTCACACACACACACACACATACATACACACATACATACACACACACGACATCAGGACTGCAGAGATTCCCCTGCCTACGGCAAGGAATCAAAAAGATGTAAAAAATTATTTAATGGCCCAAAACTGACAGAGACAGGACCAGTCAAGGGAATTCAGGGAAATTGGGGACAAAGACTATCTGGGGAGTTAAAAAGAAGTGGAAACGTTAACGTAGCTTAGTACATGTTTCGTACGTATCAGATAACATTGTCACAACTAGATGAAACCTGTCCTCACCTTTTGGTAATCCAGGGCTAGAAAATAGTAATGCATCTTGAGCTGGTTGAGAGCCACCTGATGGGGGAGATGATGGCATCTGTGGAAGTGGACGGCTTGGAGAAGAATCCATCGGTGCATCTCCTGTCCCAGACTTCTTGCCTCTTGGAGCTTTATGAAAAAAAAAATGTACTATGAAAATCATTTCAAATTTTCACCAACAGCAAAGAGCTGAAAGTGCAAATCTGCTAAATGAAAATTGTGCAAACCCATCAGATTAATTCAGAGAACTAGTTCAGTTTGCACAAGGAAGTAAAGAACATTTAACTATCAATTCTGTATAGAAGTATGAATGTTATAATCATTTCTTGACTAACAACAATAGCACAACAGTTGGTCACTTCAGCTGGATTGTATGATTCATACGCTGTGACAGGCTTCATGCCAATATAAAAGTTTCCGAAGATAAATAAGTGAAATGTAATATATTGTTACATAAATACACAAAACTATCAATCTGATGGTTTCTGTTTGTCGATCTATCTGGATGTTAAACACCAAATTGACTGCAATAATTGGACTTGAAAGAGTGAACATCAGCATTTTAATATGCCTCCACCAGGATCAAACCAGTCAAACACAAGCTGCACTCTCACTCTGATTAATGGTCACGATCCAATTGAAAATTCTTGCAAACTACTTTTCATGTTTTCACCCATATTTAGACATATATATAGAGGAATAACATTTTACATTTGCCAGTTGGTGAGGTGGTCTTTCCTTTGGCTGGTGTTCCTTTCTTTGATGGTGTATTGGCATTGCTCCCTCTCCCTCTCCTGCTAGGAGTGCCATTCTGGACTGGTTGACCTCTTCGTGAAGGTGTCCCAATTCTACCATTTGTTTCAGTGGTTCCATTTTCCTCTGTGCGGCCTCTCTTGCTTGGCGTTCCTTCGACACTTGGTGGATCATCTCCTCGAGTTCGCTTACTTCTCCTTGGAGTTCCGGTAGGAGATGACATGTTTGATTAACAGTGCTTCCAAATTCTGTGATACAAGTTCAACAAATAACAAAGTTTAGTCAACACTAACAGCATCTGGAAATGACATCATTGCAAAGTCACGTCTGGCAAGACAACTAATTATTTCTGAGAGACAACGACAAGTCATACAACAAGTCAAAGTCATAAGTGAACATTTTTTATAAAAATCATTGCATTTTTCATGTTCTATGCCTTGACAATTTCTTGAATTATGCTGGAATTATTTGATTGAAATCCATTAACTTCAACAGGGAGTGGAGTATTCTTAAGAATGAGCTGATTTAGACCCACATGTTTAATACCAAGCCATCCAGCAATTCCTTGATGTAAATATAAGCCTAGTTGACCGCACAAGAATACAAATTACTTCATATGTCATTGCTGAACATCATTAATTTACATCTTTCCACTGTATGCTGCATGCGAACAACTAATTAAGTGGCAATGAGTTACAAAATCATACCAGGAAACTATAAAGTCCTAACCTAAACATTGCCTGATATATCCCACTTGCTAATTCCTGTTCATATCCAAATGATTTAAGAATTACCTATTTTTTTTAGCATGAGGACGATGCTATAGAAAGTGCTCAATGTAGAGCTATGAAGTTAGTTTCTGGATTGCAGGATTTTTCTTGTGCGAAGAGACTTCAGGAGTTAAATCTATTTTCGCTCACTAACAGACAAAAACAAATTACTTCAGAAAATTTCTGCAGATTCCATTATTAGGAGGCATATATGTACAACTACAAGGTTCCTGAACCCAGATTTAACAGGTATACGCCAAATGTTTTTTACTCAACGTTCAATTGACCACTGGAATACCTTACCTAGCCTAATGCTGTTATTCATTCCCCAAGTTTTGATGTTTATAAGAACAGACTTGATAATTTTTGGAAGGATAAACCTGGTTTGTTCAATTATATGATATACTGACATGGTCGCATTTCTTTGTTCTGTTTTTTTTCCCTCTGGCGTAATGAAATGGCCTTTTGGCCAGCAACATCAAAGTTGATGTAATATGCTGTCCTATCCAAATTGTAAGGCTAGTCCTAGTAGAATCGATCAAAATCACAGATTGTGAATAAGTTATCTGTACCTATAGACCCTAGGCCTGTATCCAAAATCCCTTTTCTACTTTCCATATCTTTAAATGCCTGGCTTATATGAGTTAGGCCTAAAGTTAGGCTTAGTCGAACCATGCGTTGTCATTGTGTGTTTAAATTTAATTACCACTGATTGTGACTGATATTTGATAAGGTGTTTAGTACGCTTCTTTGGAGTTTGGTGTAGCCTGGGCCTCATGGTTTGTCTTTAGTGCTATCGGGAGTTGGCGACACTTTGCTACAATTACAAATACAATAAGATTTCACTTTAGGCCTACAAATTAGCAGTAAAACAGTAGTTAACGATAACACATATTGCGACCTAGCCTACATGGGGATTTAAAATTTAAAGGGCTGCACAGATCACAATGTAATAACACAACAGTGAAACATGCCTACACGAAAGGCACTAGAAAGCGACATATTGAGAGTTATAATACTGATTGCAATCAACAGATATATTCTTACATTTACTCGGATATATCAGAATTAGTTAAAGAAAACAGTTAGATAGTCACAAAACTGCAGAAAAGACCTCTCTTGAAACAATCAAGTGTAACTTCGGCTAGTATTTCTCAGATGATCACACCAAGAGCTTTGTAACGGACACTGTTCTCACTGCACTGTCGAAATCCCGCGAACTTTTTGTTTACCGGGAAAAAACCACGTGTTGAAATACCCCGGGAAAAACTGCACTTGCCAAAAGTCGTTTTTATTTTCTGTTAGCGACAATGTATTTGGCATAATTGTAACCTTTAGTTCTGGTTACATGATAACGATGTATGCTGACATCGAGATCAACAATTTGTGTGTCGTTTTATATTGGACTAATTCCACTACGATTAAGGTGGTAACACGCAACATACACACAGCAGGCGGATTGGTCAGCAAATGCAGTACTGTACACATAGGCCTAAAAACCGTTCACTAAAATGTCCAGTACGGGAGATATCGAAGCAATTAAACAACGAAGGGAAAATCTAAGAGACAAAATAAAACGAAGAAAACAAGAGCTACAAACATTAGGTGTCGGTAAGCAGGATTCTCAAACATTTTCTCGAAATCGAATACTGCCGTGACAAAGGCCTACTCTGTACTGCTACTGCTAGATCTAGGCACATCTAGGCTATCAGTATCACCAGTGTAACTTTAGTGTTACCTTAGGATACCTTAGGAACATCAGTGGACGCAGGTCTATCGACCTCTATGTCCGCATCTTCATAGTCTTGATCTTCACCATTGACAACTAAAGCAACAATCATAAGCTGTGGGTGACTGACATACTATAAAACTTACACAAAATCAGCCTTGTAGTTGGTGACAGTGTTATGCTTCAGGCCGCTCAGGGACTAGGCCTAGAAATGTTTTCACACATGCAATTTTTGATACAACCATAGGATACTTCGCCATTATGATTATGAATATGAGACCTCGGTACAACTATAGAATACCCTGCTGCAACGATTTCCACTGTGCATCGGGATTCCTAGTCGTAGTGCAGTGCAGCGATTCCACTGCTCATCCAGATTCCTAGTCGCAGTCTGAGGCTTCAATTCGACTGGGAATCCAGGAATCCAGCGAAAAATGGATTCCTCGTCAGGCGATCACTTCGACTGGGACTAAGAATCCAGGTTAAAATGGATTCCCAATGATTTCTCAAATAAGTTATTTGTAAGCAAGCGCTGACACTTCAATTCGACTGGGAATAGAGGAATCCAGCGAAAAATGGATTCCTTATCAGGCAGTCACCTCGACTGGGACTAGGAATCCAGGCTAAAATGGATTCCCAGTGATTCGTTCTCAAATAAGTTATTCATAAGCAAGCACTTCTCTTCAATTCGACTGGGAATCCAGGAATCCAGCGAAAAATGGATTCCTAGTCAGGCGGTCACTTCGACTAGGACTAGGAATCCAGGCTAAAATGGATTCTCAGTGATTCGTTCTCAAATAAGTTATTGATGAGCTAGCACTTCTCTTCAATTCGACTGGGAATCCAGGAATCCAGCGAAAAATGGATTTCTCGTCAGGCGGTCACTTCGACTGGGACTAGGAATCCAGGCTAAAATGGATTCCCATTGATTCGTTCTCAAATAAGTTATTCATAAGCAAGCGCTTCTCTTCAATTCGACTGGGAATCCAGGAATCCAGCGAAAAATGGATTCCTAGTCAGGCGGTCACTTCGACTAGGACTAGGAATCCAGGCTAAAATGGATTCTCAGTGATTCGTTCTCAAATAAGTTATTGATGAGCCAGCACTTCTCTTCAATTCGACTGGGAATCCAGGAATCCAGCGAAAAATGGATTTCTCGTCAGGCGGTCACTTCGACTGGGACTAGGAATCCAGGCTAAAATGGATTCCCATTGATTCGTTCTCAAATAAGTTATTCATAAGCAAGCGCTTCTCTTCAATTCGACTGGGAATCCAGGAATCCAGCGAAAAATGGATTCCTCGTCAGGCGATCTGGTGATCCTTAAAATCCTTAAAATCAAGCAATCATAAAAGACTAGAGAGTACAGTACAGTCAGACAGTGTGGCCATCCAACTTAGAATTTTTTCAAGTATAGCAATGTAGCATGCGTTGTTCTCAAAAGGAATTACATTTTGTGATCCACTGGGAATCCGTATCCAGGATTTGAAAAAAGTGTCTTTCACTGCAGCGGGGTATTCTATAGTTGCTCCGAGACCTCACCATGGAGGTGCATTCGTAGAGTGTCAGGAGTACGCTGGAGTTACAGTATGCCGAAAAAAAATGATAGAAAACATAAAAAAAATGCCAACTCCACTCCAAAGTTCTTTAGTTTGGAGTGCACGGAATGCAGACTGGACAGTCAAATCAAAGTACTACAAACACGCTGGCCGGTAAGTGCTGCGTCCATAGCAACTGGGCTGCCACCCTGGAGTGGAGGCTCACAGACCTGGCAACCTGTCTCACCAAAAAATAGGGAGATTTACATTTTTCAGAGCCAAAAAGTCAAGAGATTAGTTAAAAAAAAAGGGAGAGTGGTTATTTTTTTACAGAAAACAGTGCCATGGAGGGAATCATCATCCATGTATGCAAAGCGCAAAATGCCCTGTTTCCACGTACATTGCAGCTACACATATACCGAGCAGGTTTGCACTGCCCCCATAAAATAATGACTTACAAAGCAACCTGCGATATTAGTACTAATCTACCCTGTGACAATTAAAATTATTGTAAACATCTGATTTTCAATGCACTAATGCCACTATTCATTTATTTATGGCCTAGTACTCCAATAAACCTTGTGCTAACTGTTTTGGCTATCTTCAGAAATTTCGCAAATGTATTTAAAAACCGGGATACTAGAATATGAAACCTGGAGGGTGGGAGATGTGGACAAAAACCGGGAGACTTCAGGTAAATCCAGGAGAGTTGACAGGTCTGGGCTCAGTGGACATAAAATATTTTTATTTAAAAGATAAGTCAACACTACACAAGTCATGCACTCATATTGAGTTGCTCTCAAAATAACACACAAGTGTATATGTGTCCTCTGTGACTACGACTGTGCCTCCACCTAGAACTGGAAGCTCAGTGGACATAAAATATCTTTGAAACTGACAGAAAGTTAGCTTACAAGCCATGCACTCATATTGAGTTGTTATCAAAAATGCATGCAATTGTATATGCCACCTCTGCGACTGCACCTCCCTCATGCTCGGGACTGTAACCTTGGATGCTCACTGGACTTAAAAGTATGTTTAAGTGAAAGAGTCGAAATAGCACACAAGTATACATGAAGCCAAGTGCTGCAACTACGACTGCACCTCCACTAACTGAAGGCTCTATGGACTTACAAGGTTTTTCAAAGACAAGCCAAGTGTATTGTATATTTGATCAAAAACATAGCATTCAAACATAAAAGAAAAAAACATACAATAATGCCTCCTCATTTGAAAAAAGGTGTTCTTCAACCCCAGCATGGTATTCTATAGTAATTTTTAGTACTAGCCTAAGCCTGCATAGATTCATCTAACTTCTAAGTTCTAACATTACTTAGCCTCACTCATGCTATTTCTGTTCTATGTTATACATGAATACATACTGCAGACTCACAGATACAGATCCCCTTCTGATTTCCTTGACCCTCTCTTGTCAGTTCAAACTCAAAGCTGCCAATGCTTGCTAATGACGGTATACAAATGAAGGTCTTATCTCGGCATACATTCCTCCAGCCATGCATACAGAGTTTAAATACACTTGTTTACAACTGCCAGCTGTTTTATTAAAGAAATGTCGTTCATGAGCGATATTGATGCTTTGAACGGCAACATTTTAAGTGAAATCATTTTTGGACAAACCCCCCAAAAAAAAGCAAGCGTGCAGGCCACTGTAGGGTAAAGTGAGTGTTTGTCGAACAGAAATAAGATGATTGAATTCACTACTCTTGCACTGTACCAATCTGTCAGTCTCAGTCATCCAGAGAGAATACATTGATGGGATATGTGCAGTCAGAATCATATATTTTTCCAGTATGCCAACTGCTGAACACCCTCCACACATTTTCAGTGCAAATACTTACTTGTAGTTTTTATTTTTTGTTCAAAATTGTTCTCATCAGAATCTACCCCAAATTTTACTTCTGCCAGTGCTGTGAGTGCTCCCACAGGGCCAAAGAAAGATGAAAAACAGACTGACCATCAAGTTTCAAAACAAGTAAGAAAAGTTTGTAGTGGTAATATGATCTAGAAGAAAGGTCAAACTCATGCGAATGATTCTGTATCCTTAATAGAAATACTCTGCGAATTTGGGAGATACTTTAAAGACATACTATAAGAGCAACTTGCAAATAATATCTGTTAAAGCATTTACAGTGTTAATAGTAATTAGTTTTTCCAAGGGTAACCTGGGTACCTGCATGGTATGATGTTGCCCAGATCCAAAATTTCTACCCGCTTCCTTCATAAATTGACCGCTATGTGAACACAGCCTTTCTGATTTCTGAATTCTGTCTGCTACACTGTTCCTATTAATGAGCTTGTGTGAACTAGGGTGGGTCTATGTAGTACACAGAAATGTGATGTACATGGTATTGTGGAAATGGCCAGTGTAAACATTACAGTCAAAGGTTCTGGTTGGTTACCTGATGGGTATGAGAACAAATTACCCAATTTCTGTTTGTAGGAGTTGATGAAAACACTAGTTAACTACTTGACATGCATCTATGTGTTCAATATGTTTTGTTGACTTTGAACTGGTGTCCATTGCTGTATTAAAATGTCCTCTGGAAGATTGTTGTTAGTACATAAAAGAAATTTCACAGTAGGGTACTTGTAACAATGTAATCTCGATAGCGTATGTTGTTCAGACACAGTATAAATAAGAAAAGAAATTTTGTGACCACAAAGTGAAATAAAATACAAAAGTGTAGTTGCAATATCTTGGAATTTTGGGGTCTCTGAAATGGAACTTTCAGCTGAGGAGTGGAGAGCATGTTCCAAAGGAAACAAATATTTTTAACCCTATGTGTGTTTCGAGGAAGTATGCCATTGTTGCTGTGTAACCGAATATGTGATAAATTTCCAAAAAAATACTGATAATAATCTTGTTGGAGATTGTTTTCTTTCCAATGTATGCACCAGTATCATTTGTTTACATCTGTTTGAGTCAGCGTGTGTGTACATATGTACAGTGTGTCTGAGTTGTCATGGAAACTATTCTATCATTTTATTTTGCCTTTGCCTTGTATGCATTGTCTTCCAGACAGAGAGAAAGATTTTGGAGCGGATAGGAATGCTGGAACTGCCATTGGATTTAACATCATTACACAGTGCATTTAGTGAGGTAATTACTACAGGTCACATTTGTGAAGAAAATTTGTCATTTTGGGATGTATATAAATGAAGATGTATAGTTTTCTGTCCTGCACACCCTCTGGACAATATGAAACTGGAATGAGTAAAAGTCAAAGGAGCAAACAGGAACTTATCATTCAGCTGCTTGCATCTTTAAAACCAGAAATGAATTTTTCATGTAGTTTTTCATCCATCTGTATCGCCATGTGATCTTTTTATAAACAAGTTGGAAAGTACTGCTATATCGATAAGCTTGGCTTACAAGTTTTGAAAGATGCAACCCGAGGGATATGTGCTGAAGACCACACATTCCACAGAACCATGGAAAGTGGTATCACCCTCTTGTTACAGCTCAGCCTTTTTTTTTTTGATGTTCATTTGATGTTCATTTGATGTTCATTTTGAAGTTGCAAAGTGTTTTGAGAGAGAGAGAGAGAGAGAGAGAGAAATATGTAATCAAAAAAGATATGTGCAGTTACTGTATCTATCAGCAGAGATGACAAGAACATGTTTTTTTTTAAATATAGGATCTTGCCATATCTGTTGCAGCTCAATGAGATAATAGGTTAATATTATGGCTGCTGTTGGTTTTAAAAATGATTTGAAAAACTGAAAACAAATAAAACCCAGAGAGAGAAATGAAGCCTTCAGATCCTACAATGTTGTTTACGTTTTTTAATCTAGCATTGGAGTTAAAAATTCAGATGATGATCACAGTCTGTGTTTTTGTTTGTCCTTTCTTTTCCTTTTAATATTATCTCTGAAGACCTCAGAGGAAGATTTATCCTTGGAGAAAACAGAAAAGATAATTCTCAGGTTCGAGGAAGAAGGTTTTCTAAGGTAAAAAGGCAATATCGGAGACTTTAAGTCAAAGCTATTCCTCTCCAATATAGGAACCATATGCTATGTCCAATGTACTGTAGGTATTTTGCATGAACGCTGAAAGTTTTCGATTCTTTCTTCTTTTGCAATGATTGTGGTCGTGCCATGGATGTCTGATAGTTACACTCAATGGGGCTCATTAGTTGGTTCACAGAACTCTTGCTATTTTGTCGCACCTGTTGAGTGTTACTCATATGTCGGTAGTAAATGGCCAAACTAAAAAATTCTAAAACATCTGGCAAACAACTCAAGCAATAATGATTAAGGGTACTTAACAGTTCAGATCATTTATTGCAAATCTGTGACCAGACACTTCGTACCAGTAAGGTATCACATATTCTGTAACAGAAGGAATAGGTGGATGGCTAATGAGGCTTATTAAACTTGTTGGCAGGCAATGGTTTCCTTCCAAATTGTCTTAAAATAAACGATAGCATCTCAATGAGCCCCTTTAATTCATATTGGTGTCATGGAAATCTACCCTGGATATTTGATATCGTTTGAATGGCATTTACATCTTCCTTGCATTTACCATTATCAAGAAATTTCAAAAATCTTTCAAAATGTATATCCACAGAAGTCTTCATCAGTCCACCAGATATTGGTCAGGGTTACAGCAGACAGTGGAACATCTCCCTCGAAGTGAGAATGAAACCAACCCTGTGATTAGTCAGTTTTTGCAATGTGACAGACTGAAATGACCCACTTTTAGAATGAAAGCACATTTGCACAATAAATCTTCCAAACCTTGTCAAACAGACTTAAATTGTTTCTTTCCCTAAAACGTTCAACGTATTTGTCAAAGTCGACGAGCGATACTTTTATCTTTTCCTTTTTCTTCACCATAGAACGGAAAAGTCTTCAAACGATGCCTCGTCAAACCTAACGTTAATTTCCATTGACAAGCAGAAGGTGAGATTTTGTATAATTTCAAATAGGAAAAAAAAAAAACAAAAACTGATGACAGTAAATAAATGATTGCAAGAGTCCCTCTTGAAGCTCTCATAGCATCAGGTTGTCTCATTTATTGGGTTTAATAAACCAAAGTTCGCAAGTTGATGTACATCGTTTTCAAAATGACTTATTGACCGTCTGAATTTACAACAATGAGAGAGGTCAACTTGGGGTCACGATACAGCTGCCATTGGAAGGTCTCAATAGCAGGTCACAAGAGACCCCTACATTAATGTAATGCATCATATTTCCTTCTAGAGGAGCAAGTCATGTCTTTCTGGACTCAGAAATGATGCACAATTCACCTTATGGGACATTTGCATTGTGTTGTAGCATGTGAGAGTTTTGGTTACCCTAAAACAGAATCTTTTAAGTTGTGGCATGTTGCACTCTGTTGGGGTCTGTTGTGAGTTAATTTGGATGTTGTATGATGTCATAGCAGAATGTGGTAATCCTGTTGCAGCAAAGTGGTAATGTGAGGTTGCATATGCTTCTCTTAGTAGTCCTCTCTGTAAATATTGTATACAAGTGACAGACATGGTGTACCTTGATGATACCAACTTTTACACGTGATGTTTTGGATTATGCCAACATAATCCTTTTGGTAAGAGGGGACACACCCTCATGGTGCATATTATTAAAGACCAAGTGACATGCATCTAGAAAAGAGTTACCTTCATTCAGAAGTTGCAGAGAGAAATTCTGAGGCATAATCAGTCAGAATTTTGTTTCTATCTCTTACTGTTTTTGAGATATGGCTTTTCAATGTTTGAAAAAAATGCAAAACAGATAATGTACTGTGTTGCACAGTGTCAGTATTTCTTTTGTTAGTCCTTTACATTTTATCTCTTAATTAAATTACTTAATTACTGGGTTTCACATTGGTCAGTGATATTAATGTTTCTAAATAAGGCAATATGTGCTTCCAAAATAAAACCCCCAGGGTATGTAAAATTCTCAGTTGTCCTTGAAATAAAGGTTAAATAAACAAAGGATAACATAGGTATATCAGGTGAGTCCCTCCATGGACGCCACAAAGTTGCATATTTGGCTTAAGGTTATTTGTCAGCTGTAAAAGAGAAATTTGTTTGTAAAATGGTCAATGTTAGATGAATTCTAATGAAAATTCTGACTACTTTCAACATTTTTAATGATAAATTCAGTCAATACTCCAAAATTTATTTTTCGTGTCACGTGTACTAAGGCTTTTAGAAACAGCCTGACAATTCCAAGTGGTCATCAGAAGGACTTAAATATCCTCAGGAAAAGGACGTAAGAAATGATTCTGTGAGAGTTAGATCTGATTTAAGTGGGGTATCATCCAAGACTGTCATTGATGATTTTTCGTTTGTTCTCGCACACACACAGATATCTGGACTTTCAGGTTCTGCAAAACGTAGCTCTCAATCCCTTAAGAGGAAAAGAGATGAGTAAGTAATGAAGTTCTTGCTGTATTTAGTCAAATTAAAGTGGTTGTTGGCAAAAAGTAACAAAAAAAAAATGATTTCATCTCCAAACTTTAGTATGTTTTTTGACTGCACCATTCAGACAATCTGGCAAAACGAATGAGTTTCTGGTGGTAAATTCTGCCATGTGATTTCGAATTCTTGTAACATCACGACAAAAAGTGGAAAAAAAAATGATCATGTAGTGGTTGGCAGTTTGCATTCGATTTAACCGTGTACTTCTTTGGACCCTCCGATGGGAAGTATTCTAGTAATAAATGTTCAATAAGTTAAAACAACTGATCACTAACACCCCAGTTCGTCTATCAGTTTGAAGGATAATTGTAAATGCAGTGCCTCCTTTCCCTTAATACTTGAACTTTCGATATCGATAAACTGGTGATGACCTGAGTTCTCTGCTTTTGATATTGTTACATATTCATTATGTGGGTACCTAAATATGAACTGTTTATTTTTTTTTCAAATATGATTTCTGATTTTTTACTATTGTCATGCCATTTTCGTTGCTTTACAAATTAGTTGCTGTCATATTCATTGAATGACGTGTTCCATCCACGTGTGTACATTGCACAACCTTGTGTGTACATTTAAAACTTAAGATCAAACATAATGTTATCCTTCTGGTTCTTCTTTACACACACGATCACTTTAACAGAAATTATGTATGGAAATTATGTATGGAAATGGCATGCAAAGTTTTGCAGCAAGATACCACATTACGTTGGCAGATTTACTGAGGAATACTTAATGAAGAGTTGTTCACTTAATTTGTAAAGAGGAAATTATTTTCCAAGAAGTTTGCCCTTCAACATTTTTCAGTTCGCCAAGCAAAGATGAGAATGTCCCTCCAGCTAAGGTCCAAACGACTTCCCCGAAGGAGGTAACTAAGGCTGAGGAAGATAGTGTCGAGAGTCTGCTCTCGTCAACAACATTTAAGGAACAGGAGGTAAGGCTGGAGGCCGTTGACAAGAGATCTGCCCTCTGAACAGAATCTTTTAAGTAACATTAGAGGAGAAGTTGAGAGAACGTCTCTCATTCAGAAAATTTCAAGCGGCAAAGACAGGGAGATTATATAATTGGTATCCAGCATCTACCTTAATTAGAATGGTAATGAGCCGTCCTTATATAGAGCAAAGTATGCTAAAGTCTCTTTGTGCTTGAAGAAAAGAGAAAGAGGTAGACAATACCAAAACTACAAAAGTGATGAAAAGCAGAGTGTCTTTTAATCATGGTTTTTTATTGAAATGTAGACTGGGCTTATTCAACTTAACTCAGTAGACTATTCCAAAGGATGGCTGATGATGACTGGTAAGAATAACTATCTTGTCCCTTTGTAGCGACAGAAGGAGGAGATAGTAATGATTTTCAACTGGGACATTCATGTTCAGCTGGAGTACATTCTTGGATAAGCTCAAATATCTGGGGGCAACTCTATGGATACATTTATATACATGTTAATAAAAGGATTTTGAAATTGGTGCATTGCTTAAATGCAAGTGCATGTAGATTACAAAGGATTTGAATTACATGGATAAAGGTGTTGTAGGTGTCACCAGTCTAACTGCTGAAGCTTGAATGTGCTTTAATTTGTTCAAATGACACACCATTATCAGCATGTAAACAACAAAATATGAAGTCTAATCACCAACATTTTCAGAACAGGTGGTGAGACCAGATGTTGATCACACTTTGCCATTGTTAGTCTCAGTCAAACAGTAAGAGCTTAAGGTGAAACATTTCACGATGCAATTTCCTTGTATCCTTTTTTATCCTTTGTTCAGAGTAAGGAGATGGGCAAGGAGATATTTGACCTCCTGAGTGTCCCGACAGTAAAAGAGCAGACTTTAGCAGAGAAATTTAAATCAAAGGAAGGTAAGATGCAGGCAGATGTATGTTGCCATGGAAACTGACATATTTTTTAGTCAAAAAGGTAGCTTGCTTAACACCTGGTATCAGAGAGAAAAGGGGAGGGAGTAGGGAGGGGAGCCATTCTGAGGCTAAGAATCAAACAAACCATTTACTATTTTGTCATTTTGTTAAATGTTATGTCTTATTGTAGCTGATTCAGTGTTGCAGTTCGGTTTGAGATGAAGCAAATTAAATTACCCACAAAAAACATGACTTTTCTTCGTAAAAATGATCACTTTTCTTAACATTATTCCCCCCAATAGTTGGTGAACTTAATGGGATAGTACTTGTGGCATTTGCAGATGACTCATGTCTTACTTAAAATGGGTTGCTTTCATGGCCGAGTAGATAAAGGTGGTGACGTTGCAAACACTGAAGCTTAGGTTCTGGATTTAAACCCTGGTCGGGTAACAGTGGGATAGGTTTTTGTCCAAGAGTAATCTAAGGTTTTCACATCTGAACTGGCCTTGTAAAAGAGACACCAAATTTGATACAAAATTGTTTAAGTTGGTAGTCACCCAAACTATCGTCACTGGTGTGGTCACTTAGCATCGTAAAATAGCTGCCCTTCAAGACCTGAATTGTCATTTTGTTAAGTTCTATTATTATTATGTTATTAATTATTATTATTATATTTTTTTAAGGAACTGTGAGAGAGTTTTGTTCAAGAGGAACCAGGGAGGAATGTAGTAAAGTCAAGCCCTCTTGTGACAAGGTAAGCTTTCACGTTTGGCAAAGCAACGGGGGAAAAGTCCTTGGAAGTGTCATTGTAGTATGTTGCTGTAGAAGTCTGGTATATTATGAGTGTCTTTGGGGAAAGGGTGACGGGATGTATTAGCCCGGGTCTCACCTGCAATTTTACGTTCAACCAATTGTAGAAACTTTGTTAAAAGCATGTAAAGCTAGCAATACAACTATGAAAGTGTTCCTTAAGATGCAATCTAAGGGTTACCGTAGTTAAACACGATTGTGAAGACTCAAACTGTTTTCTTTATGAACTTTTTGTTCCAATCCTGAAGAGGCAGGGGTGGGGTGGATTGGTCTATATTTGTCTCAACATTGTAAATATTGCAGCATATGAGTTATTTAGCAGAGTAACAGATGGAAGTTGTGATCAAATGAATCAATTTTTTTTTTGTGTGCACCCTCTATTATGCTTTAACGTGTTTCCTGCTCTATCTGAAAGCTGGAAGATTAACATGAGCATCATAGTTCACATGAGCAACATGCTTTACATTTATTCATTTTGAAATCATTCTTCAGACAAAATATTATCACTGCAGACTCCCATCCTCTCATTATGTTCTAAATCAATTACTTGTAACTTAACAACAGCAGCTTTTGTCTAGTGACTGATTCCATGGGATAATTCTCTGGTAGCTGCTTGTGTGACGATGACTTTGATACTTTCTCATGTTTCAAATACTACATTCCTGTACTGGTTAAGTTGCATAGAAGTTCACATGAAGGTTCACCTAAAAGTTCACTTGAAAGTTCACATAGAAGTTTACATAGAAGTTCACATGAAAGATCAACATCTCCTTTTGTTTTATTTTCAGCTTCATTTTAAGAGGATCATTAAAGAACATACAGATGGTAAGTGGTTGGACATTGTCAGTTTTAGCCATGACCTCGACTAGGCTCAGAAATTTTTTTCTTTTAATGTGTCGCTTCTTTGTGGTCTGTTTTCCTGATGGAGTTGATTGGAAGACATTTGTTTGTTTATCAATTGAATGGCACATCAATGGTTTATCTTTGAAGCAAATGGAATGATGTCCTAAACAGAGTTTCTGTATTTGATTTATTTGTTACAAATAATCAATCACTCATGTACACTCTGAAGGTAAGGGAATTTCTTCTTGCAACAAACCAAATTCTCAGCATCATCCATGTTAGAATCAAATTAATTAAGGCCTTGCTGGAAAGTCTGACGCGAAATACTCTCAAACACCGACACTTTTATTGTAATTAAGACTGAATAATTTCATTAGTTAGTCAACATCGGCCGGTTACATGGTCTGTGATATATGTAAACAAATAAGATTCAATGTGGTATCTCTTGTAGAATATTCAATGAATTCTGTTCTTTTATGTGCATGAAATCTCTGTTGGACATGATGAAAGAAAAGAAGAAAAAGAAAGAACAATAAATATAAATGTATAAATGATAGTATACATGATGTCGCAAAGAATTTTTCACTTTGTAAATTTTCACTTCAGAATCGTTGGGCGATTGTTCCTTTCTCAATACCTGCTTTCACATGGACACCTGCAAGGTAAAAAACACACTTTGCTACATCAACATTACTTCTGTAAGGATGTTGGGATTACTACAGCTGCTCTACACATTAAAATATCATTTTGTACCAACGACTGCCCAAGGGAAAACTTGGAAGTTTGTATATCAAGGTGAAAATTCTTTTTTAAGTTTCCTCTTCTGGTGAGTGTCTTCCACACAAACAACTAACAAGGAATCAGTTTACTCAATTTTTTACACATAAGAACAGGAAGAGTAAGTTCTGACAGAATTGCATGTCCAATTCCTGCCACATTCAGTCGTTGTTGCTCATGTGTATTTCAAAGTTCTTTTTAGGTATATGTGATCACTGCAAAGTGTGGGTCTATCACATGTTGTCAGTAACATATAATGCTTTTGACTTCAGGTGGGACGGATTGCAAGATCTGTCTAGAACAACAACAGCAATTTGTCATTTTCTGTTTCAGTATGTTCATTACCAAGTTGAAAACTCTACCACAACTCCTGTGGAGAAGACAGTTGCATCTCCTGCGAAAAAGACGGAGAGAAGTGACAGCAAGTTGACCATGCTTCCAGCACAGGTACAAAGTCTACATTGCAAGGGTGGCTGTGGGATGCTTCTGTGGGGCCAAATGCTGCTCACATTCTTGACACTGTGTGATTTGCGAATGGCCAGCTTCTCAGTGAATTAAATTTATATTTAAAAAAAAGGTGTACATTTAGTGACTGCCTATAAGGATTTGATTGGTATTAGGATCAACATCTGCACAATTTTCCATGAGACTTGAAACTGTTCAACTTTGATGTAAATTGCAGTGGGGCTGTCTTCGATGGTATTTGTCACACTTGTAGATCACTCCATTTCATAGAATCTGGTCGCTGTTTTTACATTCCACGATCAGCAGTTTTACAAGGGCTGTACTTTCTGTGCTGAATTTTGTTGCAACTTGTGGTGCTTTCAAAACTACAGTCTTTACAGGAAGTAAAGGTATTCTTCTCAACAAAGTGATAAGCGTGGTAATTATTGCTAGAGAAATAAATCATACATGTCGTTCAAAACCTTGCTCGTGAAAGCTTACATCTGAGGCATATCGACGATATTGGATAGAAGAGAACTTTTTGAAAAGTGCAACCAGCTCTGAGCCAATGTAAACTTCAGCATGCCATTTTTTTTTTAGGGTTTGAAATCGATCAATATGATTTGCAAGTAGATAAACCTGTAAAATTTCCACATTCTAAGAAAAAAATAATTTGTTGGGGGTCTTCCTATTTGTTTACTCCATTTTCTCGTCTTTTTTTTGCAGTGGATCCAGTGTGACATCAGATACCTAGACAACTCAGTTCTAGGTAAGTATGCAGTAATCATGGCGGACCCACCCTGGGATATTCACATGGAGCTGCCATACGGTACCATGCAGGATGATGAGATGAGGAAACTGGATATACCCAGCATACAGGACGACGGCTTCCTCTTCCTTTGGGTGACTGGACGGTAAAGTATTTCGTAAATTTTCGTCGTAAAGAATGACATGTGTGAGTTCGAGAAAGGTTAACTGTTTTACCTTGATTAAGAGTGCACCTGACCCGACTACTCGATCATGTTTCAATCTCCAGAGCAAAAGAATAAGAAGCTGCTGGATTTGACCCCCAGCCTTTTTTTTTTCTTCTCCCGAGTACTAATATTGTTTTTTCTTGGGAGGTACTTCTTATAACACTTTGAGAAAGGTCTTGCCAGGTATGATTGGTAATTTCAGGAACTGGATACTTTTACTCCAGAGACTGATAAACTTTGCAAGACCAAGTGTCCTGATCATTGCAAATATATGTATCAACCAGACTAGCCTCTGTGATGATAGTATTTAGCATTTGATGAAATGCAGTGCAGGTTTGTCGTGGAGACAGGTGTTTCTCCAACCATTATGAGTTTTGCTAAGGTCTGTTTGCATTTTGTCTCAATTGTTTCTTTGTTACTCAGAGCCATGGAACTGGGGAGGGAGTGCCTGAGGTTATGGGGTTACAAGCAGGTGGAAGAACTCATCTGGGTGAAGACCAACCAACTCCAAAGATTGATCAGGACAGGGAGAACAGGCCATTGGTTGAACCACGGCAAGGAACACTGTCTGGTACGGTTACCCTATGGTCTCTCAACATGGATCCCATTTAACGTTTGAGATTTATTCACGACTTTGGTCTGAACGATAAATCATCATAGTCTCTTAATACAAACTGCAGTTGCCAGACAATTACCCACCCCAGACAAAATCCGCCTGGTCTCTTACCACCTGGTGAAATAGCAATAGAACCCACCCCAAGAGACTATTTTCCAGGGGACATATGTTTGTAGGGTATTTGATCAGTGATGCAAGTTATGGCATTTCTTATCAGTCATCAAAATGACAGAACTTGTTTCGGGCACCTTGAAACTTTTCTGAGTTATTTTTGTGTCCAGGATGATGACAACTTACAAGAGGTCTAAACGTATTTTTGCTGTATGTTGTTTGCATTTGCTATATGAGCAAATGAGTAAACTCATTCTCTTCAACTTGCCATGTCTGTCAATATGGTTTGTTCCAGGTTGGCATAAAGGGCAACCCTG
Organism: Stichopus chloronotus; assembly: GCA_021234535.1. Lineage (NCBI taxonomy): Eukaryota > Metazoa > Echinodermata > Holothuroidea > Aspidochirotida > Stichopodidae > Stichopus > Stichopus chloronotus. The sequence goes on along the minus strand of CM037832.1, from coordinate 27,881,781 downwards.
AGGGATACAACAAAGGCCTGGACTGCGATGTCATTGTCGCAGAGGTCAGACAGACAAGTCACAAACCAGACGAGATATACGGACTGATTGAGAGGCTGTCGCCTGGAACCAGGAAAATCGAGTTCTTTGGCAGAATGCACAATGTCCAACCGAACTGGTGAGCAATTACTTTCCATTTTTTTAAATCATGGTTTAAATCAGTGATCAAAATCAATGGTAGTGATTTAAATCAAATAAATCAGTTTAAGTCTTGCTAATCATGATTTTGAAAGGCTTGATTTGCATCAAACAACCCTGACACACAGTCTAATCATTCTTTGAAAGGCTGCAAACTTGCATTTAATTTCCAGTAGTAGAGATGACAGTAATCTTACCTGCCACTTAAAGATTTCCAGCCTCCCAGGGACATCCCCACATGGTTTGTTTGGGATATGACAGTATTTGAACCTACCTGATACTCTGCTGATATTAGTTGTAAGACTGACAGTTGTGGCGATATTTTGGTATTTTGCTGTTGAGTTGTTAATCATGGCAAGTTGGTCATTAAGGCACATGTGTTCAAAATTTGGTGTAAGTAGCCCAAGAGTGTGATCATCATCATCATATACAACAGGATGTCACAATTGAGCAACATTTGTCATTCTGCAATCAGTGGTCAAAACTGTTTCTACAATGTCTGTGTACTTACAGAGATCAGGGAACAAACCCTGGTTCTCAGGATGAGCTCTGTCTCTTCCAGTGTCGGAGTATTCGAACAGTAGAAAAAATATTTTACAGATGGGGATGTTTTCGAGGGCTGATAGTGTATTAATGCCTTATACATCTATCGGTATGCATTCATGGAATATGCTTTATCGTTGGAAATTTAATGTGAAAGTCTCTTTTTGAAAACATTCTTTGACAGTGGTGCATGTCCAAAAATTGGAATACAAACTTTGTATTTGCATTTATTCTGAAGTTTTTTTGCACCAAAACAAATGTGCTGGAACCTTTTTTCTTATTCAAGTTTCAGTAGTATGACTTTTTGTGTCAAACTTGTTTAATTGCAACATGTTTTTCAATTTCATCTTCCTCTCTATGATCGTACAAGTATCTGCTTTTTTTTTTTGCCAGGGTCACATTGGGAAACCAACTAGATGGAGTTCACCTAGTAGAACCTGAGCTAATTAAAAAGTTTCAAGAAAAGTACCCGGACATGAACGCTATGAAACCGCCATCAAATTGAGAACGAAGCCATGTTACATCTATGACGTGTCATTGTAGAAGCACCAGCGTTTGCTCCCTTTACGTGGTGTATTTGTGGTCGTCTGTTGGGGATGGGAAGGTGTAAAGACAGTAGGAAGCATCGTTCTTTCACTGAACACCAGTCAACCCCTGACCTGTTCTTCCTGAGAAAGTGGCATGAGAAGACCTCAGAGATAGAATGGGGAGTAAGATTGATGTCCTCATTGCTGATCTTTCCTTACTTGATATCCGTCTACTTGCCCCTTTGTCTTCATCCTCTTCCTTTTTATTTCCCTGGTAGTGAAGACCCCTCCCTGCTCCTGTCCGTTTTCGTCCAGGGGGCAGCAGTAACATCATGGCTGCAGAATAAGTCTCCCTTTTTTAAGGGACTAGAAAAACCAAACAGATGGTGATTTCAGAGGTAAATGAAGCATTGCTAATTTTAGAGGTAATTCAGCTCCCTTACTCAAATCTGCTTACATTATCTTTAAGGGTGCAATTCGTTCTTTTGGCATTGAAAGCTCCATATCAGTTACTAATGTGTCAGTCAATGATGCTACATGTTGTGGCTAGATATTTTTTTAAGTTAGAACATAGAGTACCCATTCAGCTCTAGGTCAGTTGTGCCCCTATATGGTGGTCGGTCTGAAACTTGAATTTTGAGCAGTTGCCTTGTGGATCATCCAGTCTATGCTGGCAATTGAGACTTTGGCATTAGGCATTCGTCACACTGCAACGATGTACGGGATCACAATCTTTGAAAGGCATCATACCGTTGGTGTTTTGTTAGTACTCTCTTTTATGTGTGGCCACTCCACACCAGCATCTAATCCTCGGTGTCAAACCTTCAAGTTTTCCAATCCGATCTTATCCGATATACGATTCCTGTGGAGAGATTTGCATTAAAACCTTTCCGACGTTTTTCGCTTCCTGTCCAACCAAACTGTCTTTTGAGATGATGTCACGCCACGACTCATTGACATTCTATTTGTTTGTCAGCAGTGTCCTCTGCAACCGCATGAGACTGCCAAGTTTGAGCTCTTTTCGACTGAATTTGGCAAATATTTAAGCCGAGACTTGCTTGCATCTGATCCCAACTGAATCTGATGCTGCTCCAGTGTGACCTTTGCTTGAGTGGCTCCCTACACCCGTCGGGAGTCATTCACACTGCAACCTCAGGACCGAATACTTATTTCAATTCATTAGTTGCTCATCAACAGACCGTTGTATCACACATACTGCACCTCCAGTCTGCCCAAACTGCTTTTTTGAGGGGTTTAACGTATGATGCACACTGGACTCAGCCTGAGCCAGTAAAACTGCTACGTTTATCTCGTAAATGAAAGTATAAACAACATCCTGCAAGTTTGCCTTTAAAAATGAAAACAAAGACAGTTGTCGATCAATAACGCTGAACACTGAATGTTCAGTTGGTGTCTGCGGCACAAAATGACCTCGCACAAAATTTCGGCTACCTAACATTAAGGAATCTAGTCAAATTTTGCATAATGGTTTGTCTCGTCAGAGCAAAAAAACATCGCAAATATGATTTCCGGTGGATAACACGAAGAAGCAATTCATCAGGTGAAAGTCCTTGCACTAAGCAAATGTCTCTTTAGTTATGGCAAATGTCTCTTTAGTTATGGAAGGAATGAATTGTACTACAACAGGATTTACATAAATGGTGTAACATAATTCTTGTTATTGTAATTTCACCTGAAATGTTATTTTTGTGTAAATAAATGTTTTTATAGAAGTGTTTCATCCTTTTCTGCTTTTACAAATCTTAAAACTTATTTCGGCATTCTGCTTTTCTTATTGTTTACAGTAAGCAGTTTTTACTCCAATTTCCATGGAAGTCATACATAAAATAGGCAAAATAGTGTTGTTTTACAAATTATAACCCACAAACCTTAAACAAATGTAATTAACACAAAAGAAATTTATGAACTTCTGTTTTATTTAAAATTTTATTTTCAATTACAGACAGCCTACAAGGAGGTTGTTTACTTCTAAATACATCCACTCATCTGTTCAACAAATGACACCATTTTGTTGATGATCATCACAAAGACCAGTACGTTCCGTCCAGAGTTTCTTTCCTGTACAAACTTCTCTAAAGCAAAGAGCTAGAAATGCAACGAAATGAAAGGCAAATTTTGATGTATCTCAAAACGATAAGCCTGTAAACCCTGTCTGGGAGAATAGCCGATGAAACTTGAGGCAACTCTGCTTCTTTTCTAATCCACGTCGATTTCATGACACTTGTGATGCCTCACAAAAGTTGGCAGATTACGAAGGTACACTCATTTGAATCACTGCAAACTGATCTCTGAAAACTGCACCTGGCTTACAAGGTCAATTTCTGAAACTCCAGGACAAGAACAACCTCCCAGATTCGTCAACTTGTCCGTAATTGTTTTTTTTTTTTTACCCCACTGGTTTTGCTTTTTTCTTTGAATAGTCTCTTTCACCAACAAATGTGGCATAAATATCATTTAATTGTACTTCCAATAGCTGCATCATAAGTCATCCCTGACGCCAAAGTTTGGAGGTTTTGGAGGTTCCGTTAGAGATGTCAGTCCTCCCAGTGGTTCAGAGGCAAACCGTCCACTCCTTGAAAGTAAACAAAAAGGCACAACATTGCACACACACTCTAAATTTCTTTGTAAAGCCAAAGACTGCAGTGTAAGTTATTTCAGCAGGGCTCAAAATTACCATTGACTCAATAAACTAGTTGGTATACACACCTAGACTTTTAATCAAATGTAAAGGATTTTCCCAGTCTGTACTCCAGGGGTATCCAGAGTCAGCTAAATGAAGCATATTCAAATTTTGATCATCGTGTACAGCAGAGAGTACCTGAGACATGTAGACAGCGTAACGAAGCTATCTGTAATTGCACAATTTGTGAAAAATTACGAAAGTGGAGCCACCTACATTCGAAATGAATCTGGATCAGCAAAAGGTCACACTATCTCCAAAAGTCATACCTACCTCACATGTCACATGAGCTGAATTACAATGCCAGAAACAAAATAAGCACTCGAGTCTGACATTACAGAGAGATCACCATTTTAAATGTGAAATGAAGAAATTAGCTGCTACAAGATAATACAAGGGGTCTTCAATGACCATTCCATTTTTTTTTATCAAGCAATTATCAGAAATGTCAAGTTTTGACCGTTTTGATAGTTTTCGATTCACTCCAAACCTTCCTGTCATGAGGATTGACAATAATTACACTTCTGCACGCTAGTTGAGCATACACTTTTCACCAGCTTTGTCATCACATGCAGCAGATGACAAATGTATTGGGAATGTCAATATATTCATACCTTGGACCTGGTTTTGGTGTTCTACCAGCATTTAAGTCATCTAATATCTCTTCCATATCCTTGACCTCCAGGTCCTCGTAGTAGAAGTCGTTGATCTGGACCATCGGTGCGTTGACGCACGCACCGAGACACTCCACCTCGGACAATGTGAACATCTTGTCTTTGGTGGTTTCACCCACTTTGATGCCTTGAAAAATTAAAAAAAATAGATTGGTTTTGTTTTAAACCACATCTATGAACCTGACGATGTTGCACTTGAGTGCCTTCTCTTTGCAGTCCTGATTTCCACTCCTCCTTTTTTCCTTTGTTTTGGAAACAACTCAGATGCCTTATTGGCATTATGAACAATTTTGATGCTGGCTAAAATGGCATGTGAGGAAGGCATTTAAATATCAATCTGCATTTTTGAATTGCTGTTCTGCAGATAAAATCTAAACTTCTTCTATCAACTTAAAATCATACTTGAAAGCCATTGTAATCATGCAAATGGTTCCTTTGGGGCCCAAACAGTAAATCACAAAACTAAATCCATTTTTTTTTGACACCATTCTGATAAAATAAGCCAATCAAAGGGAGAAATTTGAAACAGTTTTGCAGGAGCAAGGAGGAAATTCAGCAAATTGTTAAAAAAAAAAAAATGCATTCAAACAAGCAAAATTCAAAAATCTATAACTACTTGAAAATTTTTTGAAGAGTTTCAAGAGTTTTGTTTCAGTATCTCAGCTAACATCAATACTGTGGTTTGACTACAGAAATCCCTCTTTCACATATTATCAAGACAAAAGGATACATCACAGGTTCAAACTATCTTTTGCAACATCTTTAAAAAGAAGCTCTAAGACAGCAGTTGGTCACTGCCAGTCTTGAATCATTGGATTAGTTACTTTCCAGACGGCATCCTTTGTGATTAACAAATGATGTCTTACCAGGTAAAGTAAACTACGAACCTAATTTCCTGATGATAGTGTCTTTAATCCCGTCCGAACCTCTCAGCATGCACGGAGTTGTCGTACATATCTGGACATGGTATTTACCAACTGGTTGCCTGTCAATGAAAATATCAATGGCGACTGTAGTTGAAAGATATGACAATTGTGAAAATAATTTCTAGAGGTATGAGACTAAATTCTTTGTTAGAATCAGGTGCTTACAACTGTGTAACAAAGCTGTTACAATTAAGACAGACAATCTCTTTTTTCTGCAAAGTCATGCAACTTGCAAATTCCTTTCATATGAGAAAAGGACATCCCCTCCAATTCCTCAGGGAAAGGGAACACATCCAATGGTCATATTTACTTTATTTTCATTGCAACTGAAAAATGCTAACTTGTTGTGTTCAAAGACCTGTTACCGCATATTCACAAGCGGACGCCTACTATGACAGTGCAACCGTTTTCAATATCCACGAGAAAGTTTGCATCTACTTTACCTGTTAAACATTGTGTAGAAAGTAGCAACTTCGTACACTCTCATCTTTGGCATTTTCAAGATTTCTGCGACTTTGTTCATGGCGGTGAGGGGGACCCAGCCCTCCTGCCTCTGGGCCAGATCGAGCACGGGGATGACAGCCGCGGCTTCGTGACCGATCGGGTAGTTGGAGATGATGTCCTGTACCCTCTGCAAGAGGACACATAAAAATCACGTTCACAGATTTCTTTCAAAATACCAACGATCATGCAGTTACAGAACCAGAAGGATCGAAATCCAAACAAAACACAATACAAAAAGACGGTTAAAACTGTGAAGAAGTATAAATGGCAAATGCAAGCAAAACATTCAATATGTTAATAAAATTCAAAGAAGGCAATTTCAAATTGCCCTTTGCAGTATGGTTGATGGGTGCAATTAGAAAACAAAGGGGAAAAAAAATGGAATATCTTGTCAGGAGCAAACTCGAAGGAAAAATCAATCTGCACAGTGGAATTTTTTATGTAATTCCAATGACACCTTCCTACCTTAAATTTAATATCAACATTCACTTTCTATATTTAGATTTCTGTGCTAATGATCCCTTAAGGCTGACTTCAATTGCCAAATTGCATGAATGTACTGTAGCTTGTTCCAAAGCTGTGAGTCCCACATAAATTCATACAGTTTGCACCAATCAAAGCTGCTTTGTTTATAAGAAACATAAAAATAATAAGATGTTGCCATGACTCAACAGCTAATCAATTATGTCACAAGGGCAACCTAGATCTAAGTAAGTTTCTGCCATTGTGACAGCTTTTCCTCACAAAAAATCAACTTTACAGAAAACAATTGAAATTACAAATTTGTCTTTTCCTGTGCCAGCATGGCTTCCAAAACTCATTAGGAAATAGCAAAAGAAACTTCAAAGAACAATCTAAGAGAATCACATGTTTACAGTAATATCTTTGTAATTGGTATTACCTAAACTGTGGTACTAGCAGATTACTATGGGTGAGGAAAAGAAGGCTACTAGAGAAGAGGAGCAACGAGTAAGAAGTAAACAATGATAATATTTATTTTGATAGCACTGCACTTGGACTGTTCCAACTCTCAAAAACCTATATTTTAATACCATTCCACACAATGTTGGAGAAGAACCTTCACTCACAGAGAAAACTTGCCACCTTTAATGTTACATACATACGGTATACTTCCTTACCTTCATGTTCTCAGGTGAAAACTCAAAAGGTGTGTTAGGATTATTCTCTGGTGTGTCTTTATGCTAAAGATAAAGAAAAAAAACCAAAACACCAAAAATTCACAAAACATAGGTTTTGTCCCAATAAAATGTGATAAAAACACACATATGTCACATGAACACTAATCCAATCCATTCTTGACTTGACCTTCTCTAAAAATGTGAGTGCCTAAACATCTGATATCAAAAGATTATTCTGAACAAACTAATTGTGCAAGTATTGGCTGACTTAAATGATGTTGCTAGGTGAATGCTTTTGAGCTGGAATGGTCTAAGAAACTAAAGAAGTGCCTTTGAGGTAACTGAGCAGCTTGTATCATTGCTCGATTTGGTGGGTCTTAAAGTATTAGCAGTAATTAAATTAAATGCATACCTAGCATCAGACATTCTTCTTTTTGTACTTCATCTTCCATGGCTTTCTTGATGTAATTCTCAAATTGAGAATACACACAATTTAGTTAAAAGCATATTACTCTGTCCAATATTACCACATACTCCAATCACAGCACATTAAAGGGGGAACTTAAACAACTGCTTCCCAGGATCCACCAATCCAAACAAAGGATTAAAACATCTACAATCTATCCAAGAACTGAGTGCAAAACTATGGAAAAATATCTATCACATGTTTCTGACACTGATTCAAACAATTTACTCACCACAACAAGCTGTTCAGAGGCAGCGACTGATGACCCATGAAAGTGTCTCCATTGCCTTGCCTGTGAATGAAGAACATTGCAAGCTATCTTTTACGACAGACATTCCTTCGAATAACAACAGTGTTTTGATCAAACTTCTACAATGTGACATATAAAAAAAGTAATCACTTGATCCTTACTTGATGGACGATCTACCCAGAAAAAAAATATGGATTGTCGGTAGTAATAATTACAATACAAAAAACTACACAAGCAGAGGAAGATTTCTTGATTCAGCACTATGCTTTGTTGCGTCTATATCACTTGCATTGGCCTAGTGTCAAACTCAAAAGTGGTCACAAAATTTAAAAAAAAAATGACACAACCAGTTTGCATGGATGGCTTATACACTTAATATACTTTATACCACAGAAAAAGGCCAAATTCAGATCACAATGATTAATACTGGCAGGTCGGTGAGATTGATTTAAGTTGAATTCTGCTAGGGCTAAAAAAAAAAAGCTTATATTCAAGGATATAGCTAGCTTTTTGTGAGTGGTGGTTATATTTTCTGAGGTGGTGGTTGTTGAAATTGCTTATCCTTATATTTTAGTATCATTTTACTTTTATCTTGGACTAGAGTGATAGTCACACAAGTCCACAAGTGGTGGTCGGTAGTATGTATTTCTTTCTCTAGTAGTGGTCGGCAATTGTGAGTGCCGGCTAGAGCCGACTACTGCCGACCACCATAGCTACATCCTTGCTTATATTGAAAAAATAGTCATGTTTCAGTATCACAACCCTGTCTGCCTCCTTCATTGGAGCTGCAGGAAACTGTTTTTTGTTTTTTCAGAAAAATGAAAGAAAAGTGATATAAAGCACCAATTACATATTATCTACCCAAAAATATTTCCATAAGAGCATCATTTTACACTACATGCGGTAAGGACATTTTGATCACATCTTTGTCTGTAATTAGACACTGTGCTATCTCCAAATACCATTGCCGCTCGACTTCATGTGTCAACTACATACTGTAGGATGACGATAACATGAGTGTAATACAAAAGAATAAAAGGGTTATATTTTGTCTGACTTACAATTATCCTAGAAAAATCACAAAGTCGCAATTGCAGTGGCCATACATTACACTGCACACTCAAAGATATTTAAGTGCAGGGGTGGGCGATGGTTAACTATCTAATGCAACAATACAGCCAATAACCTGGAAGTGATGGGATTTTTTTCAGGGAATGCCTGAGGTATAGGCCTATCTGGACCTATTGGCATATTGAAAGCACTTTCCTGTTTCACGTCAAACAAACTTACTTTTGATCCAGTAAATACTATGTGTTAAGAATGGAATATTACAACCAAACTGTTAGATCTTAAAGTTTCTGCAATAGATAAATAAACATTTTTACTTAGCCTTAGTAAATAGGCACTACAGATTAACCTTAGGCTAAGAAAAATAATGAGTTTTAAGTTTCAATCAGGTTAGCTGCCATTTGTAAGGTTCCTGGGTACTAATTTAAAATCAGTGACCGGAAGTGATGTACTCTTGCTAAAATCATTGTTTTTTCCTAATTTCACCCTAAACTTAACCCTAACTCTCAATTTTAACCATGACTGGTTGGTTATTTAGGTTAAAGCTAGGCCTAAATAGCTTTTTACACCTTCAACTTGGTTTATTCTCATCAAATACTTAATCCTAACCATCATCAATAACCTTGACTGGTGTCACTGATTCTAAATTAGAGCCGGTTCCTGTTCCATTTGCACTTTAATAATTGGATTACAATGCACTACTGTCAACTGCAGGTAATGCACACTACTAAGTAATACAATAGTAGTTAGTGTAGCGTGGCGGAACGGGCCGTATATGAGTCAGGCTGGTGAGTTCGGTTAAAGGAGTGGAGATATGACAAAGTCGGTATAGAGAACACATACCAAAGTCCGCTGGTTTACTTGCAGGAACATTTACTGATATTTTAACTGTAACACATATACACGGTAAAACGGCGTCCACACCGGACGGCAACCACACCAAGACTGACACATATGGTTAACAGAAAACCTGAACGCAACACAAATACAAAAGAACTTACATAACACGACGTAACCTAATTACCTTAAACATCCAACTAAATTCTTAACATATTATCAACCTAGATTTGAACTCTTTACGCCTCTCTTACACTAGTACTACAGTACGAACTACGACTGAGGCCATGGTGAGGATAGGATATAGGATCGCCTAGTAACACTAACTTAGTAATAGAGTCTGGCCTAAGCCCTAACGCTATCCTAGCGGTTGAATTATGCGAGACTGCCAAAATACAAACATGCCAAGGCTATATTAGGCGTAGTTACCAACTGCGAGCACACTCGTTTTCCAACCAGCGACATCATGATCAGCGATTTTAGTGAGACAGACCAATTTCTTCGCCCTGTTTCAGTCAAACCCAAGCTGTTGTCTGCTACTTGCTGAAGCTCAAGTTAAGGTAACTTCGCAGGACAGCAGTGTCAAGCTAGCTGTCGTTGGGTTACACTTACACAATTTACGGTATTGTTGTTCGGTGTTGTTTTACATAATCCAAAAAACTCTCGTACTCAACGAAATGGCCATGGTATGAAACTTAGTGGTGTACATCCAGGTCCTTCAGCCGGACGAAGAAATTTGTTTCCAGAATGTTTGTTACTGTGTGGGAATTTTTCACTTCATGTAATGGATAGATGGTATTAAGCAAGTGCCAGTGAGGCAATATCAATGTTTTTTTCAATTTCGACTCGTCCAAACTCAAAGTGCGAAGGAACAGTGTAAGTTTTCAATCGGTAAGACCATCGAATTAAGTCATAGTGGTATCGGCATTAGTTTCACGAAAATTTTAGTATACATAGGGTCTCCTAGCACACAAAAGATAGGTGGAAGTATAAATGAAGTTAAGCCATGTGTGGATGAAATAGGTCAACCTATCTAGTAATTGTCTTTTAATGACTAGGGGAGTAGCAGCAGAATATGACTCCCCACTTAAAAGCATGACCCCAAAATCACAGAGCGGACTTACAGTTACAGACTCAAAGAGGCCATGCATGGCCATTATGAGAGGTGCACAGTCATTTTTAGAACAACTGAGCATGTTCCCTTTGTGTATTTTCAGACAAAAAATAAGGGTACGAATTTAGAATCTGTGGTTGGAAATGATGCTGGCTTGAATTTAGAATCCGTGACCACACACGTACACGTCACGCACAGTATACAGTACCCTGTAGTTGGCGAGCCCCCAAAATTGGCGCTTCCTTCAAAAATTACTCGCTATCACTGTGGCAACGTTACTGAAGTGAGCCTAACCTTCTTGAATCTAACCACAATCACGTATTTCACGATTATTACACCATTTCAGGTACAATTTCGGGGTACTGTACATACCGCAATATGCATGAATGAGTACTGGTTCTTCTGCCAGCAATAGCGTATACATACTATAGGGTTAGTTGACTATATACATGTGTATATAGCACAGTGCTAGGGGATTGGGGATGCATTGTGTAAGTATATCTTGGAACAGCCATCAGCCGAATCCTCACTCGTAGCGTAGTGGGTTAGGAATATGACTGTTATGTGACTGTTACTCTATCTGGGTTGGTTCGAATCCTCTGCTAACCTCTTTCCATCCACAGGTTTAACTCCTGTCATTTCTCTCCACATGTTTTCACAGGATGTCTACAAAGTTGTGAGATAGGAAGGAAAAAAATAATTTAAAAAAAAAAAAAACTTAAAAAAGTAAACCCTTATAGTCACTATTTTAGTTGCCTGATACCTTTGTCATGGTCATGGATTCTAAATTCATACACTGACATCAATAAGATTATCAGACAACTAAAACAGTTGGTATAGGAAGATCTCGGTTTACTCTTTTCTCTTTAATTTTTTTCTTAATCTTTCAAAGTTTTAGACACTCTGTGAAAGGAACAACTGTGAAAACCTGTGGAAGAACCGAGAGAAGTTAAACCCATATCCAGGAGTTTCAGGGGATTCAGAGTTTGGACAAACTCTCATCTCCCTCCCCCGAAAAAGATCTGGAGTTCCACTCAGCCTATGATAGTAGGTCACATTAGCAACATATATCATGGATTTTAATGTTGATCATGATTGTCAGGTAAAATGTTCCACTTGTGATAAAATCAAACCCCCCTTGCTGAAAAAGCGGTTGCAGCCCTACTGTATGTTCTGACACCCGTGTTCCAACACTCCCAGGTTGCTACACATCTATTATGTCAAACACTATTTTGGGGCCCGACTATGATACTACTTATGATGCATTGATCATATTATGGAGGGCTTACTTTAAAGTTGCAACACATGGTTTATGAGACTTTAGTACTGAAATATAACAGCTTCAATAAATAGCTTGAAATAGTATCACCTATATGTGTATTTGGCAATTTGTAAAATGCTGCATGTGTGCTAATGGCTTGAGGGAACTTACACCATTCTATTTAGATTATGATACCATTGGTTCGGGGGCCAAGCACTGCTGCTTATTCGGGGGACCCAGTATGATTTCCAGTCAAATATGAAAGAATTTGTGTAAATCTCTGCTTCAAGCTAGAAGCATAATCATTTTACAGCAGGTCATTTTATGCTGCATTATGAGGTATACTGTAGCACAGGTCTGTGTTTTGTTGAATACTATCACCTTTGCGCATGTTGTATAACTGCTGACACCTCGGCGTTAACTTTTACGTCAGCTTTAAATGGAATGATGGAATGCAACCTGGTAGTGGATATGCAGTCCCAGTGACCATACATATGGAGGGTGCAGTTATTTTGCAAATGATTGAGTACTGTATCTGCCCTATACTTTTGGAAAGAAACTGTAAACAATAAGCCTCTCATCTGGAGCGGAGGTGCAGTCCTTGTTGCAGTGAATGTACATGTATGACATACATCAAGGCACCAGTATCCTAAGAGTGGAGGCGCCATTACAGGCGCAGTAACCGTTTATCGTATATCAAGCTATTGTTACTTTGAGAGTGGAGGTGTAGTCATAGTTGCAGTGAATGTGTAAGTCATATGTCAATTAAGCTACTGTTACTGTATTTTAAGGGTTACGGTGCAGTTGCAGTGAGTGCGACTGCAAGAAGAGTCTCAGTGGTATGTGTCATAGGTTCATAGCACATAAAAACCATTATGCATTTGCAGCACTGCACTGATTGCATCTTTTTGGCACAAATTAACAGGGATATTCCTTTCTGCCATTGGTTGGATTAGCTATTTGAAATATTGTCAAAATCTAACTTGAACTTTTCAACAAAACCACTACAGTTTTTATAGCCACTGCTGGAAAAAATTGTTTATTTTGCAGGTAGGAAGTCTATAGTTTCCACAGTTTCAATAATATTTTTGTGCATAACAAATCTGTCTAGGTTGTTTCCCCTCTCAAGCTAAAAATTCTCTCACAATCTACAAATTTATATGAAATAAATTTTTTTTAGGGATGTTAACTTATTGCAAACTAGGTTTTTCAAAATTTTGAATTATGTAAACCACTGCATGAATGAATTTTCCAGCTGCAATTATAAGTCATTATTCTTGAAAATCCATTCAATTTTGTGGTGGATTTGACAGTTGGTATTTTTATTCTGGATACCCTGTGACACAGGTAACCAGGGTACTTGGTAGTACAGTAGGTGACTGTTTATTTTTATGTATTTGATTATCACAGGTTTTACAAACACATCAAATCACTGGTGTTGATGTGATTCGGTGGCCATGGCGTACCCACCCAAAGCACTTAATCTTAGGGCATCCATGAAATGCTTCTTTGAAGCAATGAAGCTCGATGAAGATGGAAGAAATAAGGTACTAGATGGTATCTTGATGATTAGTAAAGTCATATGCAATGATACTAGATGCATAGTCATGGGTTGCCAACATATCTAATAAAAGTTTGTCACAAATATGGTGTAGCTATTTTCTATAAGTTTTGTTCAGTTTACTATTCTACTGTAAAACTTGCCTGTAGGTAAGTTAATGGGATATTCCCCAACTACTCTGTGGACGTTCTAGTACATGCCTGTCAGTTTAAATGCACTTTTTGGTTGATGTCCATACTATCAATTCCATTGCATTTCATTTTCATATTTTACTGTATTTTGATTTTTTGTTGATTTTTGCTGCTATTATTTCTGGATTTCTGTTTTTTTTCTTTTGCTGTGCATTAACAGCTTAGCATCATTTCATTTCCCAACCTTACAATTGTAGGCTATGTGATGTCGGATGTGAAGATGTTCATAGTTACAGTAGTGATTACTAGCTGCCTCCTGTGAGGTGTGGGTAGTAATTTGGTGCTCATTATTATTATTATTCGTCTGGCATTCTTGTAAATAACCTCAACAACAGATAATAGCTACATCAGGTCTTGTTTGAGTAGGACTTATGCTTTGGCTAGTTAGTTATGGAATGCCAAAAGGGCTAAATGAATCGTTACAGGCATGATATTAAGTGGTAGTGGCCTAATATTACGAAGTAGTAGCCATGAAAATGAAATAGTAGTGATGTAAAATGAAGAAGTGGTGGTGTGATTTGAAGTAGTGGCGGCGTGATTTGCAACTCTGGTGGCATGGTTTAAAAACAGCAGCCATGTAAAGTGAAGCGGTAGCGGTGTGATTTCAATTAGTGCTCTTCGAAAATTTACAGGTGTGGTCTGAATTTGAAATGTGTAAGATATGTTTTGGTGGTGAGATCTGTTTTTGTCTGATTTGCTTGATTTGGTTGTTACTGGTTTGCTTAAATTTCTTTTTATTTGATTTGTTCTGGGCCTAAGTTTCAATTGGATGTAATTGCATGATCTGATTTAAATGCTGGCATAATAGTTCTTCCGTTTTTGGTTTTGATGAAATGATAAACTGTGTAATCACATGGCAGTGTGTGTGTGTGTATGTGTGTTTGTGATGCCTATCTTATGAAAATGATATCTCAAGAAGGGAAACTTGGACAGATCTCATAAGTAGCACGTAGGTGTATTACATTAAGAACAAGAAGCTTATCATTTTTGGTCGAAGTCAAAGGTCATTTTTTCGGCTCAACAGAGGTCAAACTGTGAAACGTAAACGTGAAGTAGGTGTACCACATTGATTACATGATCTCTAGTGGTTTTGGTATAGGTCAAAGGTCATTTGAGCTCAACCAGGGTCACATTGTGAAAATCTTTAAACACAATATCTCAAGAAGGGAGACTTGGGCAGATGTCATATTAATTAATGCAGGTCTGTCTTATAGAGTACAAGAACTCTGTTGTTTTTAGATAAAGTCAAATGTCATTTGGGTGCAAAAGGGTCAAACTGTGAACACCTTGTAAACACATTTTCTCAAGATGGGAAGTTTGGCAAATCTTATGTTTTTTATGTAAGTTTACCATGATAATTTCAAGATCCCTAGTGATTTTGGTGGAGGTCAAAGATTATTTTAGGTCGACAGGTGTCAGATTGTGAAAACGCTGTAAACACGATACCTCCAGATGGAAAACTGGCAGATCTCCCATTTACAATGTAGGTGTATCTCATTGAGTATACAAGAATTCTGTTGTCTTTGGTGAAGGTCAATGGTCATCATATCTGAAGAAGGGGAGCTTTGAAAGATGTCATATTCAGTATGTAGTTGTATCTCATTGAGTACAAGAACCACTTGGTCTTTACTGGAGGTCAAAGATCATTTGATGTTAATAAGAGTCAAATTGATAAAACCTTGTAGACATGATCTCAAGAAAGGAAGCTTGTGCAGATCTCATATTTCATATAAAGCATAGGGAGCTTGTGACACATATTAGTGCTATCATGTCAGATTCAGAAAAAAAATGCTCATTACAGGATCATCAAAACCACAAGGCATTTGTGCATTCTGCTTGTTCTTTTTACTCTAATTCAGTTCTCAAATTTGCATAACACTCTTTAAATAACAACAGCGTTGAGACGTGCCTGCCAGCGACTTGCTCTGCTCCCAGTTCCACACACGTACACTGTGCATGAGCTAGCCCATAGTCAAACTATTTCCACAAACATGCATAGTACAAAACCACTGCAGGCCATGTCCAACAACTTTCTGAACAGCGCCATTGCTTGAAGTCACAGTCATGTTTCTAATTTCCTTCAAACCTTGGCAGGTCTCTGCACTTCCGTGTTGTGTTTTATAGTCATTTCGAGTTTTTAAAATCACTATGTTGACAGGAGTTACAACTTTTGGTGTGATGTATTTACAATTAAATAAATACAATAGCATGTGATACACATTATACAGAAATATTACATTTACAAACAAATGTAGCATGCGTCATGTTTTTAGCCAATTTGCAATTTGGTGACTTGGTCAAAATGTTTATTGAAAGTTATTTTCACTGAAACTGAATCAATTTGTAAATTACTTTACATTAATATTAAACTTCATGCCAGTATGAACACTTTCCAAATGAAATCTTCATGTTTATTGCAATATGTTTTACAGTTTAAAATGTTCTCCCTATCAGGGCTAACAGCGTCTTTTGTGGGGAAACAAATATCATTCACTAACAATATCCATGAATTATATTTCAATATACAGTAATCCATAAACATGGGGACATATTGCAACAATACTCATGTATACATAAGTTACAGTACATCCCATTGCCTGAGGGTGGTAACACTTTCAGTCAGGGTAAATCTGTTTGGTTCCAGAATACACCCTCCCACCCTCTTGCCCCCTTTCCCTCCCTCATGAAATCTGCTCGCTATTAACATATGTTTGTTTAATATTTTCTTTACTTCAGGAGGCATATATTGAATATCTCAGTTGTCTTCAGTTTATATCAGGATCCTTATGTGAGGAGGCCAAACAGAAAAGTAAGTTGATTAGAGAATACTGCAGTTCATGCCAGATCAAGTCAAAAGTGTATTGTTTAAAAGAAAGATGCTGTTTGGTTGCAAACAAGGGCGCTTTCTGTGTCAGCATAACATTAATTTATTTCTTCACCAAATCATCAGTTCGTCCAGATATGTGGAAAACAGCACATGCGAGATTTGTTAAAATGAGTCATTAACTTTTGTAAAGGTATAATTTTCCAGTCTCATAGATTTCCACCATGTTCCACCTTGCATTTTCACAAGTTTTATTTCATCACTTTTTGTTGGTAAATTTGTGCGTTCAAGTGTGATACAGATGTCATAATTCCTTGTTTACATATTTTGTCTAGGTGCAGTCCAAGGGGGGTGGGGGTTTAGTACACATAAATTTTTCCAACTTCCAAAAATATAGACAAACGATTCCTATAATTTATCATTCAATTTATGTTTTGGAAAAGTACGCCTTTTAAAGATGAGATCTCAAAATGAAGAATGTCTGGATGCCTTTGATGACGCCCTAGAACTCAAGAAGCGCAATCTGCTGCAATCTGGGAGGCTTTCCTGGCAAACACTTCCTCATTACGCTGCATGCCAACCGATGGTGACGCTTAGATTGCAAATGGTGAATTATACCCCTCCCCCCAAAAAAGAAGAAAAGAAAAACAGTAGAACTGCACCTGACTTTGCTCTAGAGCTGTAACTACCATTTCAAAGCATTTTTTAGTAATTTTAAGACTACAGTATTGTGAAGACCCTACTATCATGGCGTACTTTTGACCTCTTCTGGCAAAGTTTGAATAACAATGTAACATTTTTATTCAACCTTTTGATTTTTTTTTTTTTCTGATGTTTCCTCTGTTTTGATTCTTTTGTTAGCATCAGCTGATGACCTCATATCTGGGGATTCTCAGAAAATGATGAACTTGGTCCAAAAGTGCACAGAACGCTTAGTAGAACTGCAGTCTGCCCTTGGTAAGGTTTCATATTGTAGGCATTTTGGACACAGTATGAAAAGAATAATAGATTAAAGCTGGAATATGAGTGGAAAATTTGTCATTTAAAGTCAAATTTTGTGAATATGTCATATCGCCACAAGAAAACATTGTTTGAGCCCCATTTTTGCGAACATGGATATTTGTATCTATTTCCATTGGTCTGTTTGATTTCAAGTAGGGTTGATTGACTGCTATGCTTTCTTAGAGAGTTTGAATTTTGTAGGGCCAACAAGAATGTCAAGACAATTTTCGTATTTGAATATCTGGAAGACAAGTGCATAGTTCTTGGTCATCTTTGCCCCTGCTTCATTTTGCTTGAAACTCTGAGAAATAACAAAGGGAGGTGACCAGGCGATTGCTAGTACAACTCATATTCTAACTTTAAAACAGTGACCTTCTATATCCGTCATTTGCCTTTAAATGTGATAGCAGATATTAAAACATTCAAAACAATGAGCAATTTTTGCCTCTGAAACTAGCTTTGTAATGTTACCTACTTTTTGCTCCTAAACTGGTTTGAACTGGTTTAGACTCTAAACTTCCGTGTCAAATGAATTTCAACTTTGACATAATTTCTGATAAATGAATATGGCAATTTTTTAAGATGCTTATTTTTCACATGTTTGTCATCTTGCATCCTGCAAGGAATATTTCTGGTTTAAATATTTTATTCATATTCTTGTTTTAGTTTATATAGCGTTGCCTCATGCAATAATTTTGAAACAAGGAACTAAAGGAAACTTACTTTTTGAATGATGGAAGTAAAGTGAACTGCTACTGGTAGCCATTAGGACAGTGATTTCCAACTACTTTATGTCCCTTTAAAATCAACAATCATCTTTGGCACCTGTATTGCACATTTCAACGATGGAATTTTATGTTACCATATCAGAGTCTTAAAGCAGATTTCTTCTTGCTACAGTACAAGTAAGCTGATACCCTCTTTCTTATTGCATGGAAAATGTCGAAAATATATTAGCGAAGCCACTGTATCTGCATCAGTTGTCTAACTTAGAAGCCTAACATCAGTCTGTTATGATTTGCAAGTGATGTGAAACTTGGTGCAATGTAACATAACCCTTCAAATGAAACCTTGCTCAAATAGGGGGAAAGGTAAATCCTAACATTACATATAATTTCTATGGTTGGTTTAATTGAAGGCACTCATTAGTCAGCCTATCATCACATCATGTCACCATGCTACCTTGAGACTGCAACCTTACACCTGACAGTAAAGTATATCTGGTTATCAACTTATCGCATAGTTTTGTGTCATGGAGGAAAACGTATTCTACAGATATGAGTTTCATACAGAATGAGAACCACTGTAAGTTAAGTTTTAATCATTTGTCTTTCATTTGATTCTACTTTGAAGTTTACATTGCTTTGTGTCACATCCTGGATCTTGGTTCCATTTTTGCAGCCACTCCTCAACAGACTGCCAGAACAGCAGCTTCCACTCACCCTTCTCCTCCAGCACACCATCTGCCAGATGTTCCTCCTCATCCCTCTCTGCCAGAAACCACTCCTCACACCACTCTGTCACCCCCTACGCATCTCCAGGGCAGAGACGGCGTTCACACCCCACCGATGAACTCTTCACCACGGTTGAATCGACCCAAACCGCCCCCAAACGTGGGTCAGCCTCCTTCTCCAACACGTTCCTTCGTGTCAAGAAAGAGGAGGTAAGTGACACAGTGTGACACCTTGTAAGTATACAAATAGAAATAGTTATTACTGTTTGATTATGAAATGAAACATTTTCTTTATATATATATTCTTCCAGTGTTTGTGAAGGAAATTAGACTAGTGTGACCCTCAAGCCTCAACTACTCAGACAGGCACACACACAATCATTTGAATAGCTATTTAATAACAAGATTAGATATAAAATGGCTTTCCCTCGTATGAAAGTTATTTTTATTTCATTAAGATACAATTTGGAACAAAGATCCCCTTTCACTACATCACTCTTCCCATAATCAGAACTTCCTAGGATTATTCAACAAATCAGCAAAAGTTCTACAAAAATTTCACACTTGCTCTACAGCTTATATTCTTTCTGCAATACAACAATCATTGAAAATCTGTGAATAATTTTCAGCCAACTTTATTAATTAATAAATTATGAAGTTCTGCCCTTTTCTCTTTCTTTCCTCATGTCATTTCCATCCAGTTTGGATCAACTAAGTCCTATCGAGAAAGCTTACAGAGAAAACAGACTCCTTATGGTAGCATACTCAGCCAGGTTAAAGAGGATCACTGGATCTAAGAACCAGTCTGCAGTAGTGAGTTCAGCCAAACATTTTTTTTCTCTGGATTCAACAATCTCCTCGATTTCATATCTAAGGGAGGATTTGGTTCTCAGAAAGATTTTACATACATTCCTGTACAGCCTCCTGAAAGGGCAATACTTGACATGCACTCTGCAAAAATTGTGAACAGGAGCAAAATATTGCAAGTAGTATTACTGACTTAACATAACAACCTTTTTAATAAAGCCTTTCAAAAGTTAACATGAAACAAAATTCAAAATTCTATGTTTGTTTTTGTCTGTGTCCCACTTTTAAGAGGAAATTATGTATGCTTTTCTGCCAATCAAGGAATTTTTTGTTTGTGTGGAGAAGTTTGCTCTTGAAACAGTGTCTGTTCATGACATTTGCAGGATTAGTGTCGATGACTTGGGGAGGAGGAGGGTTAGAGGTTGAAAGGAATAGGCTTCTAAAGATTTGAATGACAAACTGTAGAGGACGATTATGCAGAAGAAAACAAGAGGTGAAGAATATTATATATCTAGATGATGAGGAAGGATGTTTGCAGAACATTAGGGAGCACCTGTGAAGTAGCACTGGATCTGTGGCTAGAGTGAATGAACTGAAAGGAACTAATATATTTGCAATCCCCTTCACATGGAGTGAGGTGTTACATTGGTACTAGTCTCATTGAATAGTCATTAAAGATTTGAGAATTTTATGTCACAGGTGTATGTACCATTAAGGCATGTATACAACATTGGACAAAGATTACATGTCTTTTTGTAATGTTTTGAAGAAAGTTACAAAATCATTCATTTATAGTGTAATTGCTCATAGAGGGAGGTAATATTCACATCACCTCATTTTAGATGGATGGCTTGCTGACAGTGATCTGAAGTTTTCATTTTATTTTTGTCTTCAACTCAGAATTTGACCTTCCAGAGAAGACTTATGGAGAACATGGCAATAGCAAGAGAAAGGGAGAAACAGGTGAGTATGGTCCACACTGATTGGACCACTGGTCCAGTTGCATGATACTCTGATCTGACCATGACCCAGTTATATTGTGACCTCATGATCTTTGGTCCAGTCACATGATGTGGTGATCAGACTGGAGGTTCAGTTGCATTATGTGCTGATTTGAACCATTGTTTCATGCTGATTGCATGAATCGTCCAATCACATTATGTACTGAATTGATCACTGATCCAGTCACATGATGTGCTGGACTCACCACCAGTCCAATCACATGATGTGCTGGTCTCACAACTAGTACAGTCACATTAAGTGCTGGTCTCACCACTGATCCAGTCACATGATGTGCTGGTCTCACCACCAGTCCAATCACATGATGTGCTGGACTCACCACCAGTCCAATCACATGATGTGCTGGTCTCACAACTAGTACAGTCACATTAAGTGCTGGTCTCACCACTGATCCAATCACATGATGTGCTGGTCTCACCACCAGTCCAATCACATGATGTGCTGGTTTCACCATTGGTCCAGTCACATGATCTGTTGCTCTCACCGTGGTCCAGTCACATGATGTGCTGGTCTCACCATTGGTCCAGTCACATGATGTGCTAATCTGACGATCAATAACAAAGACATCTTGCAACTCGATAACATATCAATGAAACATTGTGTAATAGTTTTGGTTGTAGAAAAGTAACCGTTTGCCACATACTGTATGGCATATAAAATGGCACATCTCCAAGATTATCTGAGGTTACAAGTAATTTCCAAAGTGAGAGCTAACATTTAGTCATATTCATTTCGATGTTATGATATACCATACTTTTTGTTGTCTACAATTAGAGTAACCTCTTTCATCATTTTGCTCCCACCCCTTTTCTAACTTTGTACTTGTGTGATGCCTATAACCATCTCTAAGTTCCTTCTTTTTTCTTGTTCATGTTTGCAATTCTTGAGCAGTTAGCCAAGAAGATCAAAGAGAGACATGAACATCTCCAGAGACTGGCAGAGGAGAAGCTCTCAAAGGGCGGAGGGCTCTCTCGAGATGCCTTGGACCTTCAGAGAGCGTATGCTGAGATCCTTGAATATGAAAATCGAAATGTAAGTTGACTGGCTTTCCCCAGAAGTTGGTGTATTTGTAAACTAACTTCAACTTGAAATATCAAACTTGGCTGGTTGCTTGGTGAGAATGATACCTTCGTATTCCTTGCCGGCCTTTGCCGTCAAACTGTGTGACGGAAATAAACAAAGAGTTGCCCTGTACAGTTGTATCTTAAGAAGAGCTAGTAATGGCATTCTGTAGTAACAGTTCCTTTCAAGTGACAAGCATCTCAGTTGAAGTGGAACTATGTACTTCTGCCTCTGGATGCTTTGATGAATTAAATCTTTCTCTTTTACAGTAGTACCAATGAACAGCTAGCTTTCGTAGCATCAGCATCATGTGTTTCTGTGTGCTGTTTCTGTACCTTGATGTGTGTTTCAGATTGACTGCAGAAAACAATAAACAAAGGCAAAAACTGGTTCTCTATCAAGTGTTAAAGCAAAATCACTGCAGAGCTCTCTCATTTTCAAGTTGTGCTTTTTATCAGTTTAGGTTGCATAAAAACACACATGAAGATATGATTGCAATCTACGTATTGGTACCAAATTTTCATTTGCATGAACAGTTGCCATATAAAGCATGTTCCACCTTCCATCAACACCTCCCCCACTGTCAGTGTCTTCTGGGATGCACTATTACTGCTCTAATACCCCTTTTCGGACCCTTTTGAACCAAGAGCAGTTGAGCTGCAACTGTGAACAAAGGATGAAGGTACGGGTCATCCAAGATTTGTATTATCAGAAAGACAAGGTGTGAAGGTTTCCTCGGTCTGTGCAGATATTGTACGCCATCTACAAAAGGTCAGCACTTACCTCCAGGCATGGTCATGACTCATAATTCCACACTGTGGTTATGAAATTTTAGTCAAACTGATTTCAAATTCAAATATGCTATCCAAACAGATGCAAATTTCCAATCAATAGCTGACAACATCACTATTCCAAAATGAATATACACCTCTCATTGTCAAATACCTCTCTTGTTTCTGCATTCCTACGATTTTGTTGCACATCTAACTCAATCAACATATTATTTGCAAGAGATCCTATGGTTTGAAGGGAAATCAGGGAATTTCGTTCAGTCATTGTAGGAAAAGGATGTCCGTAAGAACCATCGCTGGACGCGGCCATGGATCTAACCATCCTAGCAACCATCAGCCCACATCCACATTGTCTTTGGTCCTTGCAATGACAGCTACTGATCTGAGTGGACTTACTGTACATTTATAGCACTGTAATATGTGTTTGAATATCCAGTGAATGAAGACTGAAAGCCTCTCTTTTATTGCTGATAGATTTGAAAATTTCACATGTTGCCACTGAGGTACTTTTTTTCCATGTATTTCAGCTTCACAAATTATGGAAAAAATTCTGAAATGACCTGAAACAATCTAGTAGTATTGGTTTGTTACGTGTACCACAGTGCAGATCTGTTCAGTGGATTTATCACTCTTGTGTGGAATACACTCAAAAGAGAAAGTTTCAGGGTAACTTTAAACAGTTCGTCGGGAGTTTATGATAGACTCTTCAATCATTTCATGATTAATTGCGTTCATTATTTCGCCGTTTTTCGTTATGTCGTGCAAACTAATTGACGTTATTTCTCGGCTCTCCCAGCTGTGGATTCAGGAACAGCACGAGAGGTTGCGGGCATCACCTAGAGACTCTAACGCCATTCAGGTTCTCATCAAGGATATCATCAAAGATCAAGCTCACCCATTCTCAAAACTGTTGAAACATTACCAAGATGTCATATGTGAAAAACTTCAACCACTCATCGAAAAACAGAGCAATGTCGACATCAGTGTACCGTTACCAGATGGCATTATTTTGGAACTTTGTGGTAATACTTTTGTTTTGATTTTTGGGGATATCATTTATTAGCTAATTTGAATGCATTTCTGCTTTCTTCTGTTTTAATATTTTGTTATGTTTGGTTTTCTTGTGTCCTTGTTTCAAAAGTGATGGAAGCATGGCCCTAAAGAAGGTGAATGGAGGGTCAGGGAAGGGAAAAGGCTTGAAAAGTTTTCTCTCAACTCCCGTGGGGTCAGGCAACTAATTTTTACCTAATTTCTGTTGTGTCCACACAACCAATGCTCCCAGAGCCTTCAAATGTGGCATGTCAGAGACTTGTGTCAAGTCAAGTCAAACCCATTGGATATTACATAGTAGTATAAATGCAGTATGAAAGCATCAGAAGCAAATAAATGTTCTAACAATATTTAGTTTTGAATATTTTACACTCCTAAAGTAACGGAAAGTATAATTTCTCGTAACTCCAGAGAGAAAAGTTATAAACGCTGACAGCTTTGAGGAATCAAAGGCCAAAGGACCACTTTTTGACGATGAGTTCATGGCAAGATTGCTGACATTTAGAAACTCTGAGAGATATGAGGAGATGCTACGAGATGTCGGGCAGGAGATAGTTTCGTGGGAGGGGGACGAAATGTTTGAAGAGCTTATCGATGAACTGATCGTTGAGGGATCTGAAGACATGGGTTCAACCAATCAAATGAAAAGCCAGAGGCAGGAGGTCAGAGGTCAAAGAGAAATGGAAAGTGTGATGAAGGAGGTGGAAGATGCGGAAGAGGAGACACCGGCAATCGTGATGGGAAAGTTTAAGAATATCATCGAGGAAGTCAGGGGTGATTTAGATGCTGCCGCAGAGATGTCAGTGGAGTCAACCAATCAGAACCTAGATGACTCTACCAGTCATGATGAATTTTCAGAGGATGGTGAGGGAGATGACAGTCATTTGCATAACAATGAAACCACCAGCTCGCAAGGACCCCCAGATGTCGAAATGGAAGTCACAGGTCTTACGGAGGCAGTGGACAATGCAGACGATGATGTAACACCACCACAGGTATCAGATGATGACCAGAGTCATACTGAATCAAGTAGCAGCACTCCCTCTAGTAGAAGGGAATCTGAACAGGAGGTGTCTGAAAAGGAAAAGGTCAAGAGGTTAAAGAAGGAAGCCTTGGAACGTCACATGGAAAATTTGTCAAAAGAAATCAAACAGATGATAGGTGAGAAATCCTTTCCTTTCAAAATTTGGGAAAATATTATCAAGCATTATCTTACTGTCCTGCACACACATGAACTGTGCCAACAAATTGCCAATGATTATAATTTTTTGCAATGCAGTCTCTTTAAAAGGAAACTCTCATCAGCATTTTACTTTTCACTGCTGACTCTGTCACTGCGTATAAGAGGAAAATCAACATTGCACTGCTGGTTTACTGTAGACCAATGTAAGTGTCAGCACAATGGACAATTACTTGCAGACAGTAAGAGCATGTGGTATGAAAAAGTAGAAAACCGAATGAAAGGCATTTACTGATTTGTTCAGACAACTGTGAAATGTAGCAGCAGCTTCAAAAGGGAGTCGAAATTAATTCAAAGTTTCGATGAAAGGTGCAGAATTTGGAAAATTGTTGAATTTGGAATCAATGGATGTTTTGTAAGTTTCAAATTGTGAGTGGTTTTCATTCTCAGTGTTGATGAGCCAGTAGGTGATCATGATGGTGTGTATGTGTTAAAAGAGTGACATCTAGCTTGCTGATGCAAAATCCCACAGAAAAACAAACCAATGTAATATGTGGTATGAGGTGTACCAGCACAGTGAGTACAGGGTAGCCATTGCCACTGTCGGAGGTCAAGGTCAGTCGGTTGCAACTTTGTCAACTTGTTATGAACAATACATCTTAAGGTCTTACCTCATAAAGGGGTGCTTGCAGAGATATCTTTCAATTTTGAAGATGATGTTTTGCTGGATACCAGGTATTCAGGGTAAGGTAAGGTAAATTAAGGTAATGTAAGGTCAGGTAAACTTTATTCAATCCAACAAGGGAATTGAATGCTTGCGGATGAAATTAGTAGGAGAGCCAGAAATGTTAGAGCAATCAGAACATATAAAACTTAGTGAAACGTGAAACATCATATCATGTAACATAGAAGAAATGAAAAATATTGAAATCACTGGTCATGGTCAGTGTGTACTTAATGAGGTGTTTTGTGATAAATATGGATATTTCCTTTCATTAAAGAGCCAGTTTGTGTCATTTTGATGTTCAGTTTTGCATAAGTATCTTTTGCTGTTATTCTCCAACTAAGCTTTTACTGAATGGAAACAAGTTGTGAAAGATTTTTAGTACACTGTATTTCCCAGAAAGATGAAAAATCTGACCAAAGCAAGAACCAAATGAGTATGTTCTGAATTGGTTGCCTACCTAGTAAATAAAAAAAAATGTCGGACCAAAAAAAAGTGCCCATTTCACTTGGCAACCATGAGAAGATAATTGCAATAATAGTCAATAAAGAATACATTAATGAAGAATTAATGAAGTATAAGAACAGATATTCAGTATAATAGGGATGGCCAAATACCAAGAAACAAATGGTTATTAACAAACAATAATTAATGATGAAAGCAATACGTAAAATGTTTCTGATCACATGATTTTCGGTGTAGGTCTAGGATCAATTGATTTCAACCTACGTGTGGAACATATCAGTTTCATTTCAAAACAAAATAAAGACTTGCTTCTGTCACATTGTCAATTTAAATGTTAGAACTCCATTTTTTTGCATTCCTCCTCACTTAATGTTACAATTCTTCTTCGATTTTTAATCCACAGAGAAGCTGGTTACCCTGTTGGTAGCAGTCTATGAAGAGCTAGCCAGCGCTGTTGCCAAGGAGCAGTGTCTCACCCTCGTCGAGTGCCATTTCTTTCCCGGTATCTGGCCGCCTTTATTTGCCCTTTTCAGGTAAGATGCTGGTGCCCTCTAAAGGGTTAGCAAAGTACATCTTGACAGTATGTTTTAAGTCATAAACCTTGGAGACGAAGAAATGTAATCGATAAAACAAATGAAGAGAGCCGATTTTGTAACATCTGCCAGTTTTTTGGTTTTTGATCTGTGCTTCACTTAATACAAACAATCAGGGAACATGTCATGAGTCTTCCTTTCATCTCTACTGTATGTTTGTATTTCCAAATTTCTAGCAATTTTATGCTGAAGTAGTGATGTTAGAGTTGTTTGTTAAGAAGAAAATGCAGTTGAGAACTAGACCGACATGCAAATCTATTAAGTAATCAGGAGCAGATCCAGGTTTTCTCTAAATGGGGGAAGGGGATTTGAAGATGGCATGTGGATGAGTAATGGCCATCCTGAAAGAAGTCAGGGTACAGTATTGAAAGAATAAAAAGTAGGTAGGTAAGTAGATCTATAAACCCCACCCAGATTCACCATGAGTGGGGAAGGGTCTATCCGGAAGGAGAATTTTTGCTTAGATTGGAGGGTCTTGATGTAAAATGATGCTACATTGAATGCTAGATTTGCATGAAATGTATCTCCAGAATACTTTTGTTTGAATAATTATTTTATTTTCATCTTATTTGGTGCAATGTCTATGCTCAGACCTTACCTGTGATAATTCAAAATGAAAATGTGAGAAGTCAGTGCACAGCATTGAAAGACGTTGGTAGATTTATAAGCCCTACCTACATTCCCCTCAATTGGATCCCTCTCCATCACTGAAAAAAAAATATGTTGGTTGATATGTCATGATTAAATCCTTATCATTACATACAACACACATACTGAGATGTGAAAATTTGCCTTTACAAATTCATATGCATGTCACTTACCCTTGCTAGTATGATTTCCCTGGGTGGAAGACTGAAAATCTTTCGAGCAGAACTCCACCATCCCCCCCCCCCACTGCCAGCCTTTGCCCCTTTATATGTGCATGTACTGGAAATCACCATGTTTTGTGGAGAAAGGTTCCAAACAATAAATGTTTACTACTAGTATTTTCAGTAAGTTTTGAAACCAATGCTAGCCTACACATCGCCGGGTTAAATCAGTCACATTTAATCTTTGGCTGGATCATGAGAAGATTTATTCGCTGATTCACAGGCTTTATTTTGACCTTGCAAAATAGAAGGGCACTGGGTACAAAATAAGCATGCCATAACTTGAGACTGAAGGATTGTGGTCTCGCCGATACTGAAATTAAGAATGCCCAATAGCCGGGCTTCATTTAATGTGAAAAAAAAACCACTCAAAACTGTTCTCTTTTTATTTTAATACTTCAGAGGATTTACCAATGACACACCTAGACGAAGGGGTGATAACCCTGAAGATTTTAATGGGAGTCCAAATAGGATAAACAATTTCAGCAAGTAAAAAAAGAAGAAAAATTTAAAAAAAAAAAGAACTATTTAAAACACATTGAACAAATTTCCAGGGGGGTGGAACACTCTGGCCATTTTGGATTATGCTGACATGCATTATGTATAGTTAAGAAAAAAATCAGCCACTTTGTATTGTATCAGTTACAACTCATCTTAAGAATAATTATGCTCTCTTCATTGCAAAATCACGTTTTTCTCTTCACTTTTGATTTTATAAATAACAGTATTGAATAAGGTTCTTCCTTTGTGGTCCTTTTTTTGTCAGGAGGATAAATGAAGAGAATGAACTTCAGGTTGCTACAGCGATGACAAGATACCTTCATGCACTGCCAGAACACATCGGTATCGCCGAGAGGTTTTGTCTGAAGTCGGACGGTCCGACCTCGGTGATCTCTGAAGATCGCTACCCATACTACCCTGTCGTTGAAGATTTGTTAGAGGTCTCAAAATTGGAGTGCCCTGCAGATAAATTAGAATGTTTGGGTAAGTTGAGGTATCTCTTGAAAACTTCAAATTGTGGGAACAAATTTAGACCACTTCCAAGTTTGGTCATTCCATTATCTCTCAGATTGACTAATTTATCAGCATTTTCATGTCTATTCAGTGAGAATGTGATTTTGAATTTGCAACAATTTTAGATAAACAGAGAAGACCATTGGCAGTTTTCTGTTCTGGTAGCAAGTGTAAAATGGCAGGAGATGACCGTACAGTGCACCAGAAGGAACAAGTCATTGAATCTAATGTGCTTGGATAATTTGTTTCTCTGGTAGCATTTCAAGATGCCAGTACATAACTAAGAAAGGTACCACAAAGTAATCCTTCATTGAATCTGAGAAATGATGACATAAAACTTCAAGAGCTTATCCTAACAGTTGAGACATATGAAAAAAGCAATGAGTGGAACAAAAGAAACAAATTCTTCAAAAATCTGGCGAATGATGCTTCAAAATTTGATGTTATCGTAAGAATCATCCCATGGAAGAAGACAACTGAAGAGGTGAAAAAACAGAATCCATTTGTTGAGTCTGATCTCTGTTGACAACTTTGTTGATCTGGTGAACTTTTTGACGTGCCAGTAAAAAATGACGAAGAAAGTGTACCAGATCGTCACCATTCCTTGAATTTTATAAATGGTGACAGCTTTTGATAGTCTTGTATGAAACAAATTCTGACAAGATGACCAAAGCAATGTCTTGAATTTGATGACTGATAATAGTTAACTGTACTTGTAATACATGTGATGTACCAGGTGACAACTAAGGAATTGCAGAAAACTGAAAGGCACAGTTTTTCCATGATGGTCCTGTACATCAAGTCTTGTGAATTTTGTCATAAAAGATGCGGTGTGTATTGTAATTCATACTTAACATTCCAAACTGCCAAGTCTGAAGAGGAGCGTATTTTTGGCAAATGTTTCTCTTGTCACACTTGCTTTTCTTCTTTGAAATGAGGGTCAAGGTACAATTTTTGTCTAAGGCCGATGCATAGTTTCCATTATTCACTTGGTAGGAACTGCCATTATTGGACTATTAATACCAATACCTGGAACTGTCCAATAGCACATCGGTGTTTCTTTTTATTAGTGGAAGAAACTTTCTGAACTGAAACTTTTTAGGGAGACAGTTATAGCGTTTAACCCATGTGAACATGGTTAAGTATGCTCTAGTGGCCACCAAAAAGGGAATGAGACTAAAACGCCCTAACATTGGCGATAGTGACACCAATTTTTGTACTGAAAAAAAGTTGGCCTGTCATTTCAATGCGAGCTGCATCTACCTTAAGTTAATTTTACATACTTTCCTATGCAGCATTCTGGTTTTTTTTTTTTTTGGTCATTTTTATAATGGACAGTGTGCCAAAAGTTTTGTTTGTGACCTAATTTTTTGTATCAGTGTTTTCTTGAGATCTGTATTCTAAACATTCAGTTGAGAAACTGTTTGATCCAAAACTGACAGGATGCATGATCTCTCTTGGAAATTTAGCAATGCTACAGATGCTTGTCGTCTTGGTTGACTGTATGCTCCTCCGGTTTGATGGTGTGTTTGACGTTACCCTGTATTGTAGTTAATTAAAAAAAAAAAATGTCTCATGCTGTTGCGTTGCCAGATTTTCGATTACTACATTGTTGACAGTTTGCTTCAATGTTTGTCTCAAACGGACAGCATGAGATAATAATGATTCATTATCTGATGATGTCTTTGAATGTAACTAGATTAATCTCTTCACAAGATGGCTGGCAATTACATGGGCACATCCTCTGCAACTTCAAAGTCTCAGTCCTTTTTTTTTTTTCAAAGTTTGAAAGTGCTGTTTAGTTGTGATTGAAAGCTGCGTGGTCTGTGCAAATCTCGCTTACAATACACACAAAATCACTTTTTTTTTCTTTTTTTTTTGTTTGTTGAGAGGTAGTTACATTCCTCCTGGACTTGTAATGAAGGCTCCAATCCAAACTGCACATAACAATTTCAACATACAGTTACTGCCATTCTCTTTGTTTTAGGTATCCTGAATTTGTATTATGTGAGTCAGCCAAAGTTTGCAAAAGGAGTTGCACAGTGTTGAAAAATGTTCATAGTTCATTTTGCCAGTGACTGAAAACCATCATCATGTGTGCATTCAGACACAGAATCAAACATTTTGTGCAAGCACAACGTTTCCAACGCTGGCATAAAGATGTTGACCGATGTGAATGATTTTTCAACTTGATTCATTCACATTCGTGGAGTATAACTACTGTTCCACGATCTTTTTGTACCACTGCTAAAAGTGATACCTTGTCTTCTCCATTATTTCTAGACCTTCCTCTCGTTACTATTA
The DNA here is from genome assembly GCA_021234535.1 of Stichopus chloronotus. Taxonomy (NCBI): domain Eukaryota; kingdom Metazoa; phylum Echinodermata; class Holothuroidea; order Aspidochirotida; family Stichopodidae; genus Stichopus; species Stichopus chloronotus. Next base: position 27,850,684 of record CM037832.1, on the reverse strand, counting down.
AGCAGAGATTCTCCCTTTAAGTTTCATTCCGTGTTGGTTTTTGTTGTTAGCCTCAAATAGCTTACATTGTGCTCTATTCAATTGTTCAGACTGAAGAACTTAAGCAAAAACCTTTTGACAAAATTTTCTATTTGCGTAATCATGATTGGAAAGGAACTTCAAAAGAACAACGTGGGCATTCTGACAACTGAATTGAAAAACTAAAATCAATGCAAAAGTGTAAAGACCTTTCTGAAGAAAGAATTGAGAAAGAACTATGTGCAATATTTCTTGCCCTTTTGAAAGAACAAGTATATTAATCACCTTCATATTTTGGTGTCATGGCTACATGTGCATTCGGTCAATAGCCGCAGTTCACCATTTGTTGTGTTCTTGAGAAGAAAGAGAGGCCAACAAAATACAAAAGTGGTGCTTAGCAGTCACTTCAATCAGTGATTCAAATTCTTTGTTTTGTTTGTGACATCTTTTGTATTGCTGTTCGAAGCATTTTTGAGGTCTGTACATTTTTGTGGAATCTCACAATAACAAAGAAATCAGTCACAAAATGAATTTGAAGTTTTAGATTTCTTATCGAGATGTACAGTAGTGACTAAGATCAGCCCTGTGAAAGTGATAATGTTGCCACATGTTGAACATTGTAGCAGTGTAAAATTCTTCAAGAAAACAATAAATAGTAGTAGCTAATTTCTTTGATGGAAGTTAAATAAGAGAATGGACCTCTGTATGCCATAATTTTCCTTCCAGTCCAGGGGAGAAAGTGTCCACAAGGCTGACGATGAATTGGTCTTTCTCACCATGTTTGTCACCAGGTTTCATACTTCTGAAGTTTGGTCTGCATGCAAATATGATTATACTGTATGCAGAGAGTACAGTTAGAAGGCATAGGCTTTGAGCATATTTAATGCTTTCCACAACTCTTCTACGTGTAGATGAATCATGCACTGTGATTGGTGGATTAACTGTCATTGGTGGATTAACTGTCATCGTTGTGAACATTTTTTTTTCTGTCTATTCATTTTTCAATTTACCTCTGAGATACAACAACAAGAGCTTTCATTGACAAACCACACAGCAGGAGATTTCAACAAAATGTGATGATTCTGTGTGAAGTATATACATCTGCAAATTGGTAGTGAATGTTTATATCACGTAAACCACTTACATGGTAAAAATGGTAGCAACGTGCTTTTTATTTTCACACAAGCTTCTTGTGGCCTTTTAGTAATTTAAATGTACATTTTGGTACATTTTGTTTCTTTTAGCCCTTACTCTCATATTGATCAATCTCTGTTTTTAAGGGAGCCTAGTCCTCACATGATATCATACATGTTTATGCCTTCTTGAGAGGACACATCCTAACCATTATGGTATGTCTGGATATCTTGCCATGTTCTATCATGCAGAAAATGTCTTCGTGAGACATGATTTTTTAGCACATTACAAAAGTTTCGGTGATGACTAGGTGTTTGATGAAGTTAACATCAGAAACACTTTGTTTAATTTCATTTCTTCAGTTCGTGTTTCTAGCGGGGTGATCCAGTGCGTCAACCAGCACTACGATACCAAGCATGTCACTGTGTGAGTAAACCATCTGTCACATTCTCTTTCTGCATTGTTGACTTTTGAAATGGGCAATATCATGATCTTCAATAACAACGAAATACCACCCTCAAATTTCTTTGCAAAAATACTGTGTAGAGGGCAAAATTCAAATTTACGTGATGTCACATTCTGGCAAAAGTTCTGGAGGTAACAAGGTCAGACTTCCAACTGTACAAGCCACGGCACTTACAGAAATATCTAAAAGTCACCACATGCAGCCATTGCTTCCCTTATGGCTGCTTAAAGACTTTTAGCCCGAAATGTATCTTTTTTTTTCTGTGACATAATTTTTGTTTTTTAGGGGCATATTTTTTGTCAAATCTGTTCTCTTAGTTGTAAAGAAAACCGAACTGAGGATTCATGCTTAAGGCTACCCTCTAGAAAAATTGTCTGAATATGGTGGAAAAAAATGACCTCATATGAGGCCAGGATCCCCCAAGTATTGTATGTAAGGAAATGTAAGGAGTTTGTGATTCTCAAGTGTAGAGTTCAGAGAGTTTAATATTTGTCAAAAATGATCCACAAATGTGTCTCTCAACCCGTTATATTTCCAAAAATGTAGGCAAATAAATTGGCAGAATGAATGTTATATTAAAATACTAAATCGATCAGCTGAATAAAACCGGGGGGGGGGGGGTAAAACATGTGGGAGGATGTTTTGAGTGGACTTTAAATACCACACTCAGGATGTTTTCAGGATCCCAGTCTCCCATGGGAGAGGGCCATACCCTGATTCCTGCTCATCTTCAACCCCCCCTCCTCCTATGTGACTTCCAATATTTCCTCCGATCAAGAGCATGGATGTGACGTGGTGACGATGCAGGATCATGGATAGCATGTAAGATTATTCAATTCATGTGTTAATGAGGGAATGACCGATTGATGTCAGTCAACTTATGGTATGTCCCCCTCTTCATCACGACTTGCACCTCCCTCAAAATTCCTCACAAAGTCCTGCTGCACAGTTGATGGTTTCCTGCCTTAAATGTATGATTTGGTTTGCATCAATGGCCTCATTTGCATGACATACTCTCTGTTGATGCCTACCAAACAAGTTAACACCCATCAATATTATCATATGGGCATGAATACCTTATTGTTCAGTGGCAGCACCAAGGGGGAGAGGAAAAGGTATGGGTGAACCTTTGTCCCCAGTTGCCCCCCCCCCCCCACCCTCCACTCAGTGGAGTAGTTTCCTGACAAATACATAGCATCTGTTCCCATTCATCTTTTTGTTTTAAAAAGTCCTGAGACTAAATTTTTTCTCCCAGAGGTATGATAAATGCTCGGAGCTTTGTTTCTAGACCCCACTGGGGACTCTAAGACACACTCATGGGCCCCACTCACTAAACTATGTGCTACATGTTCAATTTCATGCTAAGTGTTTTTTTTTTTGGCCAGACAGTTCATTTTCCCCTCTCCCAATTCTAAAATCCTGGTGCTGTCACTGTTATTATTGTGATACTTGTAGCTATTGGGACTGGTGCTATATCTCAGCAAACACTCGGCAAACACTCATTTACTGAAGCATGTAATATTTTGTCAAAATGAAGACACATATTTGAGAATTTAGAACTTACATGTCAATGAAGTAAACATTCTAGAAATATGGCTACAAAAGAGCTTTATTATTGTGTCCAGTTGCATTTCAAGTCCTTCTCAAGAGAAGTCATATCTTACCCTCTCCTTCTTTTTAAGTGGTTGTGATGACTTGCTACCAATTCTGAGTTATGTTCTCCTGAAATCTGGAATACCATCCATCGTCTCCGAGGTCAATGCCATGGAGACATTTATTCAGGAAGGGTGAGAACTTTGTTTATCTGTATTTCCAGCCTTCAGTGTTACTTAGCAACCAAAGAGACCAAATCCTGGGCACTCACTGAACAGTTTTTGGTGCTTCCTTTTCATCCAAAGTTTGGCTTTTTAAACAGTTCTGCTGAAATGCAAACTGGTTAATTTTAAGGAAGTGAAACACAAGTTGGTCTTGGAGAATCGTTGTTCATTTCTGAATGTGAATGTCAAATACCCTTGAACCGGAAAGATTGCTTATGTGAAACTAAGATTGCAATCTAGGAAACTAGGGGTGGTGACCATATTGGCACTCAGTAGCTGCAATTTTTGTATCATCTGTTTCCTAGTTCAGCTTTCATGTGAATTTTAAAGCAAGATACCTCTTAGCCTGTCTGCAGTTGTGACTCATTAACAAATGTTTTTACTTCATCTCTGACTCTATTGCAGGTACCTGTTTGGAAAAGAAGGCTACTGCCTGACGACCATACAAACTGCACTGAGCTACGTATTCAAGCTGTCTGAGGAGTGACACTTCCACAAATGAAATTTTAGCAAACCTTTTACAATCTGTTGTCCTGTCGTCCAGAGGCTGCTGCTCATTAAATTACTCCCTGAGGGTGTCTTTCAGGTGATGGTATGTATCCACATGCTACAAAAACTACATATCTCTCAATACAGTGTTTATGGGTGACCATTTCACTTGGGTTGTTACCTGGAAACGTTTTGTTGTCCCCTGTTGCTTTTAAAGATTGTGTCAAGCTTCTATCGCTACACAAAATCTAAAAGTTTCACAAAGTATTTTTCTTTGGAAGAGTTTTAACTTTCAAAATATACAGTTCAAGAAAAAGTTTCCAAATCCGGCTTAAGATAATAAGCCAGTCACAAGAAGATGCAGCATTTTGCCACAAGTTTTGAAACTGTCATATAATGCACCGTTAACAAAACATCATTTGATGAAACTGGGTTCCACCAAAACACCTTATGAGGTGTACTTTTATCACCTTTAAAGACAAAGTGAAATTTCAGACATCTTCCCTAAAAGTCAATAGGTGAATAGTGAAAATGATTTCACATTCATGACTATGTTGTAATTCTCCTAATCACATGCAACGTGCTTCATGCAAAGTTTTTGACCTGATATCTGAAATTTTGACCAATGCATTCCTTAATCTATGGGAAACAGTCATAAGTTCGACCTTGTCCCTTCACAAGCGGGACACACACACTGATGGAAAACCTCAAAATTTTGAATTAAAAACTGCCTTTTCCCCTCAAATGAGAGATGGTTGGTCATCATATTGGGTTGTTTGGCAGTTTCTATTAGTAATCTCTACAGGCTGCTTGTTTCTGGCTCACATGAAAGGAGACTGTGACGTCATCCTCATATCTACCTATCTTCCCTGAGTATGAATGTTAAGATAAACTTTACATAATTATATGGCATTAGCTGCTGCATCTCTTCCTTTTTTTTCTTCTTTCGCATTATTTCCATTCTTAAGTCGAACCTTAGAACACAAGCAAATTGGGTGTAATTAGCCATTGTAGTAGAGTCATATATTATTACAAGGTTGTTTTTTTTTTGCAGCTGAACGAAGGCAATCTTCTTTAAAGTACATGTTAGTGTCCTGTTTGAATCAATATGTACATTGCATACATAGATTGCAAGCGAGACTCTCTCCTGGATTCCGCTTCGCATGTGCTTGCGTGAGAGGCAAAACTACTACACCCACCCAGAGTTTCGATAGATTGTGTCACACACTTTGACATGGGCTGTCCAAGTGAACAATTTTGTGCTCGAATGTGCCCGTGTTCTTATTCATTCAATATTTGGGAAAGTCGACCAAAAATTGCATAGACATTAAGTGACCGAGCGGTTTCACAAACATTTTTAAATCTTTTGATGTTTCTGGAGCAAGGACAAGGCTATTAGCAAAAGCATTGTCTTCAGCATTCAGACAGTAAAAAGAGATTTCAATATATAGTGTATTAATGGAAGATGAAAATCTTGACCAGAGAATCAATTTTCTCATCACTTTGACCACATACCAGCCTCGCAATTTGCCAAAGGGAAGCATACTGCATTTGAGGTTAATGCTTTATCAAAGTTAAGTCAATTTAATCAAGTGCAATAAAATTTATTTGGATGCCTGGTCTCATACCAGAAAATGTATTAAATAGAAACCAATCTTAATACAACAATGGGATTTACCTGAAGGGGAAGTAAATTTCACTTATCGTTTCTACTTCTACATTTGTTACAACTTTGTCAGAAAAATGAATGCTTTGCATGTATCATTGGAAGCTGTCAGTTTTGTGCATAATTTTGCCGGTTGTGGGCTGAACCTTCGATCGAAAACACACATGATTATTTTCAGAGCAGAAGACATGCAGAGTCATGTACTTCATCGTGTCTTGCCGCACAAGAGTATGGACGTCTGTGTACCCCTTGATGGTCCTCAAAAGTGTAGTCAGCTCATACCTTTAGCTTCACCTTCCTTCTGACATCATGCAAACCTCTCTGGTTCCAACTTCCCCCCCCCCCCCCCATCCTCCTTCATCAATGTACTTGCTGAGACTCTTGAAATAGTTAAAACTCTTTTTTCCACGTGGTTACAATTTCACATGCAATCAACTTGAAAATAACACCCAACAGCTTTGTCCACTCCAGTGTGGACATGACATTTTGTCAATTCGAAAACTTAACACCGCTTCAGCTTATCTGTATGTGTGTAACCAGAGCATCTATGTCAAATCTTGATTGGTGAAGTCACTCGGTGGAAATACAGAATTATGATCAAAACTTAATTCCCCGTATTACTTTTTACCAGAAGGTGCATGCATTATGAGTAAGCAGGGTCGTTACAGATGTACCCTTCTTTGGTCTTGTGTTGAAATACTGTACACATACCCACTGCCTTTAAATGTCACAGTATCCTGAGGGAATCATCACCAATTTCGGCCATTTATAAGTCACAGGTTCATTTTGTGGGAAGAAATGAGAGCGGAGGTTCAGATATAGATATAAGTAAACATGACACTGGGTCGTTTTCTACAAGTTTCAAACTCTGCATTTCACACCACCAGTGTGCTGAGCAGCGGTGGATTTGAGATGAAGGATGTCACAGAGGTAACCCTCATCCCACAATTGTTTTATCTGTTACTTCGGAGAAAGTGAAAGCTTTAATTCTTCTGTGCTGAGAAATTACTGCATTTTGATGATTTGAATGTTTTGAAAGATTTTGTACTGTGTCAGTCAGAGATCACAGAGCTTCCAAATCTGTTACTGCACTGTAGAGCAGTATCAAAAATGTTATGGTATACGAATAAAATAGGAATGTCACAATGTGTTGAGGTGACCTTGTAATAGGTCTAAGAAGGGTTGAATACTGACAGAGGATCGTCTTTACGGAATGCCATGTAGTCTATTCACAGCATAAGATGTGGATAATCTTTTAATAATTAATGTCCAGTATCTCAAAATGTTTTCACTTGTAAAAAAAAAAATTGATGTCCAAATTTATTATATTTTACCAAAACCATAATCTTGACCATGCTATGTCTATCTTCTTTTTTTTTTGGATATTATACAAATGATTTACTCTGAATAATCTGTGGTTACATAGTTATCCCTTACTATGATATTTGATTGAAATAAATCAAGTTTTCAGGAGCAATCTGAAAGGTGTTATCACAGATGGTTTTCATTCAGATGATCGGAAAACCAGGAGAGGCGAGAGAATGACCTTACTTTTTATACACTGACACAACCCCACTATGGAATAGTTTCAATACATATCTCCCTGATGGACATCCCAATGGAAACAGTAATCTAGCATTGAGATGAACACACTTTGGATGAGATCGGAAACCCATGAACGCCTCAGATAGACCTTGGAGGAAGCCATCTTACCCCCTTGAAGCAAGAAAACAGCTTGCTTGTCCACTGGCCACTTTCCTCCTGATATCCATGTTCATCAACTGTCATTAGGTCTGGTGCCTCCTACGCCTGGTTTGATAAAATCATTAAAAAGAATTGCAGCTAGGAGGTATGGAAGATTGTGAGCTAAAACGTTTAGACTCAGTATAAGAAAAGAAACATTACCAACACCTCAAGACAATCGAGTGTAAAGAATACGTGATGCATTTGTTTGATTCAAGCACATGGATGTTGTTTTTTTATTATCTACCTTAGATGTTATGAAGTGAAACAACATAAACACGAGGTACAATTACAAAAACCATTACCAACCCATTCGCGCAGTTGATTAAATATTGCACAATACTTTAAAGATGGAATATATAGAAAAAAAAACATGGGGGCCAAAAGGAGAGCTGATTTCACAAAACATTCAACGTCATGTACGTGAAGTAGTCGACAATGTAAACAAGTATTTCGGATGCATTCCATCACGTATATGCAACGGTTCTTTCTCCCAAAAGACTTACTCCAAAGCATCCATACCTTCCCACTCCATGCTTTCGTAACTTCTGTCCCGCTTTGAAACTGCAGTACCAAAATTACTCGCCTGAAGAATTTAGTATCGCTAACGATTATAATATCACCCTCTGTAGTATCACACAGACCTTTTTAATGGTTTTGAATGATGATTTGCCACAATGCCAATTGGCAATGGGAGATGTTTTTTATTCCCCTCCACATGCTCAAACTTTGCAGTCTTCTCGTCTGTTGATAAAGGGCAAATGCAGTAAAATCAGTTAAAATCACTGCAGTCTGCTTCTTTTGCAATACATCCACATTATCAAAGACATTCTCCTCTAAGCCTAGGCTGGTTTGCTTTGAAGTGAAGGTGGTCTCGTTAGACAAAATGTTTGATTATGCCTTTGTACACAAAGTAGAGAAATCGAAGGAAGACTACACACTTTACTGCACTTGCTCTGTGTTTTGTCTGGCGAAACTCAAATAGTAGCAAACGTTCTTCCGTTTTTCTGGCCACCAGAGCGATACCTGTACATATACAGCCCACACAACGGACGTGTATTACTCGGGCATCGGCTCTGGCTGCATTTGCGATACCAACAATCCGCGAACGGGAATACTACAAAGGTTTCGAGACCGCTGCATGCACCATTGATGACACACCACCCATTATTCAGCTTAAAAAGTGACAGCTGAGTCATTCCCCTTCAAGGAACGTCACAGAAACATGAGCTGAATCTTTTGTTAAATCGGACAATGACATTCCTGAACCATAAAGTGGGACAATAGAAATTCATTTAAAAAAAGCTGAATTATGTCAATCTATTTTGAATGACTTAAGTCTTTGCTATTGGTTTCTATCACACCATGAGCACAGACTCCAAATGCTGTTTTGCCTTTCATGAAAACGATTAGTTCCTTTTGATTCTAATTTTTGTTTACTAAGGTCCAATAGTTGCAGTCTGCATGTTGGAAATGAATTTTAAACTGTGATGTGCAAATGTAAATATTGATTCTGCTGTACAGTGCCGCTGGTAATTGGTTTCAATAATATTCAATCACCACCGTACTTGTTTCCCTCTCGATGGTCTGAACGTCGTACGTCACTTAATACTCTTGTCAACATTCTTTCATCATTCTGCTTGTGTTTCTCGCCAACAGTTTGAATGTCGGAGGTCATCTAGTACAACTGATATCTATCAAAGGTGACCTGCATTAGTCATCAACATTTTATTTCCAGAAGGCCAGCCGGCCGGCCAGCCGGCGTTACGACCCTCACATCCGCCGGTGAGAGTTGTTACACAAGCCCCAACACTTTTCTGTGCACTTGTTAGAATGCTTTGCCTTCAATCCTTGAGACACTGCCTTCTTTAAAATAGAGTTGGCAGGAATTGAGGACACATCCGGTCACACCGACCAAGTTGGCTCAAAAGCTCAGGCCACCACCAGAGTATTCCATTCTCTGAAGAAAAGACAAGATGGGGTTACTGTCAGTGAGATGCTTAGACTATTGACCAACATGTATTTCTCTACCATCTTTTCTTCTCTCCCCTTGTTCTTCCATCCAACTTCCTACCCCCCACCCTTCTGAATAAAGAAGAAAGAATGAGGAACCTCTCTGCCACAGTAAGGTATTCCATTGCCCTTTCTCTCCTCTCTCTTCTATATCAAGTGAAAAATCCCATACCTTTCTCACATGGGTGAGTCTTTATCAGACTTTTTGTAGGAAGAAGGACAATTCAAGAGAAGATTTGGGCAAAAAACACTGTCACTTTGTGATTATTTCATTTCTTCCTCCAGTAGTATCATGGCTGCAGAAGAACTCTTTTCCATGTAGTTTGGTAAAGCCATGTCATTTCTTGGCTCAAATAACCGTTCTTATCAACCCCAATTTTTCCTTTTTCTTTGCACCACAAATCCAATCAGAATACTTAGTTTTCTCACACAACTTCAGCCGGTCGGCATGACCTTAGTTCAAATGAACAACAACTCCTTAGTGTACTATTCACCCAGAGTGGAACCCCACACAAATACAAAACTAGGTGAGCAAAAATTGCAATATGCCCGTTAGACAATAGGTATTTCAAGTTTGGTGCTAGAAAATGTGAATGGAAGGACAGTGGGTGCAATCAGGAAAATGTAAGGGCTAGACTAAGGACTAGCTTAACACCCAACAAAGTGGGGAAACAATCTAAAGGCTGAAAACACAGACTTTAAACAGACCTGAAGGTATGTGTAAAAGTTGGCGGTGAGTTGGGTAAAAAATCACTGCTTGACATGTGATTCGTGAGCAGAAAGCACTAATGCAGAGTTTCATTACTCAAAGATACCACGATTTACTGGGAAGAAGACAAAAAAAAATCACCTCTTGGGGTTCCAGAAAAGACAGCCAGTCTGAAGAATATATCGGTAAGAGACCCATGGACGAACATTTGTAGAGAGCGAGGGCTATGCCGAGGAGGTTAGATACGAGGAAAACAAACATCTGGATGTAAGCTTGTGGACTTCCCTCCAACATCTTAAAAGCTGGAGAAAGAGAAAAATCGGAAGACAGCATTAATTGTCATGATGATGAGAGTGACGTCACTGACCACGTCTCTGCTAAATGATCTCATCAACTCATACTTTTGGCCAATAAAAGACAAAAAAAAAATGTGTCAACATAGACATGACACTGTACTTAATCAGATCCATAAAAAAAAAACAAAAAAAAAAACAGAATTTGTAGCACTTCACTGATTTCTGTCTAGAATTAAAAAAGAAAAAAAATGGATGAGTAATTTATTGGATTAAGTTTACGAACCTAAATATACATATATATATATTGGTTCTGCAGCGGGTTGATTACTTCAACATTGCTTTTATTTGTACTTACTCGTTTTGAGTGACATGAGTGCCTGGATTGGTCTCCATACCATCATACCGACCATCATTATGGGAAAGATAGATATGGTGTTACCTGCCATGTACATCAGAAACAAGTTCATGGGGAGCTGCTTGAGGGGTCCGAGAGCGATGTCCCAACATTTCTAGGGAAGAAAACCAATCTGAATTACTATAAAATTACAAAAAAAGAAAAGGTAACAGACTGGAGTCAGAACCAGAGGCAGTGTCAAAGGTTACCAGTGTCTTTGGCACTGTAGATGGGAGTTCATCTGTTAGGGTTATTTGTTGTGATGAGACAGGCAAGTGAGGAGTGAATGAAATGATGTAAAATTAAGGTCGTTTTGCTTTCTCACAGTGCGGAAGCTCATACCTGAACACCCTGAAGGTAACATTTACATAACAGTATATCATATCACAATCATAGGACCCACCAGAAGTATAACTATACTGAATCACAACATTGCATGTACAAGAACATCTGTAGGACTGCATAATTTGCAGAATATCATAAACTAGAGCACAAACATTGCAGAAGTTTGATCTTTGTCAATAAATTAGTGATATTGTACATTTAATGGGCATGACCAAATTACAATGCTTATAATTGTATCACTATTCAGGTTTGACATCCATTAATCACAAAACTGTTGTTTTTGCACATTTTCTTACTGTTTTGTACTAGCTGTAGGCATATGAATTAGTACGAACGTGGAAAAATGGTTGCCAAACCAATCTATATCATTAACTACTAGCTTTTTAGAATTCATTTGCATGTGTCACGTGGGAACTATATTAGCTTGACCATTGATCTTTCAGTAGAAGAGCCCAGTAGAAGAGCCCTGGCCCTTATCATTTTGGATATTTTTTGTATATATTTGATACAAATTTGCATATTTGGCTTATGTTTATTCATGATGCAATTGTAAGAGAGGAATTTGTTTGTAAAATGGTCAATGTTTGATGGATTTTCATGAAAACTGTGACTACTCTCAAAACTTTTAATGATAAATTTGTTCAATACTCCAAAATGTGTTTCTCATGTCACATGTTCTTTAAATTGCAATTGGGCTTTAATGGGTAGCAAATTGTGATACAAACCCGGTTATTTTTTCAATAGATATCAACCTCCTCCCCACATTTCCTTTCCAAACCCCTCCCCTGATCCCAAAATTTAATCTCTCCCTCAGGGACCTTCTCTGAGTTTCTTGCCTGAATGGTAGAACTGAATATTTCCTGTCAAATTTAGAAATGTACCTGAATATTGATAGAATGCTGTTGATAAATTACTTTTCTCCAGCTTGAATCCATAACATGGTTGAGAAACAGTGCCAAGTTTGCTAGAATTCTGAGGTTCTTCCACTCCAGTGGCAATAACTATCATATTCACAAAGGTTTTATAATTAATATGAAATGAAATTTGGTCATGCGAGGGAGCACCTAACACTAACTTGAAACTGATTGAGAGTTACCTTGGCAACAAGGTTAGAATCTGTGTCTTGGGAGATGACATCACCGGACATTCTGTCAGAGTACCCAACAGGCGCCACCAGGTCACTTCTCTCAACCCTGTCTTGCTTAGACCTGCATTAAAAAAAGACCGATGTAAAAGAATGACAAACATGTATACCAAAGGTGATAACTGGGAAAAACACAGTTGAACCACCATGAGTGTCTCGAAGAGAAGGGGCCTATAATCAATGACTTCAAAATAAAGTAAGAACATTGTGAAATTTAAAGAAGGTAACATATGTACGTTGAGGTTGACAGAACCCAAACATCCTGGTGATAAGGGACTGCAAATTATAATAATGACAATCTGGTGGCAAATTTCCTTCCCCATGATAAACAACATCATTTTACCTAGGCGATAATCTGGCAGCTACTCATGAAAAGAGGGTACATTTCTGTTGTTAAATTATAACCACAAGAAACAATCAATAGTACAATCTGAAACAAACAAACAAACAAAATATTAGGGACAAAAATAATAATAATAAAAGTGAAATAACATTTTTTTAATTACAGTACATACCCTACATGTTAACATTAGCACTACTGAACAATGATCACATTACATTAAAAGCAAATATCTGCAAAGTCTTCATGTGTCCAACTGACAACGATTTACGGCACGGAGCCGAGCACCACATCACCTTGACTTGTTCGATAAACTAACCTTGTAAGATCGATAGTCCACTTGTGACGCTTATTCTTCATAATGTTCATAGACGTAGCCATGGTGAATGGTCTGTCTCCTGTTAATAAATATAAGTATTGATTAGCATTTACGAGACAGATGATGGAGTGGAATACAAACTGTGCATTGGAGTCATGATTTAACACAAAGTCAAGTCAAATGTCTTACCAATCAGACATGATTACCAGTACTTACAATACTTACATTACACATTACTTACTAATTTCTGCAGTGATCGAACCAATGCCACATAGAATTACAAGCAGTGTGTCCAGAGAGGTTAAATAAACTGTCTATTGTCATCTGAAGAGTCACCAATAAATTAAAATGAAGCTTCATAATCATCTGTGAAGTGACTACACAGAATCAACCGCAGCCGCGAGCCACTTTTTGAAAATGAGGTGCGGTCAGGCACATTAATAACTGGTTGGTTTGATTTGGCAACAACCAGTGTTTGCCTGTTTCCAGGAAAAGTTGTCTACCTATGCATACAACCAAGTCTCCGTCATCTGGTGGAAGGGGCTTCGGTAGATTACATCAGAATGTAATCAATTCTGATTCCAATTACTTCACAACATTAGAGATACAAGCACTGAAAAAACCCTTTCTTTTTCAACTTCGGCACATCTAAATATAAATTTACCTTCAGTGTAATTATAAATTAAACCATGATTTTGATTACTTTGCAAGTTTGCCATTGTACGTAACACATGATTATGATTTTATTGCAATTTTTTCAAAAATTACGGTCACTACAAAGATGAAATCAGCTTGGGTAAGGTGCAGAAAACTGTAGGTCCATACTGTATTGTGTAAGTGTATCGTACCTGTTTTTAAGAAAGGATGTCAAAATCTACTCAGTCTCCAAACATCAGTAAACAAAGAGTTGCAGTGGCTGTCTGTATGATCCAATTTCAATCCGACATGGAGAATGACATGAGCAACAAGTATGTTGAGCCTTGAAATATTCAATATATTGTGCTGTTAGTCCTCCTACTTCCTGACTGTTAGTCCTTCAGTCCTTATTGTAACCTTAGCCCTTGAAGAACAGGACTGTTTTGTGCATTTTGTTCATGGCCTAAGCTCATTACCCTCCACATCATTGCCCTTGAGCCGCAAACACAAATTTTTAACTAATTCGCCAACTCTCGACGGGGTTGTCAACTCTAACGTTCACAATTGTTTTCTTACCAAACTTTACACAAACAGTTTCTGCCACTGCATCCACCTTTTTTGCATGAACTTTTGACCACATGTGGGGTCAGGGTTTTGAGGCCAGTTCTGGGGGATTTTGTTGTAATGTCCTGTTCAAGGGTGAGGTAACCCTAACTTCCTAAGTCACTTTTTGGGCCATTCGCTGAGAGTCTGGCACATGGTGCATATGTGATGTAATAATGTCCTTCTGCATATTTTGAATGTGTCACTTCCTTCTAAAAGAAAAAGAAGTAGGCTAGGCCTAAAGTATGCAGCCAGCTTACCGTGTAATGTGTATGATGTATTATAAGGTAGCCAACTACCGCGCAGGCCCATCGAACGCACCTCTAGCCTATCATTTACAAATCACAACTTTTACAAGCTTAGGTTTGGCAGATTGAAATAGTGAAGCACACCACCACTTTTTGTCATTTTTACACTAAGTCAATGGCAGGCACGCTTGACGGGCACCTTGGGGAAAGTTAATTTTGTTTGGATTGTCGTAAAGAAGGTGGGATAATTTCACCTTCAGCGACATACTTTTTCGTTGCAATGAATACATATTCATTTGAGACAATACTGATTAATAAGAAAACGTTCCGACTTTTGTAGGTGGAACTGTCACAAACTTGGAATAATAAATTTCCTTAACAGCGCGTTCGACAGGTCACCCCTTTATACATGTAGCCAATGAATATCACCAGGCCTGGGCTAACTGCCTAGCCAGTAGCCTAAGTTTGGCAAAAGTTCATTGGCTAGCCTAACTTACTTCACGGCCACGGGACATAAATTTGGAAGGATACGTTGAACGCAACAAAGGGTCAGACATGGCAGAGGCGTTAGTAGTGCTAGGCACTAAGTCGGTGGCCTACAAATTATGTCATGCCTAGGGAGTAGTGGCGACAGTACACTCAGTTAGTGTGTCATATACGGTCACGTTAGTCTAGACGGCCTAGGCTAGCTCGGGTAACGCTAATGCCTAATGGCAGTACATGGGCCTAGCCAACCCTGATTGAACATGGGCAACGACCATAGTTAGGCCACCCTACAGGTAAATATCTCAGGTTACCTCTAGCCTTAGTTTCCTTTTCTCGATCACCTGACAGTCTACGTGAAAACTGTGTCTTTCTGTCCTTCCCCGCTAACAACGTTTTCAATTGCCAAGAAGGATAGACCGACCAGGATACAATAACTGCCGCACGGGTCGTTAGAGATCAGTGGTTCTAACTGGATGAACAGCAGAAGTTATGGCAAGCCAAATAGTCAGAATCAAAGATAGTATAGCATAGGCAGTGCTGTGTTTGGTCAATTCTAAGAGTACAGTATTGACAATAAATACTATAAATACAATGAATATTATTGTCAATAAATACTCTTAGGTCATTTTATCAACTGATGTCTCTATAAATGGCTCTGCTTATGTTGATGCAATGCGCTTCTGGTTGCCGTCCTGTAGCGAAAGATTTTTTTTCTTTTTTTCTTTAAAAAACTTCTTCGGGCCGGAGGAGCTACGTAGGGTGTGATCACTGCCTTTGATATTTGTGTGTGTTTTTTTACAAAAGGTGTTCAGATACAAAGTGGTGCAAAGTTTTTTTTTTTCATTTTTTTCCGACTAAAGTTTCAATTCTACGAAATCTGAATATTTGGAGGGCAAATTATCTCAGTTTTGAGAAATTTTCCATTTTTTCTTTTCTAAAAAGAAAAATATTGTTTTGCGATATATGTCCCCAAGTTCCATGAAACCAAGTGAAGCGTCACAATTGAGTGGGGCGCCTTTCACCAGACTGTGGTAGGGTTCCTAGTCTGAGGAAGGCTGGTTAGGCCAGTCGTTCAACGAAAGATGAAAAGTAATTTTATCCCAGGGAAAATTCTAGTAGAAGCATACCGAACAACAAAACAAAGACAAAAATTCCCACTAGTAAAAAAAAACAGATTTGTTGTGGTGTTAATTAACTTCTCAGGGCTTTTTCCCAGTGAAGTCTTGGTAAGGATCTTATGACTCATTTGGACTTCAGGTCACACTCCATCAGAATGGTACATACAAATTTCACAGGCTGTCTTCAATATGTTTCCTTTAAACGGAAAATGAAGTCACCCAAACCGACGTAGTTTGCATTATACTGTTCTAATTTATGATTTTTTTCTCATTAGTAAGTTGTTGAATTGCTATCAGGGGCACTGGTTTATTAGGATCGAGTAGTTTTACCCTAAACTGGGTGGGTGCGGGCATGACGTGGTGCTCTATTTTAGGAAAATCCCCCCCCCCCCCCCAAGTTATGACGCCACAAAATTTTGGAATGGTAAAAAATCATGTATTTCGATTAAAAATTGCAATTTCGTGAGTTGTTTACACATAGAAATATCTTTTTGAAGCATAACCGATTCAGCTCTCCTTAAGTTTAGGAAAACAGGTTAGAAATTTATAAATGACCAAATGATCGTTTTTGTAACTTTTCGATATGGTAAATGCAACGTAAATGTTGAAACATAAATTGCAAACTTCTGTAATCGCAGTTACCACGCTGTTGGTAAATAAGTAGCCGCACTATAGTGCCACGTTTTGTTTAGATGTTTATGCTGCCGTCACATCCTAAAATAAGCCGGAGTGTCTACAGCTGAGATAGCAAAAGTATAGGCCCATAATTTACTGTGAATCTGCCCCGCCAGCAATATCTGGCGAACGGCCGCGGAGCGCCATTAAAAGTCGGCCGGCGGAACAATATTTTGCATGATGTGTCATAGGTTTTTAACCAATCAACATCGCCGCTACCGGCGGACCATGGGACAACCCCCCCCCCCCCCCCTTCTTGCACTGACGTCAATTAACAATAAGCAAGGACGTCCTTGTTCAAACAAACGAACAGTTCTGCTCATGCGCGCATGGTCTTACCTGAGAGAGCAGTAATTTTGCGGGCACCGTGCGATCAGGAATAGTTAAGGGGGGGGGGGGGCACCCGTTGGTTGGCGTGGAGCGTGCCAGAAAATTTTAGCTTTACATCCCCTCCAGAAATATGAAATGATATTTACTGGGTGTCCTAGCTGGGCTGTATGAACCCAGCCTTGAAAAGGACATCTTATGTCTGCAATTTCTCAATTAATGAGAAAAACATTATTCTATTGAAAATTGTAATAATTTGAACCATTCCCATCTATTGTAACTTCCAGAAAAGTTCTAAAGATAACGTTTATTTTTTGTTTTTGACAAAATTTTCAAGTAACAAGCAACATTAGACAAAGTCAGGTGCTACATTTTGTATTTACAGCTGTCAAAATATAGTTCCAGAAAATTTATTTAAAAACAAATTTCACTATCCGGCGACTACAGTGTTTTAGTTTGTTGCAACCGTCGCTTATTGTGTAACAAAGTAACGTTTGTAAATAATGGCCACCTTGAGAAAGAAATATCATACAATAGTATTTTGATAAGTCGGCTAAAAGCATGAGATGAGTGATGGTTGGCCTGTGAGAGAGTTACAATGGAGTCATCGCCATTGGCTTTTTGGGTAATATTCTAATTAGTAGGTAACGTGGTGCAATATTTGGCATCTTTTTATTTTCGTTTCCGTTTTTTAGGTCATAGGCCTAATTTGTGCAGGACTGTGATATGGAAAAAAAAATCCACCTCGTATTTCAGATTATTCGACTATCGTGGCTCCTAGACTTTAAATCTGAAGAAAAAAAAACTCAAAACGGTATTTCACATTTATCTGTGAGAATTTTTTAAATTACTAAGAATAACCTTACAAAATATCTGGTGCAGTATTTGGCATCTTAGTGTGTCACGAAATATTATAGACTGATATATGGAAAATTCCAGCTGATATTCCATAGTTTCCGAATGTGTCGCTCTGTTTTTTTTTTGTTTTTTTTGGGGGGGGGGGGGGGTGAAGGTCCTGAAGCACTATTCGCACGCCATATATATGCGCGTAAACGCTTTGCAGCTCCGACCAAGTGCCCAAAGAACCGCAGTAGATCCCCTTTCATATTCACAAAGTCTGTGTCATCTCCACTAAAATATTGGGGGGGGGGGGATTGGTAGAGGAACAATGTAAGTTGATGATTTTCTTCGTATTTAAGTAGTTTTAAAGGGGCAAAAGTGCTTTGCAACATTAATTGCCGAACGTGTTTGAATGAAAAAAAAACCAAAAGAAGGCAGATTATTGTTGTCGAATATATATTGTTATATATATTACTGTTATAAAAAAAAATGAAAGCCCTGGATATCAATATTTACAGAGTAAAAAATTTACACATAACTCTGAAATTTACAGCAAGTATAACGAGTTGCTCTCTATAATATATACGAACTCATTGTTACGAACCCGCGTAATAATAAATCATGACAAGATATGTAATACTATGAATAATGTACTTCACAAATCATACTTACCTTATATGAATAGCAAAGCAAAGACTTTTGCTTCTTAAGAAATAAAGTCAGATAGTTTAGAGTTTCCTGGATCTAAGGGTTCAACGAGGGGGAAAAGTCACGTGAAACCCCGAACAGTGGCAAGCTGGAACCACCATTTCTCATTAATTTATCGAAGTAAAAAAAATATATGTATTGTATGGTAAGTTTGTAAGATCCACCCAAAAGTATCAAGCACCTACAAGTCGTTCCCTCTGCAGGTTAGGGCATGTAAATTAAAAAATTAACCAAACGGCTGTAAGTTAGGATAGTTTTCCATGATGGTCGTGCACAAGTATCGTATACGCGATAATGATTCTACGTAATTTTTGTTGTGCGTTTGGAAACTGCATTTATCCACTATAATCATGCGTAGCAACCTACGGAACCTGGGCTGATAATCGTACAGAGTGCTATCCGAAGATACAATGTTACCCCTCTATATAGGTAAATCTGATCTATGAAAGGTAGTGTAGTCTGATTAACATTATTGGCTAGGCAACAACGAGCTTACAAGGAAAAGCTACCGGTTACAATACAACAATTTTAATTTCACACATGTACATTTATACAACACATTTTTTTTTTGGTCCTTATTAGGCATCGACTTAATGGGCAGATACAAAAGACAACCAAACAAAAAAAAAAAAGAAGGAAAAACACAAAAAGGCGGTAGCTAACTTATCAAAGTACTTTTTTTTAACTTTTGTACTTTTTTACCTTGAAACTCGACAGGCAGATAAATACACTGACAGAGGTTGACAGACATAGTGGTTATAGATAAATGGTGGATTAATTATTTTGCGTTAGTGCATTTATTGTAGATCTATGGTATAATCGCCCACTTCTTACTATTTTTCTTATCTCTCTCTCTGGTATAAGACACGATGACGCCTCCGAATCGTGTCCAAATCTATATTTATTGCTTTTTTTATTTCTTGTGGCATTCTTGAAAGACATTGGGATCAAATCATAGTTATAGGAATAAGTTCTAGAAATAAGTTATATAAATAGTCAAGATGTAAAGAGAAAATTTCATAATTATGAAAGTTTTATGTCACGCGATGCCCTCCCTGCAGTCAACTACGAACGTATAAAAAAAAAAGAACAGAGTCAAAATACAACATTGCTCGTAAGAGAGTCTCATTCCACTACCTTGAACTTTCTACCGTTAAAAGATTCGAAACCAATTGAATACTTGCATTTTAAAGCTATATTGTCATTGCGGTTGTTACGTCCAGTGAAACCGTAGAATAATCACGATATTAATCCAAGTGATTTTAATGAGGCAGAAAGTGTACAGAATCTTATTATGAATGATGACATTAATATTTTCTCGGAGGGGTGGGGGGAGGGTTGTGGGAGACTACTAACAAAAAATGTTATTCTTGTCTTGGTACCTGGTCCTACTGCACTAACAATATGAAAAAAAGACGAATAGAAAAATCTTCAAATATGTAACTTTAAGTCATATCATTGACACCTGAAAGGTCTTAATTGTGCAAAAAAAAAAATAACTCGAATACATGAATTATACTTTGTAATTCAATTTTTCTGAAGCATATCTTTTTTATAAGATGACGTCACATATATCATCGATTGATCCGACACCTGAGCTCAAATGGCTTCATAGTAGTAATCATTTGACATACATTACTCTAATTTCGTCTCTCTCAGCATTTTGCTACAGTAAGAACATTGACGCTACATATAGCCTTGATCATGTTTGCTGCTTTGTTTCTCCAAAGTATGAGGGAATCACGTGACACATTGTCAGGATCTGTTTCCATCTTGTAGATAAAAATCCTCAAAACGGCTGCTGGGAAAGCAGACACTTTTCAACTTACCCTGATCAGGCACCTTTGATATATATATATATGTTTCATATGCAGTTTCCTTTGAAAATACATATACATGATTTCTGTGAGATAATAGACGGCCTGTATAGTTACAAGTACCTCTACACGGCGCCACCGTTACTGAAACCATTTAACTCGTACATTCCTACTTTCTCCTTGCCGTTTGTTAGTGGTGCTTCTTCTTCGAGCGGGGCTCCCGGTTTGTGTCCCTGGAATTCTTCCGGGTTAAAGCTCAAGTCAGCTTGGTTGGCGGCTTTGATCGCGGCTAGTTTAGCGTGAGCAAAGAACGCTAGTATCAATAGCAGTAGTGCAACCGCACCAGCGGCCGCTGCCAAAATTATCCAAAATTCGATCCCAACAGGGTCAGATAATCCGCCAGAATCACACACGATGTTAACTTCAAATGTACACTCTTGCCTGTTACCACTTGGGTCGGAGAAGGTGTATACGATGATATTAAGTCCTCGTTGAATATTATCGGCCCCTCGATTTATTAACATTTCTTCTGTGATGATGTCGTTGGAGTTGTCATAGGCGATAGGTTCCGTCCAGTTAACCTCCATTCGGTCACAAGTTTCCACTTCGATGTTTGGCGGACAATCGAGAACGACCGGTCTTGTGATATCTAAAAAGATCAAACGAGAAAGTCAAATGCATGCGAGCCTGATTTATGCCGTTTGAAAGATAACGACGATCGATGCAAATCGTAACTCTCATTTGCATCGGCGATTTCGTCAGGACCGGAC
>CM037832.1:27188518-27229463 GCA_021234535.1 Stichopus chloronotus | reverse complement strand
AGCAGCTGAAAGAGATGTGACATCGTCATGTTGTACAAATCATGTTATTAGACTTTAAAGGATATGACAATGTCGGTCAGCTTTCAATGAAACACTTAACCCCAAGAAGTTGTAATCGCTAAAGATGGAGGTGACCTCTTTCTATCAAATTGGTGTTAACAGTCAGAGAAAGTCCCTCAAGCTTGAACAAACAGTTGCCCCACTATTCTGCTGCATTGTGTGCTCAAGTCTGATGACCATCTGTGGAAGGTTGGTCCTATCACCTTGAAACTTCGAACACTTTCCTACATATCAGGATTTCTGGAATGTCCAGCACAATTCGGCGATTGCTGCAATTTCCTGATACAATAATAGGGAACGGTCAATGCCAGGTACAGAGAAATAAGACAATGTAATGCAAACTTGGGGGGATACTGCAGATTTGAAAGTGTAAAAATGATGAAAGTGAAAATATGTCTGAGGATGCTTTTCAAATGATTATTTTGTTTAAAATTGGCAGCTCTTAGTCCATACTGTAAATTCTGTAATGACTTTCTTGTATTTGTGGAAGCAAGGTCTTATATTATCTATGCTCAGTGAGTTGAACATTATATGAAAATGGTTGAGAGAAATGATGGGGGGTAAGATATGGGAAGTGTAAAAAAGTTTGCTTTGTTTTTGATACATTGGGGAACTGTGTATTTCTGCATTTAGAAGAAAAGTATTGTGTCGTTAGGATATTTTAATTTATGTTCTCTTACTTCTTGAGACAGGGATGCTCATATAACTTTTATGTAACCATTCAAGTTTTGTTTTAGTTTTTGTCATTTTCTCATCAGGTCAAGGGCAGGAGCAAGATAAATATCAGACCATATCTCACTGTTGGTGTTATTCCTATCTGAAAATGTTCAGGACATCAAATTAGCCAGATCCCCAGCTGCTGTCAATTAGAAAAAACCCTCTTTGTATGTGCTAAGTAGGCAGTTTTGGAGTGGACAGCATCATAAAGCTGTTAAAGGCTTAAGTATAGCTGATAGCTGAAAAGTGCACTGGATTTGTTCTTCATTGATGTACATACAGTATGGCATTTAGCTTCTTGCACTACAGTTTGGAATGTGCCTACATGAACGAGGGCATGTAGAAATGGATTCGTAGACACTAAAGCCGCATTGTATGGCAGTGGCACGTCTGCAGTTTTGCACAGCTAACAGAGATGAAAGAAAATGGCTGACCCGGCTGATGTATGTCTCGAGGATATCATTCACGATGATCACGTTGCTTTGGAATTTGAAATGATTTCATGTTCCATTTTGTTTGTTTACATCATCGTTGATTTCTATAACAGTTTGATGGATTTGTATTGAACTTATTCGAGATATTATTTACAAATGCTGGTCATATGTGGGAGGCACCTATCAACCTAACCTAGGAGACCCAAAAGAGCTGTCAAAAATAATGACAAAAAAAAAGCTATAATTGATACAGACCATAATGTCTGACTGATTAGTGTGTGCATACCAAAAATATTTGATATTCGACACATACCACTATTAGTCACTTCCATTCATTATTTTCCCTTTGCTACTTTGTAGTAATTTTTTTTTCTTTTGCCTTCCGTTATGTATCTTATTGTGCTCCTTTAGTACACTCAATCGCATTACTTTTCCAGTCAGAGTTCTGCAAACTCGCCTGTTCTTTTATCCATCGACACTGATTAACATCTTGTAGCAAGGTCTGATAACAAGTTCCTTTGTCCGTTCGTTCCAGATTGTCGATACTGTGAACAAACTGGGGCCAGCCTTGCAGGTCGGGGAGAGTCTAGTCTGGAAGTCGGAGGCCTCATCTAGAACCCTATCCAGACAGACCAGGAAGCAGGAGGCCAACGATTTCAGACCAGGACAATGATTCCCTGAAAATGGCCTCAGCACCGGCCCCACCAGACCACAATCCGTCAGAGAAGAGCAAGGGAAGAATAGCGGAAGGTGCAGCTGTAGCAGAATAGGTATGTTCAGCGTCACCTTACTCCTGTTGAATTGCCTACCACTACACGCACCACCCTCCTCCCCCCCCCCCCCCTCCACCCTTCTGCTGCCTTTACACATTTTCTTTCATGAAAAACAATGACAGTATAGTGTGCATTTCTGTTGAGTTTCTAATCAGACATTCACACTCTGACACAATTTGTATAATGAATATTCAAGTGGAGGCATTTGGGTATGATAGGCAATAAAAGAAAGATAACAGAAGGGGGGGGGGCAGGGGGTGTCACAGCAGTGTTACAAACATTCTAACTTGTCAAAACAATGCCTCTTGTGGGCAAGTGTCATGTCCAAGTCAGGCACCCTGTATTCTGTTCACAGCTTTGAGAACCTTGAAAAACATATGAGAAATTAGGACTTAGAGGCCCACTATACAGTATAAACAACAGAAAAGAGTAAAACTCTTCAAATATCTTTATAGTCCCTATTTTTAGAGTTGGTAAAATCTCATCTCCCTGTTCCCGATAAAGGTGGGCCCACACTCCCATGATGGATTTAAATTGATAGTGACTCCACAGCTTGTATTCCCTCGAAGAAGGCTCACATTTAGCAACCCTTTTTAACTGGAGAGTATCATTTTAAACCCCAGCAATGGGTAAAAGTCAACTGACATTCAATTTTATTTCGGTTACACAGGGAGAAGAAACTATCTTGACAAGGAGATTCAAACTTTTTCTCTTTTTTTTTTCTATTTTTGAAGGGGACACCTTTTATCAATTTTTATGCTGTTTATCTCATGAATTTGGAGAAAGAAAATCACCTGTATCCAACAAAAACAAGGAAAACATGACAAAAAATTTCTGTCATTTCTTCAGTGGTAAATTTTATTCTTAAAAAAGGTTGAATGGCTTGCTTTATTTAATGGCGATCCCTAAACCAGTTCATTCACCTACTAAAAATGCATGTAAAATTTCAAGAAACTCTCTTAAATAGATAGAGTATTGCCTTGTTTAAGTCTCTTGACTTCTATAAAATCAACATGTTTGCAATACATGTTGAACTGAAACAGTGAATCCACTAGCTGTCAATTTAGTCAAGATAGACTCCTCCTGTTTTCACCCCTGTATTAAAGGCTAGTTAAGAGCTCATTTCTGGGGAACTGAAGACACGTGTTATATTAGATCTCAAGGTTGTCATGGAGACCCCCCAACCTCCCGGGAGTGAAAACTAGATTACATAAAAAGGACAAGCACACATGCAAATTGTACAAAGGTGCAGTTGATTCAAATTTCCTAATATTTACCACCTTGGGAGGTTACTCAGGTGACAGCCATTTGCAATTTTCCAGTGTAAGGGGCCTTGTATATTCAACATGCAGAGCTCTATGTCAAGCTAAAATTCTTACATTTTGCCCAGATGTCATGTTCTTATTCATTCTTTTTATCCTTCATTTGAATGTTTGTTAAGAGCATATAAAAAATTACAGTCACAAGTTTTTAAAGCAAAAAGAAAAGAATGTATCACCAAGTCACCAAGTCTTAGAGGACCCTGACTTTGCAATGAGATGCCAACGGTTTCTGTCGTATATGTTGATGCGCTCTGTGGATGCATGAACAGTCTGCTGAAAACATTGTCACATCCACTTCACTCAACTGCCGTTGAATAGAGCCAAGATGCAACAGTTTCTTGGCCTCACAGGAATCAATATTTGAAACATTGAAGAGATGACTGCAAGGACAGGAAAATGTGTTTCAGGGATCTCTTGACCTTTTCTCAAATCTATAATTAGAAGGTCAAAGAGAGAAGGGCTTATTAGAGAGACAGGCACAAGTAAGGAAAGCAGATGAGACAGCTGGTTTCATTTAAAACAAAGCAATTGATGTTCAGCTGTTGTATTTTGGTACAGTAGATATATATTTTTTTTTCTTGTTCTAGATGGTGATGAAGATGGAGTGACATATTCTATTATCTCGTTCTCGTTCTCCTGATAATTCTCTCTCATCTCGATATTGTCCTCCGTGGCCGTTACTCAGAGGGGAGGCGGAGGTATCGATGTTGACATGCCAAAGTGGCAAGTGTACCCAACTGGCCAGGGGTTGATTTCACAGGAACAGAAAGTGACATCATTTGTTACCCTGGAGGAGAAAGAATCCCTTCCAGATGGGGAGGAGGACTCGCATTAGATTACATCGTAAATATGGTATGTGTCAACTCCACAAGGAACACAAGACCTCAGAGATAATCAAGTCATTTGCCGGATGGCTTCCAGTCAGCACCTTCATCAAAACTTGGTGTAGATGTGCGTTGTCATTTGGACAGAATGAAGTAGCAATATCCACCAGTTTCTGTCTAGAGGTTCTCAACATTATTCCATCTACATGTAAATTACTCTTATTGTGGAAAATTGAAAAAAGAATTTAGACAAAAAAAAAATGTTCACCCCTGAAAGGAAACCAAGGAATAAAGAAAAGCAAATACAAGTACTTTTCTACTGCCTGTAAATACTGGATACCTTGCATATGTGACTGTCATTCATGTTTTTCGATGGTATGTCATTTAAACTAAGCTTGCTCTAGGTTGAATTGAACTTATCCGTCCATCCTATTTGGGATGCCACACTGACAGTAGGGACATTTAGATCCAGGACGGTAGAGCAACAGGACAGAGAATGAAAAACCACGGGCACAAGGCATTGTGTCTTGATATTGAAGGCGTTTCGTTTTTTGAAGAGGACGGTGTGATAGAATAACATCATAACAATGACACACGCATTTATTTACAAAGTTGAAAAGCTTTGTTAGCTTCCAGACTCATCACTGTGCTGTAACAATGGTGGATGGTGAATCTACATGGACGAGGGAAATTACTATGGCAACCTCTGTACCTTTCTGTTTCTAGACCAGACATTAAA
The DNA here is from genome assembly GCA_021234535.1 of Stichopus chloronotus. Lineage (NCBI taxonomy): Eukaryota > Metazoa > Echinodermata > Holothuroidea > Aspidochirotida > Stichopodidae > Stichopus > Stichopus chloronotus. The sequence continues at coordinate 27,224,594 of CM037832.1, read as the reverse complement.
TCAGTTTGATGACTGTTCTGAATATCAACAGGGTGGAGGGATGTTGGCTTCTGCTCATGGGCAGTGCAATTTTTCGCTGCGCGTTCAGTCTTCTTTGACTACCGTCCTGAAATCGACAAGTCCCCAGTACCACTTTGAGATAACATAATCTGTTTGATTTGATGTTCTTTTTATTCAGTGAAGTAGGTTGTTTTTCCTCATCACCTTGTCATTGTGATGTCACCCACTTCAAAATTGGTGATTACACAGTACAATTGCGTACAACCTTGATTTTAAAAGGTAAAGCATGTTTGCTTTATTCTTTCTTTTTCTTGTACAGTATTTATTTTCTTTCTTTTATCTTCCTATTTCCCTTTTTCTGTGAAACAGAACAAACAACAAATTGTTTTACAACCTAATTGTTTTATAACTAGAGGAAACAGCAGGGTTTTCTTTTGTTGAAAGTTTCGCTTCAAAAACCTCAAATCTATATCTTTGTCCACTCTGGGTTGGTTCATATTGTCTGTATTGTTGCCATAGGTACTGCCTTTAATTGTTTATCACCTTGACATCACCAACTGGTTTCCTGTTTGCAATATTTATTGTGGCATTTTATTTTTTGTAATATGGTTTCACTCTGTGATTGCTTTAGGTTTTTGCCCCGTGTGACTGCTGGAAGTCATGTCAAGCCATCATCAAAGGTGTATCATATCGGCTCCAAATAGTTTCCCTGTGGCGAATTGCAACAGCCGCTGTCATCAGATGACCACTCAATAGGCACGTTTGCAAGATTTATTGCAGTGGGCAATATTGCAACTGACAGCCTCAATTATTGTGTTGGTTTATTTACTTTATCCAAATTGGAGGATTTGTTGCCATAGATAGTCCCATTTTATTTTCAGTGGAATCATTACATGTTTTTAGTAATTTTGACTATGGTGGTGTATATTTTAATGGGTTTTGACATGAACTGTCATGAGCCGGTGGATGTGGCAGCCTTGAGAGAATTGTAAAGAAGAATCGCAGGCATTGTTCTTTAGTATTTGGATTACAACAGTGAAGCTGACATTGATTATTGCACGCATTGTGATGGAATGTAATTGCAGCCATTGTTTGTGGATTAACACAATCAGTGTGCTTTGAAAAAATGTTGTATTTTGTTGTCATTTACAATACAATGTAATAAGATCGATCAATTTCATTGCAATAGGGACATGAAGGCATTTCAGCGGAAACCTTCAAAATTTTCAAGTCTTTCTATTTTTCCCTTTTGCCTTGCAATTGGTGATCAAACATGTCATTTATTATTTACCATTGCATTGTCTCTTTAAAGTTTCACTTGTCGTTGGTATTCATTAGCCAATTTGCTCAATACATCCATCTGCAAAAATGAATAGTTGTCTCGTGAATTCCTTTCTCCTTTTTGCAGCACAGGTTTTGGTTTCACTGATACTTGTAACCTTTCCAATCATGATGGCATGTGTGTATGTATGCGTGTACTTACAGTATGTGTGTGAGGCCTTCATTGTAAAACATGATACCTCAAGAAGGAGAAGCATAGATCTAATAGTTTTGTGTGGTGGTGTGGCCACATCGAGTTAAAAAACCTGTTGTTTTTGGTGAGGGTCAAAGGTCATATGAGGTCAACAAGGGTCAAATTGTGAAAACCTTGTAAATACAATATTTCAACCCTGTAGGCCACTATCCTTGTCATAAGACGCACAGATCCACTCAAGGTCATATGACATACAACTAAATAGCGCTTTGTTCAGAAGTTGCAGAGTGAAACCCAGAATGACATCCGTTGGAATTGTGTTCACGTCTATTACCTTTTTAAGATACGGCTTTTCAAATTCTGATAAAAATATCAAATGTGATGACGTAGACTCTTGAACAGTCGTTGTATCTCCTTTGTCAGGCCTATGTCTATTGTCTCTTAAGTACTGGATTGCGGTACACATTGGCAAGTGGTATCAACTTAGTTTTAATGAAAATGAAACCCTTGTGGCAAATAAAACTCTCAATTGTCCTTGAAATGAAGGTTAAGTAAACAAAGGATAGCATAAGACATGATCATGGGAGGACATCTCCTGACGTCACAAATTTGCCTGATTAGTCAATTTTTCATTCATGATGCAGGTGTAAGACAGGAAATTTGCCTGTAAAATTGTCTATATTTGATGGATTTTGATAGAATTTTTGGCTACTTTCAGTGTTTTTAATGATCAATACAATGTTACATACAATTGACCGAAATGTCCTTTTCATGTTCCACCACCTTTAAAGACAACGGATCCTCTCGTTAATCCCGTGAAAGTCTGCGCGCAGTGTCGCATTGAATGCTCTGTACAGTTCCACTTATTTTTATGTATGACGCTTGCGTGTAGGCTACAAGTCAACTGCTGGTGACAGACTGCGACCTCGCGCAGTGGACAACAGCGTACATTAAAATGCGGAAGTGACGTAACGAATTCTGAGGCGCTCAATTAACGAGACGATCTCGTTGTCTTTAAAATTAAAACTGAGAACTCGAGTCATATCTCGATATTACTGCTAAAAGGTTATTGAGCATGACGAGCAGGTTCTCCTGTGATTTCTAAGACAATGCTTAGCCGAACCGGTGACAACAAGGAAAATGTAGTAGCTTCACCTGCCAGTTTCATCGTGGAAACGACTTCGTCGCATCTTCCATCCATAGTTGAGCTCGCGCTCTCTGTATGAACACAATTTTACCACCTCAGTCGTCGGCACTCTTCGGTACTCGCTTTCCTGTCACCGACAACCGTCAGTCATAGAACATGAAGGAAAATTAAAAATCCAATATCATTCAACCTTAGCGTATCTGTTTTCGTTGCTCTGTTACGTTGCAATATAGCCTTCAGATGATAGCAGATAATTCGTTTTCTCCCATGACAACTGGCAGATATATATGCTGTACTTCCGTCTCGTTCCGTATTGCTAAATTGAATATTTTGTCACAATACCTGTTTACAAAGGAAACATCAGTGCTGGTGACATTTTGAAAAGAAAAAACAGTGTTTTCCACGACAATTATGAAAAAAAAAAAACATGTTGGACTACATTTTAATAGCCTGCGTTCTTTCGCGAATACTGTCACATTTTAAGCCTTCTTAAGGGTTTATTGCATAATATGATTCTGCCTTAAGGTTGAAACTGAGCGAAAGCTATTAAGAAACTGACCACCACTTATATCTAGTGTCAACACAATCTCAGCTTTATCTGCCCTCTGTCGGGCCTCAATAGATGGTAAGGATAATCATGGATTACTTACTGCTGCTGGGCAGGTACAGCAGTAGCAGGGTGCAAAGTGCAAGAGAGAAATCACAGAACATTGAAGTCACTGACCAACACCCAGTTACACTTCCCTGACTTGTGCCCTCCAGATCGGGGAAGCGGGCATAATGGGCATTTTCCTGTAAGCGAATTTTATTAGGGCTATAAGAAATTCAAGTAAGAACAGCGCAGAGAAATTTACGGAGCAGCTTCGTTGAGACAGATATGGGAGCTAAGTGTGAGTTTGACTTTATCATCCATTAAAAGGGAAACTATAATTTGAGGTTATTTTTACTAGTAGAGAAAAGAATCCAATGACATTTTCTAGTAGGTGTGACATTGGTATGAGTGTACTCTCCTGTTAAAATGCTGCTAGGAAATAATTCAATGTAGCGGAACCTCTCCCAGAACTGAACTTCTATGTTAGCGGTATTCTTTCTCTTTTTTTTTTTTTTTTTGTTCATCTGCTCTTATTTTGGGATTCACAGCTATGCAGAAAATGTGTATGTCCATTGTAGATAGTATATGGCATGGTAATTTAGGTAACACACAGGGTAGTAATGATTGCCTTATATTAAAAAAAAGCTGGGATGTTATTGTTAAAATTCGTCGAATTTTCCTTTTTCCACCCAACTGTCCATTTATTTTTAAGCCTACATTTGATTTTTTGTCAATTTGTGGACTACTTAAAAGGACATAACTGGATGCTAATATTTTATGAGGACAAATATATCGACACTATGGGTTGGTCTATCTACGGAAGCTTATTGCTGTCACCTTAGATCTTTTTCAACTTTTCGTAGGTACGAAAATCTTTTCGAACGTTCCAAAATCTTTTCGAACGTACGAAAAGCTTTTTGGGACGTTCGAAAAGATTTTGGAACGTTTGAAAAGATTTTCGTACTTTCGAAAAGTTTTTCAGAACGTTCGAAAAGTTTTTGACGGCAATACGCTTCCGTACCTAGCTGTTGCTTGATTCGTTGCTCAAATACTTTTTACGCAAGTGGGCTGGCTGCTTGATGTTTGAATAGTCTTCCGGAGGTGAGTAAGATTTCTGCAGACAAAATTGCATTTAATTGTGGTGAGTAGCTTGGAGGGGTGGGACAGGGGACGGTTTTCATCCTCATGTACTTATATCAAATATAGGATGTCTTCGCAAATTATTTCTAGATAGAACCCGTTGGACTGAATAAGTGGATAGAATTATATTGCGGTAGACAGATAATGCGACTAGTCATACAGTACAAAAAAGGAAGATGACGCCAGCCATGGTCATAAATTATGTATTAAGTCGAACGAGAAACCGCAAACAAAGAAGGGGTGTCATTAACCCATAGATAAATATTCTTAACAAAAAGGAACATATTAAATTCATATTCCAACACCCTTGGAGACTGATTATAAAAGGTTCTATTTTTCTTTCTATTCTCTATTTCTCTCGTTCCTTATCTGCGGTAACTCTTTGGTTCCACTTGCGTCAATGATCGCTTTATCACCCTTGTGAGTCCCGGGTTTGTTTTCAACTGTGTGTGTGGGTGTGTGTGTGTTTTGTTTGTTTCTTTTTCAGTAAGTTAGTCTTCATTAAAGGGTGTATAAACCAATTAATGAATGCGTTATTTTTTTTTGTTCCTAACGAAGTTATGTTTCTAACGTTGGAATTCCAAAGAATTCTGTTAATATTTTTCATTTGATGAAATTTTTATGCCTCCTTTCTCAGCTTCTCTGTTACATGTTTATTCATATATCCCATATTCCTGGGAATTGAATTGGCCAGAGGAGGTTGTCCGAACGTAAGGGGGGGGGGGGGTAAGAAAGATCATTTTGGACAGCCATTCTTACTCCTTCCGAGTACTCTTCACTCTTCATTTTGAAGCCATCCCTAATGTCCCTCTTTTAGATTTTCAATAGATTTTTATAGATTTAGTTTTCTTATTACGGTTCGCTCATCTAGTACACACACTTTTCCAAAAATGCTAACTTGGCAACTATGACGCATTGGAAAATAACAATGAGGATCAACTAGCTGTGGCAGATACTCAGTGAAAATTTGCCACTTTTTTCATTTTCATGTCAGTAATGGATATTTTTGGGGTACGTCGAAATTAAAAATTTCCTAGTGACAATGACCTTAGGATTAACTCGAGCTATTGAAATCTCAGATTCCACGCCTGTAAGTGTCATGTGTTAAAGAAACTAAAGGGAACTGCTCAAACATCACAATTCCACATACTTTAAGAAAAAAAGAACAGCAGCTAACTGAAAAGTTTGAGATAAGCAAATGTTATAAGAGCGTTTAATAGCTAGGCCCTCTAAGATTAAGTCAGGAGAGTTTTGAGAAGAGATAACATTTGATTTGCCTTATTTATTTCCCGCATAAACTGATAAGTACAGATACATAATGAACAGACATTTAAACTATAAAAGTGAACGGAGTAGTTGTATGGTACATGTGCATAAATGTTAGTATGTCTCACGTATCAAATGCAGTGGAAAAGGAGAACGACATACTGACAGACAGACACACACACACACACACGCACACACACACACACACAAAATAAGAAACAGTTAAGGTCAAAAGGTACCCTTGTCGAATATTCAGTCTAACTAGTAGGCAAGAAGAAAAGGTCATCACAAGACAAGGTTGTATGTTCATGTCAAAGATCAGGACATGACATCCCGCCTCTATGGGACTCTGGTCAATCCTAAGCTTCTAATATCCGGCCAGGGTACAGAATTAAAAGCACTTACCTGCCGCAGTCGCTAGCTTACGTCATTTTTCTAGCTTCATTGCCCTCACAGTATCGATAATTACAAATTGCAGCTGCAATCTTGGACACAATTGGTGTAACACTTTACAGTACTTGGTTATTGCACTTCCGAAATTCAGTTCAGAGGATAACATGAAACCCGAGCGCCCCTTCGAAATGTTGCCCTAAAGGAGTGAATTGATACTGTGAACAGTTATCCTTTAGCCAACATTGAAAGGGGGGGGGGGGGAGGAGGAATGTCCCAACGAGTCTTGTCCAAGATTGTGGGTATACGGATAAGATTGAAAAGTTTGTTGAAAAGAAAAGATTGTCGTTGAAAATTTTCGTACAAACAACGGACGAAAAAAACCGTTTTTCGCACCAAACTTGAAGTATACCTAATTACTATCACTGATTGGTTAAAATCCCGTTTGTGGCACTAATTCACGAATTTGATTAAACATGTAGCCGAGAAAAACATGTCTTTTTCCTCTGAAAGATAATTTACTCCCTACGACTGATACGTGCCTGCTGTGGAAATCACTCTTTTGTATTATATCTCAACGTGAAGTACGTCATATAGCTCATATCAAAATGCATATATAAAAACATATTTACATTCATGAAACAAAGAAAAATAGCTGTAATAAAGTCCCTCAATCACGAATTGTTATTTTGAATAAGCATTCATGCGCTATGCTTTGTAGTCGTTCACAATCACATTATTTTGTGTGCTTGAAACAAAGCCTGTCCTTAACAAAAGGTTCTAAAGCAACTGTAGTTCCTCCATCTGTATTGTTTTTTGTCAAGTTTATCAAGTGAATGAATCTCCATGCCCTTCTCGAGTGGTCTCATGTTTTAACACGTCACACGAGTCCTGGTCCCGAGAGAATTCATGCAGGGAAGTTTTCGGTTATTATTCAATTTATCTTTCTATTCTAGGTTTTCTTGAGTGGTCTCCCTGGTTTGTTGTACAACGATAAACTGAACGAATGATATGACATGAAGTATAATGATGCCTCATGAAGCGACAAACTGTTTCTAACTGCTCCGTGGATACATCCGGTATCATCTTACTCTGCTTTCTCCTCTTCACAAGTCAACAAGGCCGTTCCCATGACGACATTTCAAAATTCAAGAGTATCAGATGAAGACTGACTTTCTTGTTCTCCTTTTAACTTCTCTTCTTATTCTTGTAGTTTGTCCCTGCTTTTTCTTGATGAAAATAATTTAAAACGATGAAAAAAGAGACAGTCAAATTTCCATGGCTACGTCTAGAAACAATTCCCCAGTAATAATTGTAGAATAAGTTCGTTTAGTTTTTACTTCACACTTGTAACTTTTTAGACTTAAAGTTTTTACTGAATGTTCATTACACTTGTCCTCACAGATTGCAGTTTCTTTCGAATCTTACCCAAACTAGAGAAGACTTTTCCTGCATGACTATACAATAGGACCAAGAAACAGAGATAGCATGGCTAGTGTTTGACGTATCGGAATCGTATAAAGATACAGATGCGGTACGGTCGGTGCAATTGAACCCACACACGCCCAGCTCCCTATGAAAAAAGTTTTGGAAGTAAAAAGAATTGGTTCACAACTCACGTTAGAAAGCGCCCTTTAATCCCACTGCAATTTCGAAATGTCAATTTACACTGACTTGTCTTCGAAGCCAGTGGCCTCGGAAGCACCTTTGAAGGACAAATATCCACCCTGCCAATTACAACATTACGTAACTGTTCTGTGAACGAAAATTTTCTCAGCCACGCAAAATAATACAAGTGCTGTTTTTTATGTAATTCCTGAAATGTTTTTCGCATTTCTCGTTTTTGGACCAAGAAGTTACTTCTAGTGGAAGATATTCTTAGATCGCCATCCAATAATACGTTTTGGCTTGAGTCAGAGAGCACATTGCAGTGCAATCATGATGCAACATGTATAAATTTACTAAATTCCCTGCTTTAAATGAACCTGACAGATAGTACCCCATTTTGAGCATTCTGACTTGTCCATTTCCCGCTCATGCACTGCAGAACCTTGTCAATAGCTGATGCTTGCTAGTTCGGGCTGTAACAAAAGCTGAATGTTGCCTCCACATGATGAGCTATCATGTTCTATATAAAAAGAAAACTTCCATTTCCAGCTACCGGAAGCCTTTTTTTTTGGTAAGATAAGGTACATATTGACCGCTGTTAGTGCTGAAACATAGCCGTCAACATAATGAGTGTTATTTCATATTATTTCTCAGTTTTTAAAGTTGTTAATATTTCCCATGTGCCAAGAAAGGGATAGACCTAAACATTACCCCCCTCATGGAAAACTATAAAAGTTCATAAAAAAGTGTATCTTGCAGGTGATGTTTTTGGTCAAAATGCTGACATTGTCCCCTCTAACACTCAGGGGTAGATGTCTATTGCGGGTTCATTATTCCGAAGGGTTTTTATTCCAAAGTGTCACTTTTCCGAATTTGAAGTATAGGTCTCTTTCCCTAAGGGTCCCTAACGCGGATTGTTGTTTTTTTCGACGGGTTGTTATTCCCAGTTTATCAAGGTGAGCGTTATTCCGAAAGGTCATTTTTCCGAATGATCATTATTTCGAAGGCTTGTTATTCAGAATGATGACCGTTAAGTTAGATTAGGAATAATGGCCCATCGAAATAATTACCTTAATGCTGGATTTGGAATAATGACCCTTCGGAAAAATGAGCGGACTCCAGAATGTAACCACGCATTTACCTTATTTACCATGCAGTTTACGATGGCAAAATTGGTCAGTAGATTTTGCGCTGGAGGAGGTGGTTACTGGGGAGTCACGAACATTTCATGGGGAAATGTTTTGCCCTAATTGATTGCTTACAAGATAAAACTGTAGATTCTTTAAGATGCAACTAGCGTTGTGTCACTGGTCAGTACATTTTAGAAAAATTCTTCATTTTCAGAAAACATCATCGGATGAGAGAACAGTTTGCCTGTCGGCAACAATGAATCAAAAACTGAACAAACAGCTTCAGAACTGTCTGCTGGGTTTACGTCCCGTTCAAATTAGTGTAGAGGACTTAATTTACAGCTAGGGTCTATATAAAAGAATGCAGAAACTGAAACAGCCAGTCAATAGATTGTTTCAATGCAACAGAGTTAGTTGCCCAGATATGAGTCACACTTTGGATACACATGGATATCATGGTGTTCCACATGTGGGACTAACTTCCTGAAGCATATCCTGCAAGTCAAGTCTAAGACGGACTAGGCAAATCTGCGACTTCAGCCGGCCCACATGTTGGCACCACCACTGGGCGGTACATGCGCCGCATAGGTATGTATGACCGGTTCCTTTTCTTTGCTACACGTGGGAAAACAACCAATTTTTCAAAGATCTTGCTATTCGAAATCACTTACTTTGATAAATTCTGCACTGAATTGAAGAAAAAATCAAACATTGAAGATTAGAGTATAAACGATTCATCAAACACTCTCTCATTATCATTTCATCGATTAAAATAAAAAAAAGAGAGAGAGAGACTACTTTTTGTTGCGTAGCCTAGGAAATCTTGGTTCATAGAGTAGATAGGCCTAAAAGTTACATAATACCTAACTCACTGGAAACTATGTGTCCTCCAAACGTGCTTCCAGAGTCAATGGCTCCCAGGTCATGTCAGTGACACTAAAGGGTGCATTCTGACATGCAGATTCATGATATTTTGCCACACCTGTGTATTACCCAGGTGATGACGGTGTAAATGGATCTTGAACAAGTGACACGCAACCGAAGCAACAATGAACAGGTAATTAACAATCGAAGTCACTTATTACAAATCTGTGACCAGACACCTTTCACCCGTGATAAGGCATAAGCGATGAAGGCCTGTTGAGAACACTACAATTCCTCACACAATGACTGTGGGATTAGATACATTGCTAATGCAGCCCCTTAGAAGAATTGACGTGCAATGGCTCCCTGAAGACTCGTCACGAAGTAAGCAATATCTACTCAATGATTCTATTTAATACTCTATCGCAGACTTCTCACTTTCGATGTGTTCAGTATGTTCAAGATTTGAGAGCAAACTCCATTCCGTAAGACTGACAATTTTTGACCCATGTCCGCATACCTTAACGTCATTTGACCGACGGGACTCAATGCAGACTGGTAGTCGCTCACATTATTTGACAACAGATGTTGGATGTCGTATAATTAACAATCATAGCATGTAACATTGATAGGTTATTCCATATAAATTGAAATGCTTGTTATCCTTGCGGGAGAATTCACTATGCTTGAATTCACTGGAACCTTCTTCGACGACGTCTTTTCAATCATATTGTTCCCTGTAATTACTTTGTGAATTGCCTTGCTGCTATATCGTTGGGAATATAACAACCACTGAAAAACGGCCAGTCTGAATTTCCAGAGGCGTGCATGGGTTCTTCACTTTGTAGGTTCCTTCCTTGTGTAGGTTCAAACGTTTTATCGAAAATCCTTGTGACGATTAGGTCTCTTAAGTTAGGTGTGTAAAGAAGAGGGTAAGGTCCGTTTTTTGCAAAAGAGTCCACGTGCAAACGTGGTACTATGCTTAATTCAAACGTCGTGCAAATTTAGTTGGCAGAGTGCGGAGCTAATACGTGAGCTCATGAGAAGGAGTATGGATCTCTGCATACCCATTTGAAAAACTATTCAGAAAAACAGTGTCAAAACTTCCAAAAATAGCAAAGCAATATGTAAGCATTGTCTACGTTAAACGGGGATAACCAACTTCATTCTTCCCTTTTTCATTTCAGGTTTAGATTATTGTTTTTGTTTATATATATTCTTCCTGATGATAAAAGGTTATATTGTAGTGGATGAGTCTTTTATCTTTAAGGCAGTTGAGGAGTTTGTGATTAGAGATATGGGACGTCCCTCCGACCCTCCAAACGCCGAGTCAAATCAATGAAGATTCATGCTAGCATGAATTACCTCACTCCCCCATTTCTCACGTTATGAGACTCGTGGGGAAGTTACACCTCCTTCACGAAAGAGCGCAATTTGCAGACTACCACACAACAGTCTGTCCACGAAAGTTCGTCTCTTCGTGTGCAAAGGAACTTCTACTTTGTTTCTGAGCGTGATGAAGAATTAAGTGGAACACAAGATCAACATAAATGTCATAAGGAACACTTCAGCTAAGTAAAGATTTAAATAAGAGAGCTCGAATCTGATTGTCTGGCTGTAACTATCTCTTGGGGATATTTTTGATGGGTGCAGCTTTTCAATTTTTTTTTTATTCGTTTTATCACATTTTCTTCTCTCGCACTGGAGATTCAAACACTGTACTGATGATGAACACAACGCACGTGCTTGTGGTTAGTGAGCTTCCCAAGCTTAAAAAGTGGCGACAAACCGAGAGTAGTGTGAAAGTAGACCTACTTTTTTTGTGGAACCCTGTCAGCCAATAAACTCCAAGGATTATGCCGTCTGCACACATCAAGAAAAACACATTATAGTGAGCGTTATGGTCCGATGATTGTATTCCAGGCAATGCACAGACACGTTGTATTTCATTCTCTTGTGTGACCAATGTTGAGAGACCACCGTGTTTCATAGTTTATGGCATATGACGCTTGCACCCAAAATAATAGCCATAATGCCATTGTGATTGCCATCCATTTCCATGCATAGTGCACAAGGTATTATACATTGTAATAGGTTCAAAGCCTTTCAGTTTTGGGGCAACGCTCATACATTTTATTACTGTACATGACATTAATGTAGACACATAGGAAACTTTATTTCAAGACTTTTCCTTTCCATTCAGCCCTGATATATATGCTTTTCTATGTAGATGATTGTAATCAGAAGGGTAGCCAGATTGTACAAACTTAAAAAATTCATCTTACTCGGATGGGATGAGTTGAATTGACTAACCGTCAACCTCCAAGATAAACAGCTAAATTAAAGCTAGAGTTAGAGCTAGCGTTAAATATATAAGGTCCTATGAAACTTAAACGAAACCACCAAAGAAATATTTTCTGTAATTATTTAGTAGTGGGCTATCAGCATATAACAAACGGGAGAGTCTCGGTACACATTTACCAGAGTCACAGGAAACTAAAGCACACTTTCAGTGCGCACATATAACATAATGGCATTATTTCATGATTTCATAATGATCTAATGCCGTAGTAAATATCATAACGGTCACACTGTAAGGATATTTGCAATTGCATAGTTGTAAGTTCTCCTGATCGTATTGCATGTGAAACAGTAAATGATTTGTTTCAGGCCAAACTTTTGATTTTCTGATATTTCCAATAAGGACCAGAGGCGAATGGGGGATACGGCGAATGGGCTGTGCAATCACATCATAAATTTTGTGTACAGTATTCATATGTAAGAGTTTTGCATTATGTTCACGGCATAAAGTTGAAAATAATCTGGTGATCTAGAGCCTTTTCGCCCAAAATGTGTAAATACACCAAATTCAAAGAACATAATCTGAAATTTATCTCGTACCAAACAGTTTTCCTCGGGTTTCTGAGAACTTAAAACCCGGAACCTCTCTCCGACTTCGTCCCTGTACCCCCACTCGTTCGGTGACTACACCAAGGGTCCTAGGGTGTGCCTTGTTTCCTACCTATTTAGGGGACTCAGTCTTTGCATAGTTTCGATATTTCATATAGGTCACCTCAACCTTCCAAAAAAAATACGAAGAAATCTACTCCCCCTGGTAATGGTCTTAAAGATGAATCAAAGAAGCTAAGGATGCAAAAGAAACCATAGCGAATGTCGTAATGACCTTAATTCCTAACTTGCCTCACATGTTTTTTACTACCTGTCACCAAATCGTCTAGAACACGTCAATTTATCAAACGTTGGCAGCGACGAATTTTTCTTCGACTTTTTAGTCTTTATCCAAGATGAATTCCTCAAAAAGCTTCTTGGAAGAAAGGGATATTGACCCTCATGTCGTTAAGTCTTACAGCCCACCTCTTCCTTTGATCCTCTAGAGGTTCGACATCGTGAAGAGGTGGTTAGAATGTAGTTTCCTACTCGACAACACATTACAATTTATATCAGTCACAATAAAGAGGATCGATGCTGTAACAGGGAGGTAGTGTTCTGGATAGTAGGGAGAATACGGGAGGTACAGAGGAGGGCATGTCCTCTTAAAAAGAAAAATGGTTTTCAATTTATCTTGTACGAAGACCCCTCACAGTTCTTCGGAATAATTTGGGAGACTTACTGAATAATGAGAGTACTGTTTGGCACCTCCAGCAGGAAGAAGCCTTTGATAGTCAAAAGCCCTTTCTTTTTCCTATTGTGTAAGTGGATGTTAGATTGTAAATTCAAGAAGATCAAGTCAACAATATGAAGTGCTTGAAATCTGGTGGACGGGGGAGAATGTATCAGTTAAAGAGGATTGTTTATCAATTAAAACACCCCACTTTGCTCCATTTTGACTCTATACCGCGGTAGCTTTTATACCGTAGTGGAGTGTCTACAGCATCTTGGCAAGGATAGTTAAGGGATATGGTTTCAGGTGGCCACAAGTTCGAGTAATGTTTTTACCAATTCACGTGTGGATGACATTGAAACTGTACTCATTCATTTGTTCGCAGTTTATCATCTCTCTGTATACCTCTGTATGTCTCTGTACATTCTTTCATGGTCAAAGAAAGAGGGACACACTGTGCCACGGACCTTACTTGTTCTCACTTGCTGTCTGGTTCTTACGTTCCTGACATGATAACGGTACAGAGCTTTTGAAGAAGCTCATCTGTTTGCTGAAAGGCTACTTGTTTCAGCAGCACTTAAACTTCATTGATGTCATTTCATTGATGACTTAAATAAGAAGAAAACGGTGGAAGGATCTGAATTGAGAGTTATGAGGTACAAGATATGACATATCTTTCTTACTATATAGGAAGGGAGAGTACCTGAGGGGAGATACGGGGTAATCCCCCATGTCCTTGTTCACATGAGATTTCTAAACGTTTACTGTCTATACACGTCGATGTGACCAGTCATCAGATGGACACTCACAGAAGTCCTCACTATCTCTACGGATTGTCTTGCTCTTTTCACCAGTTCTTCTACGAAATCATTACATAACAAGCTCACATCGGACGAGCTATTTTATTTTATCTTAAAAATGCAAAGCTGTATTATGACAGGCTATCTTCCAGAAGGAAATAAAGCATTCTTTTAAAAGAATGCAAAACAGAGACGTGCGCTCTTTTAAATTTCACGTAAATAGCATGTTGCAATGAACACACTCTCTCGAATGACTGAACCACATTTTTATAAGGACAAGCATCTGGTTACATACAGAGAGAAAAAGAAACAGTGCAATATGTCCTCTGTGATTTAATGAAAAAAGCAGGAAATATAAACATTTGTTATAATGAGCAAACAATTCACGAGTGTATCAATTTATGTCTGAGAAATAGTCAAACTTAATTCTTTATTTTGTAATTATACCTCCAAAGAGGTTACAACAAAATTTGTAAAATTGTCGAATTGAAATAAGAATTGGTACACAAATGGGCTTAAATAGACAGAGAATGAGTCATGTGGTTCACATGTGTCAGATTATAGAGATTATGTAGTTGCTTCACATGCAAAGGAAACAAAGGTAAGGAACCTCAATATATACCAAAGACTTACAAAGCAACAATTGTCTAGTAGGTGTTTCTACAGCAGGGACTAAACAGGAACTATATATATCACTAGCCCTGATAAACTAAAACCTCATATACTGACCCAAACATAGGGTGACAATCTCTCTCTTTTTCCTTCCTATACTACTTTGTTTCTTGGAAAACTAACAGATATTCTGTAAAATGAATGTCTAGGGCACATGCTGAATAAAAGCCCATCAAATATTTTCCATAGCACTTTTTTCTCTTGTTTAATTGTGGTGTTTCTTCTTCTCATGCACATCGCTTTACGTCATTGTTATCACCTCGCTGTGTTTGTGCTCCATGTTTTCTTGGACACGGTTTCTTTGAGCTGTATTACATATCAAGGCCGGGGAAATTAGCCGCCATGCCCATAGAGAGAAATGTGCTTCTGAAAAGAGAAGCAGGCTTGTGGACTATTTTAGTGAAATCGATTCATCATGCATACTAATGGTACAGCGTTCCTCGTTAATCATTCGTTCTCTCCAACTGGAGTTTTCTCCTTCGTACCAGTATAGGAAGGCCCCTAGCATGCAACACAAATCAGAGAGGAGGTACTAACATTACACAAATCAAATAGTGAAAGAAAAATACAAATTGAAACAAAGTCGTATGACAGCAAATGAAGAAGTACGTACAAAACAACAACAGCTGTCGTTTCACTTGGTGTTCAGAATCCGGAGTCGTTGTAAATTATTACACGTTATCACAGCCATGCTACAAACATTCGCTTCATCGCAAATGAAACAGAACATAACCTTCGGTGTTACTCTTGGTCAACTTTTCCGTTTCTTCTTTTTCTTATTCATTTTACCGTGTCTTTTGCCTCGTTTCCCTGTTTCTTCATGATTTCATTGCTAAAACGAACATACAAGTATTAGTGTTCCCATAGTATTCTGATAACTAGAAACTACAGCAAGGGAAAATATAACCTATATAACGTTACATTGCTGTTAAAAAGAATAAATTGATCGCACTGATAAAGATCGTGTTTCTGGAAGAAACTATACGCGAACATACTTTATTGATGAAACACCAAAGGTTCCATCAGAGGTTGCCTCATGTACAGGCTTGTCGGACATAAATATAAAAGTATGGGCATCTGTATTTACATTATTTTACATCACACGATTAGTTTACACTCGACCATTGCATGGAAATACAAAAGATGCATTTTTGTACGATTAAACTTTGTATCCTTTTGTTGGTGTTGTTGTCTGATCAATACATGCAAGATACATCACCAATTAGCATATTTCGTTGTCCAGTGCCATAGTTATAACAACATCATAAGATACTTAATTTTTCTGTCAATAAACTGAAACTATATTATATTGTTTTTCATTAATACATAATTCACATGTAAACCGCGATGTAATATCTCTCTATTATGTCTCTTGAAGTAGTCCTCGTTATGCGTGTATTATAAAAGTCCTTAGCTGGGCACACTGTACCAGATAAAGTTGATTACAATCTAATGTGGTGAATTTGTCAAAAAGAAAAAAAAACTGAAGGCAAAAGAGATCCTTGCAGTATATTCTAGAAACTACCCAGCCACTTCTACCGAAAAAAAACCGTCTGGAGTACAGTTTATGCACGGATACCATTTCAGCAAAATGGTCGATATTTGCGGTGCAGATTCTCCTACAGAGAAATGTTCTATCTCTTAAAACCGTAAACTTAGGGAATGCAACGAGCAAATGAGAGATCGCGTTTTTTTTTTTTTTTTTTCGGCGCAATTTGTGAAACTCATTGCGTTTGTATTTCATTGCCAAAAATATCATCTTATTTCCAATCACAATTTAAAGGAAAGTTAAGCAAAGTACGCATTTCAGTCAATGGAATTTTTCCATTTGTGTCAACTGTACGCGAAATTAGTTGTTCCTACAATTTACACGTACACGGTAATGTCAATGACAGCATGTGTTGACTGAAGGGGGGGGGGGGGTAGTCTGATGAGCTAGTAGGAAGAAAATTTCTTCTGCGTAGGGAAACAATTGGTAAAGAAATCCAAATGGCTCATTTTTATTCCAGAATTACTTATACAAGGTAATAAACAGTAATGATTTGTTCAGGGACTAGATTATGCCCCTTTCGCAAATAACGATCGAGCTATTTTGCATTTTAATTTTCAAAATTGTGGTGTGTTTTTCAATCCTCATAATCGCTAATTTTTCCCAACATTTAAGTCCTGATCACATATGCCCAAATCACCACTTTCAACTAAAGTCACAAAATTTGAATGACCGTTTACATTGAAGAGGTTCATTGAGTTGATATTGTTCTTTTTGTGGCATGTTTGAAGGAAGCAATTGCATGCCAGTACTTCTAATTAGCCTCATTGGTCATGTATTTATCCCCACTTTTCTTGAAAAATGTAAAAAAATATGTTTTTATGAGCAGGGGTTGCTTATACTGTGTAGTAGAAAGTATCTGGGCCCAGATTTTCAATAATTGATTTCAATATTCAATTACCCTATGTAGGTTAGTTGAAAGTTAAATTGCGTGTTGAATCATGTTGAAACCCATAAAACTGGCCTCTTTCGAAACAATTTATAAAATTCCTTTCTAGTCTGGTCATTATGTAAAATTAAGCACAGAGATGTAGAGACGATTTGTAAGATGTGGCAATAATTCCAAGCAGTTGACAGTTTCAATCTCGTCAATGAAAGATGCAAACTAACTGTTTGATTAACGCTTACTAACTGTCAATAAAGTAGAAGAATATATATTTCACGATCCCGACGTGACACAGTGATTATATTCATCAACACATGCTGCTTTTTTTGAATATATAATAAGATGCAGCTCACAGAGAAGTTTAATTCGGTGCTGCATGCATCATTGACAATGTCATTTCGAAAAAGAAAAAGATTGAAAGTGTCAACAACTTTCATGTTTTGTTAGTTTGTGTCAACAACTATTGTTTTATTAGCTGGTATTCTCTCTCTCTCTTTTTAATTTCACCGTATACCGTGTTTCATTTTTGAAATCCCTCGTGCATGTAAACTTAAAGAAACTAAGGAAACTAAAGAAATTAAGCCGCAAACTAAATTTACTCACGACTGAGTTGCTTTCCTTAGGATAGAAACATTCCCAATATAAGCGTTGTTAACATAAATGATGAAACACACATAACTCATTTAATGTGTTACACTGTTAGAAATTTATATGAAATAAATTGAGAAGTCTCATCATTATCATGCTAGTCTATAATCGAAAGAAATTGTCTTACATGAAAGAATGATAGAAAGAAAGAAAATATGGTAGATGCTAAGCCAGTTAAACGCATCACCTTAAAGGAACTAGATGTGTGCTAATGAGTTTGGATGCAACGATAGTCTAATCAACTACTTCTTACACAGCACAAACGTCACCTACTCAAGGTTTCGTTTATTTCTTCACAAACCAGGAAAAGTACGCGAAAATAGGGTCAAGACCTATACAACTAGGTCACTACGTCTGTTTGGTAGTACAGTTACAATTGTGTTGTCTTGAACGCAATCTGGTTATGCATTGCAAAAAAAATGTAAAAGTTGAGAGATTTTTCCTGTGAAAAGAAACGTAGAGGCCACGAGAGTCATTTTGCTTGTTTTTAGTTCGTCATAATTTGCGAAGAGCATATACCTCAGAAAGGATTAACGTTAATGCTGGTCAATAATAAAAGCAATGATCGTGAAATCGCAAATCGTTTTATTCTTTTCTTTTTTCGTCAATTTTCTGGTTAAAATCAGATACATGATTGGGATTGGGACTTTTTTTAATAGTTACTAATCTGACATGAGATAAGTCCTTGAAATCGCTTCATGAGTTGTATCATTTCGACTTTAGCACCTCAAATTCAAGTTTGCGTTAGTTCTTTTCATGAGCAAACTAGTGGCCATTGGTATTAGTTTACAACAGGGTTAGAATTACGTTTAGGTTGCTTATTCGTTTTTGTCCCTCCTCGTATTCTCATTTTGCCGCTTTGGCTTCCCCCATTTAACTATCCTAAATTGGTCTCATCTATTATTTGCATACGTGAGAAGTCTTTTTTTTTTTGGTGAATATTCATGCATTTTGGTGAATAGTCACGTTTCACTGATCAAAGTGGTCGTCTACCATGTAGTTGTACACCATCCAGTAGATGAACACAGCCGTAATGAAACTTGTAGGGAATAGAATTCTAGAAACCCTATCGATATTCAGAGCAATGAGTTTTGTTGTGGATCCACAATTTTTCTCCTTGATGATTTGTTTCGGTTCCTTCTTTCTCTCATGGCCGTTTACGTTGGCGGGGGCGTTCCCGTTATAAGCAACGAAGCCCACCTCGTTATCGTCTTCGTTTGTGTTCAATGGGTGGTAGGTAGTACTGTAATTATACCGGCCTTTAAGCTGGGAATCCATTTCATATTCTTCGGCGCTCTCCACGTCCGCTTCCGATTTGGCCTTGCTTTTTTTCCATACCTCGATTGGTACTTTATACAGGGGCTGTGGATATAAAGAACATGGAAAAGTGGAGTATAAAGGACATGGAATAGTGGATTTAAAGAACATCGAATAGAATGCTGAAACATACTAGAATTCGCTCATTGAAACCATAGTTATTACATAACAAATTCTATTCTGTGGTTAATATTATAAAATACCGCAACAAAATCAGGAGCAAAGGAAGTAATGCACACAAGATATTCGGTTGGTGGGAGTAGATAATGAACCTGAGAGGTCTTGCTGTGGCGGTTTGCGTACCTCAAGTTGGTTACACTGTGGGGGGGGGGGGGCCTTGTCATACGATGATTCTTATAAGACTAGATATGGTCTGGATATTTAGTTTTTCGAGGGAGTTCTACAAGTGACGTTGTGGCTAAGATAATGCATTGCCATCTGACTCATATGGCACATACCTCATCATAATTGTTTATTTCAAGTTCCTACAACTCAAAGAAGGCATCACAGAGACACACATTTTGAGCAAAAAACATTAATCATCATTAATAGAATGATTCCGGATTGTAAAAGGAAATACTAGTAATCACATGAGACGTGGAGAGCTAAAAATTGAGATAATTTAGGAATAATCCAAGAGTCAGAGGTTGCTATCAGAGGATGGACCTAAGAACGGATAGAGGATGAAGGAGGTTGGCTGAACACACATTAGGGGGTATGGGTCTGAATGAAAGAACGGTGAAAGGACATGTGGGTATTTCGAACAGACAGACAATATGTTCGGATGTAAGGACATGGGATGCGTCTGGGTGACATGACGGATAGAGGATGGGTCCGGATGTGGGAACGGAGGGAGGAACAAGATATATGGGATTGGTCTAAAAGTGAGGAAGATAAATTTGTGTGACAGAACCCAAAGAGGATGATCGTATTCGTAGAAACTTAGACGAGATGGACCTGAAAGGAACGACGGAAGGAGAATGGGTCATGCTGAAGGAACAAATGGTTGTGGTAGATAAAGATGTATCTCTGTCTTCAAGACAAAACATAGTGTTCTGATGTACCAACTAAAGTGAATTACCATTTTGGCGGTCTGATCAGATATGTGAAGTGAAATTGAATATTGAACAGAAAAATAGCAACTGATTGTGAAAATGCGTGTGTCTTTGTGCTTATTTTCGGAATTGGAGACGTCATTTTGAGAGTGAAAAATACTTGTCGAGTGCAATGATAACAAATGTTCAATTTTCGCGGAAACGTAAGCCTGCCATTTACCGTTTTCTGGGAAGCCATTTGAAGATGTTTGATCTCCATTTCCCTGTTCCAGAGGTAATGTACCAGCGCATACTCCAGCAGGCTCATCGTTACAAAGCCGAGACACATGTCAAACCACACGTCTATTGCCTGCAGGGGTGAAGTCAGAGGGAAGAGAAATAACAAGAGTGCAACTAGAGAAACAGTGGCAGAATGAAAGAGAGAAAAAAATATCTGTGAATGTTCATAGCACAAATCACTTCGGAAATGCTCACGACAACCGATGAGACACTTTCCCTCCAGAGAGGGTAATGATTAGGCCTACTTTCGGCTCAACGAACCTAAGCGACTCCAACTGGCGATTGATTATTCTTTTTCTTTTTCGTATCGATTTCATACAAATTCAAATACATTTGTTTTGTTGACAATGTTTTAATGCATTTTATAACAAGTCATCGGAAAACGGTCTGTCTTGTGGTTAGCCAATTTTTGAACACCAGTTGTCGTGATCCTGAGTTAGTCGTAACAAATCAAATGTGTTATTGAATTGAGTAAGGCTTACTCCACGTGCCAGTGACAAAGATGAACGACTAAATTTTAGTGCATTAGCATTGATAATGATGATAACTGATTTGAGAAACAGGGGTCGTAGAAGCTCAGAATCTTTGGAGTAAGATGAAAAGCTTTTGGTCGTACAATTGTGGGTAAAGACGTCTGTCGAAGTCCGTCGTCATATACTCTCAAAATCATCGAAGCTCTACTTTGGTTTCGTCAGTTGCAGAAGGCCACCCTCCCCCCCCCCCCCTCCCTTACGCACACACCACCAAGCATAAAGACGGTCTGACGATCCTTCATTCATCGACATCTCCGAAAGAAGTGAAGCGACCAGACATGAGGTCGTCATGGGAAACTGATGCATGAAATAGTATCTCAACTGTCTGAGCCATTGACTCATTTGTGGCGTGGCCATGCAGAACAAACAAAAAGAAACAGGAGAGAGAGACTGATAGACAGATAGGCAGACAGACAAACAGACATAAGGAAAAACGATTTTGACCCTCAGTCGATATATTAGTATACGTCCGTCTTTTGCGCCAGTCCATGCATATCGTCCTCACAATTTTTTAACTGTTGACTATTGAATAACTACTGGGGTCAATTAAACATCCCAGAAAGTCGGACATAATTGCAACTCTCTGATATGTTTATGGGGGCTTTATTACAAGGGTAATTCATCCAACTTGGCATAGGCATCCATGTGATTTGATTTTGTAAAACTGTCTTCATGACGGGCAACAACTCAACACTCACTACTGAAGCTTGAACAGAGAAAACAACGTCGGATTTTCATCAAGGTCGTTCGCTTTAACGTTTACGTTCATATTACCTAACTGTGGATAGTAAAAACTGTAGCAGGCTAGACAAACTAATACCATTTAGTGACCATAATGTTGGAGCAAGTGACGTAATTCTGGTTAACGTCCAGTCGTTTTGGTATTTGATGGGACGCATACTGACCACCCTAGTGTTCTTATCGTTTCATTCAAACGAAGTGGGAAGGTTAAAAGCAAATGCTCGGACAGTTTAATCAGACTAAAGATCTATTCTCTCCCTTGCTTTACTGAAAGTATCGTTATCATATCCCGTACAGATGTTGCAATAGTGGCATAAAATTTTGAGCTCTTCTATGTATCTCTCATCGTTGGGTGACAATCACGGAAACAAACGCAAATCAGGTTAGAATTTCAATTGAAGGATGACGGAAAGAAGTGGTACCGACGGCATGAATCTCTCTAAATTAATTATACATTTATTCGCTTGGCAGCTTGGAAGTCGTGTCGATGAGTGCAATGAAGACGATTTGATGCGCATACAATAATTGTAGGTCTAATATTGAAGAATAGGGCCTTCAATCTTCATTGCCCTATAAAGTTTTTTTTTCCCTTCAGAGGAATTAAAGGAAAAGGTTTAATTAAACAATGAAAATAGTCAATGTTAGTTCAACATCTAATTTATTTATCTGCTTTAAAGTTATGATGATGATGATGATTATCCTCATGAAATGATGATGGCATATAATTGGATCAAATGATACGTCGACTTGTTTTTAATTAAGAGATACTTCGCTCTACTGTTTTACTTGATCTCAATTTTGGACCAAAGTTCTTCTAATATGCACCGTCGCAAGCGAAAGTTCCATATTTAATGAGCTGTTGCGGGTTATCATTAGGCCAATACCTCATTAAAACAATTCTCCAGTAGGTCAATCAGCTTGCACTTTTCACGTCTGTTAACTTGTTTCATGTATAGTTCGACGACCGAACAGAGGTCAGCATGCAGTCAAACGGACAGGCTGGCTGCGATGGATACCGTCTCAATTATTGGTATATCGTCATGAGATGGTCTGTGCCGTAAAAAATATGCATAGCTTCACAACATTTCTTATCCAATTATCAATGAGTAGGCCAACATGTTGCTAACTTAGTGTCTGACCTTGGTGTAAGAGACCTTTGGTAAACCCGCAGCAGAGCCAAACCCAGTAGTCGTGGTCGTCATGGTAAGAATGATGGTCACTCCGAGGGATACCCTGGCGGGGGCCTGCGTTATGTCAATCCAGAATGATACCCAAGACATCAGGACCAACAGGGAACTCGGGAGGAATGTCTGCACTACGTAGAAAGCTAACTCTCGTACAAGAATGAAAGAGACCTGGAGACAGGTGAATTTACCTGGTATATAGAAATAAAAAAAAGGATATATGTATATATGTGTAAGATATACAGTACAGTCGAAAATAGACACCCATCTTAAACAGCGCTGCAAAGCATACCAAGAACCCTATACATTCAGGTAGATAGATAGATAGATAGATAGATAGATAGATAGATAGATAGACAGATAGACAGATAGACAGATAGACAGATAGACAGATAGACAGATAGACAGGTAGACAGATATACAGATAGACAGATAAATTCATAAATTCATTTATTTTTTTTTTTACAACAAAACATAGATACAAGTGCAAGTGTAACAAATAACAATAAAAACGCTGTTGAGAATGAAAGTGTTCTTGAAAAACCCTTCTGGGCTTGAGGAACAAGTACACTCCCCGTGAAAATAAACAAAGTCATAAACAACATAAAGAACAAAAAAAAATCCCTTCCGTAAAGTGAACACTTCCGCAATCCCTTATTTTAAACTGTGTATACATTAACTAACTGTCAAATATAGCGTTGTCGTCTGTGCAAGTTCCGTGGGTGAAGTTTTGGTCGAGTTTGTATTGGGGTAAGTTGAATTTCTTGATCGCCCTGACTGGATCTTCGTCATACCAGGCAAGTGTTAAATCTTTATCTGTACTTTGATCTTAGAGGAAAGAAAAATACAAGAAAAATATTCATTAGCATTCTTCCAATACTGATTATGGAATTTTATTATCGCCATTTATCGCCATTTTCTTGTAAAATTTCTGGTAAATTTTGCCAAATTATTCTACAGAAACGACGGAAAGTGAATGAAAAGGAATCTTTTTCTTGACGTAACTCGTGATATTCGAGAAAGAAGGTCATGAAACCGTGAATTAGAGAGTGCATTTTGTTCTGTTAGCTACGTTTAACTTAAACTCCATATTTAAAAGATGATGTGTCAAATGAGGGAAAATTAATGAATCATATCTTTTTCGTTTTCATTTCCAGAGATATTAATTTACGGATGCCAACTTTCCAATGAAAATTGTGGTTCAACCGTAGATGAAACCGCTTAACATCTGCCGTGTGTGACATAGATAAAGTAATGGCTTATCCTGAACTATTTAACATACCATTCTTTCCCCTCAAATACAAAACCACCTAAAATAGTTATGTTTTCATTTTGACAGACCAGAAAACGTTCAGCTCGTCCGTGTGCGTGAGTTTCTGTTTTCCCAAGATGTTCTTCAAGTTCACTGTTGTATGGTTTTCTGCTGTAAGGTCTTCTGCTTGTATAAATAACCTAAGCTGTGTTGTGTTGAAAGATACGCTATTGAATTTCTATCAATTTGGTTTGACGTACATGTGCAAATATGTTCACGGCTTCCTCAGCCACACCTATGGAGAAGTTGAACGTGTTATTTTGCGCTTTCTAAACGTCCAGGAATTTCGTTCGGCCCTGTAAACTTTTGTCATGTATGATTCAAATTTTTGTTTGCTTGATTTATTCCCACATTGAAAAAACAAAAACGCTAAACTATATGTTACATGAATGACATAAAGAGAAGTAATTTAAAGGCAACGAATTATCATACATGGCAAAAGCACGGAAGAAAAGGAAAAGTGGGGAGAGAAAGGTTAGGGATAACCACCCCAAAGACCCTAAAAACAAAACATAATAAAAACTCATTTACAGGGCAACCTTATCTCCATCAAAGAAATCAATTGAAGTTTGCAGTACTACTACAGAAGTCGTGCCGTGAAATCATAACAATTGTCTGAACCTTTCTATGAATTCTAATTTCAGCTTGTCTCTTACTTATATGTTAACTTTTTATGAAATTCCTAAGGTCAGTAGTAAGATTATTCCATATTTTAACATCACAAAGAAAAACACTCCCAACTTTCAAAATTGCACTGACAGAAGTTTGAGAGAAATCTTTTCAGCGAGTATTTAATTTGTTTTCTGTTTTAATAAACAGCTCACGAATGTGTGAAGGTAATGTCCCTTTTTTTAGCTTTAAAAAGTAGCAGGCTGTCTTAAATTTCAGCAGAGTTTATAATAACCAAGATGTTGTTAGTGTGTGTTATGAGCCAATATAAAAGCTTTGTTCTGCATCATAAAAACTGATATAATATCTTACATATAATGTAATATAATGTAATATATTACACGTATTAATACACACTCCTAAACAATAGTTATGTAAGGGAAGACCGAAGAGTTGTAAAGAATCTTCAAACAAATATTCAAAGTGAAGGTCCGGTAAATTCCATGTCGACATGGGCGTGCAAAGTCGTGTCTGGTAATGATGTTACGAAAGTACTAATGTTATGGCGTGAACGGTATGGAGGGCCCCTGAATGTTTATCCCAGCGACAGTTCGTCACAACATTTTACTTGAACGATTGCAAAAAGATCTCGGCGTGTAAACAATGGTCACTGAGTCTATTTCTAAAACTGACGGCTAAAAAGTACAATCTGTTGTCCGGGAGCGGCGGGCTTTCTCGTTCTCATCCAGTATTATTATTTTCTTTTAGTATCGCTCTTTGCTACCACATGAATGTACCCAGCGAGTGTAAAAGGGAGCAATTGCATCTTAAACCTACTACATTGGCCTTATCATCGTCAGAATCACGGAGTGACGTATAGCTGTGAGACTTTTGCTCAGCCTTCCGTGGATGAATTTGTCCTCAGTGCTTCCTTAGGTTAAGTAGACCGGAACTTATGAAGTGCGGTACCCCCGCACGGCTTGTTCGATTATCATGTAAGGAAAAAAGCAACGTAGTAAAGTACTTTTCCTGTCTCGCAAAAAGAGTCCTGATCTTCTTTCTCGTAAGAATCGTCAGAATATTATCACTTTCAACTAGTTACATTCAGAAAGAACGTAAGCATACGCAGTCCATATTTACGTACTTAATTTTGAGAGATCCTTGGCTTTTTCGACTGTTGTATCTTTCTGTCTCTTTTGTAATTATCATTTCGTTGTGGAAAATTTTGGATGGATGGGGATTGCAATGGTTTAAATTATAATCTATTTGTTTGTGTGAGTGTGTGTGCGTGTGTGTGTCTGTGTATCTGTATTAAACAAACACATAACAGCTAACACCTAATCACCTTACAGTGAAATGTGCATCTGTACACTGGCAAGAAAATATTCCACGGTTATACATCATGTTGATATCACGGTAGCACTAAGGTTATAAATCACTTTTACATAAGTCGTAAAGACGCCCAATGATTCTCATTACAAAGCTTAGTAAGTGATAGTTCAGTTAAAGGTACGGCACGTATCGCATGATATGTTTGAAAAGCTGTAATTCATCAGACACTGATGTAGGGCTACTTCGTAGTAATATCATGATTTTTACATGATTCAACCTCCATTCTCAGGGCCATCATGATGTCCACTGCAACAGGATCAAGAATATGCTCCGAAATATGACATTCCACTAGCGGTAGACAATGCATTACTCTAAACAATAAAAAACTTAATTTTTGTTATGAATCCGCTGATGACATGTGTTCCTTCAAGGATGGAATATTTGTTATAAAAAGGTTTAACGTAAGGGTTTTCAACAAAAATAAAACACATTGAAAACTACTTTTGTACTTTTTTGTTGGAATGTGTTTAGAATTTTAAGGAAGACCAATCTAAATATTTGCTTTGCTTTGCTTTATGTGTATCGAAACTTACTAACACGCCCTTAAAGGGAAATAAGACGTTTGTTTCACACAAAACAACCATATTTATAAATCCAACGCTTTAGACATATTCAAAACTATGGACGGATATTAGTATTCTTTTCGAGAAAAAAGTTCTCACAGATAGAAATTCAGTTATTTGTTGCTCAACACTAATTTCTTCACCCAAACTTTTCAAAATTCAAGTGATGCATCTTCCATTACTCATCACATGCATAATGTTTTGAGGAGATGAAGCTTTGCAGGTCTTTATAGATGAGAGTGAATGGTTTAACAATGATAAAAACTATTTCCTTTGTATGCCATGATGGTAAATCTAAACGCACTATTTTGCTTTAACAAAGAGGCTATGGCCTTTTCTTGATGGGATAATATGAGCCCACTGTCTCCCTCCGGGCCCTCACCCTTGAGACCATTTGCCGATTTGAGCTGTGGCAGCGTGTGTTGCAAACTGACATTACTGGCTGAAAATACTCACAAATTAGTTACATAATTGCTCAATTTTGTCAGCCTCAGAGTAGCGAAATACTGCCATCGTCAGTTTACGTCTGCTACATTTGATGAAATGGTTATGATTACCACATTAGATTACATTATTTTGCGATTAAAGTATTTTTAGGAGGACCAGTGGGTAATCGGTGGGGGAGCACTGTTGTGACATGACTTGACCCTCCACCCCTTCCCCCCTCCCTCCTCCAACCAACTGAAAATAGCGTAAAGAAAGTTTTCATTCACGCTAAATGAACGATGTGACATCAAAATGGATCTAGAAAATACAGCCCGTTTGTGCTCAAAATGAATAATATTTTGTTTCCATAGCAGATAGAAAGTGCCTTTCACTGAGGGGTTGTATTTTCGCAATCTAAGCATTAAATAGTGCTGCAACCCACTTGGATAACAATCTTACCACTTCAGCGATTTCGTACACGGTGAGGTATGAGTTTCATCGGTTTGTTATTATACGGCGCACATATAAAGCTGTATTACAAACACATTGCCTGACTTTTCATACTACTACTTAATCAATTACCTTATCAGTGACAAATTATTCCCAAGTGTCATCTATTGTTTTAAAAGATGGAGGAGAGAATTTTCAAAAGTGTGTCGATTCTTCACGCAGCTGTATTTAATGACAAACAGACTGAATAATCTGACAGTATCGGGAGATTATACTATCAAAGAGAGAGAGAGAGAGACTGGAGAGGGCTGAATGTTCAATAAACGACGATGAAACTTTTATGAGGATGAATAAAGGAACAAAGTACTGGATTATCCCATATTGGGAGAATCGCTTATTCATGCAAGTTCTCGTCTTAATTCACAAGTTTTATTCGACAGGCAACGACGGTACGATTGCGTTTTAAATGTCTATGCTTTTTGTGTGTTTACAAGCTTATTTCACCCCTTCCCTATTCGATATACTTTTTTTTTTTATCTGATTTTCATTTTTTGGGGGGGCATAGTATGAACACAAGAGCCCATCAACCGATAAGAGAGAGAGAAAAATACTGGGTTAGTTCATCAGAAGTTCCTACAGTTACCTATGTATTAAAGTGGTACACTAAGGTGATATCAAAATGAGAAGTTCAGAACATATTCGAATTTTCATCTGACAGTAACGATAAACTTGTGTACCTCATGTCAAGTGCTTCTCTGTCATTCTTATATTTATCCCTTAACAATGCCTTCCTGCAATCTCCACTAGCTCCCCAGCCCAACCACCCACCCCACCCACCCACCCACCCCCTTTTATGCTTTGCGTTTCCGATTTCCAATAACAGAATAAAGGCCTATCAAGTCTAGTAAGCATGCTTTGACTTCGCGGAAATTTTCTGGAGACCGACCTCTTCCCCCCCCCCCCCCACCCTCATCGCCGATCCATGATCCCAGTAAGATCAACAAAACAATGCAATGAGGGAATTACTTGCATGCGATTTTTAGGAATGTTAGTACCTTAATGTCAACAACATTGGGATAACATAATATTACTTTTTTTTTTTGTTTCTTTTGCCGCAAGATCTTACTTCCTTTTTTTTTCTTTTTCGAAATGATAGATGAACCTCTGACTGCAAGCCTGCAGCTTGAGGCTTGTAAATGTTCTTCAAATAAAACCAAATTTTTTTACGTAAGCTTCGATGTCACGATTTCATCTCGAGAAATTTAAAAATTACACCTGAGTTAACGTGTCTCTCTTCTTCACTTTTTGACTTCTCTAACGTGTTTCTCTGCTTGACCTACAAAGCAGATAGCATCAAAAACAAAAAGCAAAACAAAAAAAGACCAAAAACAAAACAAAAAAAAAGCAAACACACACACTCCCTAACAAACATAAAACAAATGCAAAAGATGATGAAACATAAAGGAATGACCTTCACAAGTTTGTGAAATTTCAAGTCACGTAACCCATCTTTTGCTTTTGTTATCATGAATTTGAAAAGACATTAAAGTACTTCAAAACGAAGGACAAGTTTGCTCAACCTTTATCTCTCTATTCCCGTATAGGCAGCGACAAACCATTTCGAATATACAGGAAACTGTGACCTCCATAATCCATTCTGTAGAATTTCCTAAGTAAGGAATTTTTCAAAATTCCAAGAACTATTATTGAACATAAGAAAAAAAAAAATGCGGCGAACATTAAGACGCTTTCTGTGTCTATAACAATAGGTCATATCCCGGGGAAGAAACGTTTACTTTAAGCCGTCTCTTCGCTTCACGCTATGCGCCGACAGCGGCAACACATGTTTTAGTGATTCGGTTTGGCCCTTTTTTTAATGAAGATGTGGCAAGTTTCATATCTATGAATATCAATCACTCATTGGGTCTGTCTCTGGATTTACGATAAAGTTTTCACGGATCTCGATCTCAAAACTGTGACAGCAGCCGAGGAATAGGGGTGACAGTGAAATTGCATGCGAAAGCGAGGCACTTTTATACCGTCGCTGGCTTCAAACGTAAGACATAGCCATAAAAATTGAGAAGAATGAAGAAGGTGATCATCATGATAATGCTGATTACAGAGATGATGATGATAATGATGATGATGTTAATGATGATGATGATGATGTATGATGATAATGATAATGAATTTCATATGTAATGTAATCACATTTCGCTGTCCGTAAGTATAAACATCTGCAAACTTGTACATTTTGATTGCATGCGCATAATCAATGATGACAGATGATGGTGGGAGGGAGGACGGGGTTGGGGTGTAAGTATTGGTAATTTGAGATTTCTCATTCAGCCAACAGACAAACGTATAGACGATAGTGTAGATTTCCTCCGACGTTATAGACACAAACCAAATACATCAAATCATGTAAAGTTTTTTTTTTCAGTTTGTAACTTTTAATTTGTGACTAACATCTGAAGTCAGTCTCAGAACTGTACTAAGTGAACAATTTAAAAATTGCTAGACGACCTTTAGCGACGTTTGACTGGTTTTGACGATTACTGATGATTATTGTAGCTATACATCAGTAAAGCCATCATGAGGTGACGTTTTGAAGTTTGAATCGTATTACAAACCACATATGTATACGATTTTTGTATGAAAACTTCTGTTTCGGATCTTTCAATGTTTATTCTTTTTATGTTTATTTGATCTCCTGTAAAAGAGAGGCATGTAAAATAATTTTCAAATATTAGTGTTTTCAAATATAAAAATAAATAAAATAAATATATATATTTTATATCCTGTTTTGTTTTTGGCTAATTAAGAACAAACATCCTACAGAAGAAAAGTTCTGTGCATATGCTGGCGTAACTCGATCCATTTAAATCAAACATGTAAGTATGTATAATACATTAATTATTAACCATTGCATTTTCCAAGTTTCTTAACAATATTGAGGTATTTACTGTGAAGTTCCATTTTCGAACTAACTCGTCATAACAATATATCATGTGCCATGAGTGGGTCAGAATTACAAATGCTATCAATATCATATGCGGAAGCGATGTGGGAATGGATTCTATAAGTGTGGAAACATAACTAGAACGCCAGGGACAAGTATCCTGTATCTTACCAACTGTTTACTGCAACAGTGTTATAACAGAAATTTACATCTGCTGACATATTGTTAAAAATAATCCATTTCTTCAATCGGTTTGTTCGAATCAATGTCACAAACATTTTTACATTCTCTTCAGTAAACAGACCTTGACGTGGCATATTTGACATTGGTAGGAGGCTGAGCTATCTAAGGTTGATGGATCATCATTAATCATTTCTAAAAAGGAACGGCAATATAAGCATTCCTGATGATACGAGGACGATGATGATGATGATGATGGGGATGTTAATTATGATGATGGAGATGATAATGATGATGAAGGTTATGATATTGGCAATTTTATGTTAATAATAATAATAATAATGTTGTTAATAATAATGGTGGTTACGATGATAAGGATTATGATGAGGTTGATTAATGTGATGATAATTCTTGAAAAAGATAATAAAATGAAAAAAAAAATTGTGAAGATTGTGATAATGATGATGATGATGATGATGATGATGATGATGATGATGATGATGATTGTGAAGATCGGATAATGATGATGACGATGATGACGATGATGGCGATGGTGACGATGGTGATGATGATGATGATGAAGATAGACGATGGTGGTGGTGATGATGATGATGGTGGTGATGGTGATGATGATGATAACAAAGGTGACGATGATAAAATGAAGATGATAATGATGGAGGATGATGGTGATGACGATGATGATAATGAAGATTACGGATGATAATTGTGAAGATTGTAATGTTGATAATCATGATGATTGTGAAGATTGTGATGATGAGGAATGATGATTGTGATGATGATGATGATGATGATGATGATGATGATGATGATGATGACGATGATGATGATGATGATGATGGTGATAATGATGATGATAAGGACGGTGGTGATGAATATAATTGATATATATATGATGAAGCAATATAATTGATGAAGCAGATGATGATGATAGTGGATGTTGATGATGAAGATAACGATGGTGATGATATGGTGGTTAGGACCTCTGTGATTGAAAGAAAGTAGATTTGCATGATACATGTAGATATTAAATCTAAATACAGATAGATTTTATTGTTACCCCAACTGAGCAAGTGATCCACGAATCTGTTCCAGTGAAAGATCTCCTTTAGGTTACTATAAATCATTTGTTAGCTATTACGTAATCATGGTAAGAAAGTAATCAAGCCTTAGGTTTCGGGGAATGCTTATTATAAGACAACTCTAAAAATACAAGTCAATCCACGTACTCAACATTCTCTACACACAACAAACATTCTTATCTAAATTCAGATAGTATTGACCAATTGACCGTTTCACCTTTTATCTTTCAAAACAATGCGAGTTTACCTTTCTAAACAGCATCATTGACAATTCCTTCTATTCATCCGGACTGTGAAACCTTGAATAAATAAAGAGGGACCTCACAATACTCATGAGCCAGCAATTCTACCTCAGTCATTGACTAAGGGCAAATCAAAATGTGTAGTCCAATAATTGAAAAAATAATGACCACCGACATGCTTAAACATTAAATACTCATAAATGGGACAAATGCACATCGACCACTCAAAACCTTAGTCGGCAGAGCTCGATTGTTCAGATATCCATTGTTCTACGTAGTATTGTTCGAGTTCAAGAAACCATTTTGGGGGGAATGTATGTCAGTAATGCTTGACTTTATTTTGTTCTGTTTTAAACTGTCTTAAATAAGGGTTTTTACTCCTGTACCATAAGGCTGTTTTTAGCAGTTTTTTTTTTTTTTTTTGTGAAATTCTTTAAATACCCTCGGTATTTGAATCTGGAACGTCTAAGAGGGTTGGAGGTGGTGTGTGGGGTGAGTAAATCCTTGTGGTCTTTCAGACTGGCATGCAGCTGCTACGCAACCAAGTGAACTTTGTGACCGTGATACATCGATATCCAAACGTCCGTTCAATATACTCGTTCCGTTGTAACACTCTAGGCGTCTGGAAGAGTGTAATTACGCTTTCACTTAAAATAATTGCAACCGTCCTAATTATGACAGTTTAAAGCTCCCGTGGCCAATAACTCGCCCTGGAGAAGAGGTCATTACGCTTTCTATGCGGATTAAAATTTCGCCATACGCCTGCGGAGAACTAAATAAAAAACTAAAGAAAAATAATAAATCTTAAAGAGGCGCGACCGCAAGTTCTCTTAAAATTAAAAGATGTGTTTGAAATGATCTCTACCTGCCTGTTAGTGTGATCTTGCCATTTGGATCTTTCCGTGATTTTTTTTTTTTTGGGGGGGGGTTGGTTTTTGTTTTGGAGGCTACGATAAGGTACAATTCTGTTCGTTGGTTTTATTATACATCATGTGATGATGGGGGATTCCCTCCCCCCATAAATCCCCCTGACAAACCCCTTAATTCTTCAAATCTTCAGCCCCAACCCAATGTAAGGGGGGAAGGGATGAGTTGTCCGTTGTGGAATACCCTCGGTTGGCAATTATTTGGGTTGGCATTGTCGGGGGGGGGGGGGGGAAGGTGTTCCAGGGGAAAATTTGAGAGGGCGGATTGTTCGTAGCTTTTTCCGGCTATGATAATGACGAACGTGAGGAAAGTGACTGGTTTGTCCAATACAACCCCAAAAATTGCCGTAAGTGTTGTTTTTTGTTTTGTACGATTTCAAAGAAGTTAATATCTAGATCAAGAAGCGGCACTTGGTCGAGATATCCACAGTCTAATAACTCTCAGGTAAACTATACAGACAGAATAATCCAATGACCTGTTACGATAAACTCCCCAATTTTCCTGATGAGGATTCTTCGGCCATGAAAAGAAAAGAAATGGTTATTCATGTAAATGCGTGTTTTCCTTAATTTTTATTGTAATTCCAATGTCATAGTGACGTCAGAGTTTTGATCGTCTGAGAAGATGCACGTCGTTCCTTGATGATTTATTTAATTATATGGTTCTATTTTTTTTTTCATTTTTGATTTAGCCTACCTTGAAAAGTAAAATGAGCTCTCCTCTGTTAGACAGACGGAAACAGGGTAACACGGAAGAGAGAAGAGCCCTCCACTTGAGGAATTAATTGCTAAACAAGATGTATGGCGTATGGAAAATGTGCAATAAGTATCTTTTATACGTTGGGAAGTTAACGCTGCACTCTAGATCCGTGAAAATAAAAAAAAAAAAGTCGCTCGGAAGTTGACATGGGCCTAACTCACTAATTTAAAAGAACAATTCAATGATATGAAAATAATTAAAAGATAACTTGAAACTTTGCCGGATAAAAAACAAAGTGTATGATGAACATTTCAGCTACATGCCAGGCAGTTTTTGCCTGAAGAAGCTCACTAGAGACTGATGAAAAGTCGCAGTGAACCACATACTGGCGGAATGTTTGTCAAAACGTAATTTGAATGACACAGATAAATCTACTCGACTGTAGGTAGAGGGCTATAGTATAGCATTACCTGAGATCATTACAACGTTTATTTTGAGAGGAATACGGTCGGTAGATAAAAAGATAAAGAGAGGGGAAGAGAGGCTGAAGATAAAAGATTTAAAGATAAAAACAAATAAGGTATTCTTGCAATAAATCTTCTTCCGATGATAATGACGTCGATGGTCATACAAAGGCTGAAGATTTATATTCGTATTCTGTGTACTTGAACTCGTAGTGTGGGTGTGGGGATGTTACAATAGCACTCACAAATGCACCACCACTTTAAAGGCGAATACATATTATTTAATTACGATTATAAATCTTGTAACTGTTTCGTGTCGATCAGACCACTGTGCCACCACTGACCTCATCCAATTAGACAATCACTGATAATTACGATTTTGTAATCTCACATATCGTTTTATTATTTCCCTACTTTTCTTTCTCTTCGTCATAGTGGTTGCATGGAGACTACTTAAGTTCTCTATGCATTTTGTTACGTCTTTATTTCGCTGATGTCATGACACGTAGGCATAAACAATTTCATCGGGAGCCCAAAAGGCCAATCCCCCCCCCCCCACACACACACACACATTTGAAGATATCATAAAAATAGGAGGTTATAATCGCAATATTCAAGCATTTAAAAAAATAAAAAGAGGAGAACGAAAAGGGTTCTTTCATAGTATTTGATAAATTTTTTGAAAGCCTACGGTTTTATTTTTGTTCACTTCAACTTAAGACAAGAGTTGGTATAAGATTTTATTTTGTTATATGTGTCCATTCTCATATTTTGGTAACCCAAATTTGAAATGTAGTCAACCTCAAAATGAACTCATACTTGGATGATTTGATTAACCTTGATTTTGATGATTGACAATTCTGCAATCAATAGACATTTTATACCTTTTGGGTTTCGTTAGGAGCTCTGTCATTAAAGTCATTGTAAGACAAATAGGCCAACATGCATGTGAAGTGCATATAATGTTACATGTTAAATGTTATAGGATCAAATGCACGAAGGAAAAAGTCCGTCTACTGTAGATAATGCGTGAAACTTCTTGTTATTTGTAGAGTAATCGGAGTGCATTTTAACTGCTTGACAGTTGATAGGAATATAATTCACAGCGACCTAAAAAGGAGAAAAACCCTGAAAAACAATATCCGTGACTACCAGAACTACCAACGGCTTCTGAATTGATGTATTTATTAGATGACTAAAGATGCGTGTTTTTTTCATTTTACCCTAACACATAATGATTGCTTCCTACTTTTTTGCACGAAAACTAGAAGCAGTATACACTATACGGTAAATCAAGTTTATCCAACAGTGAGTGGGTTACTTTAGGAGTTACTGTAAAATATGAAAAACACAATTGCAAGGCGTTTTCTTCTGAGCAATTTCAATCAATAAAATCTAGTTATTGTGGACCATTTACATAAAAACACTGTAATTACCCTAGATAATAGCCACTTCCATTGTGACGCAATGTAAAGGATGAACCAAGCGACGCAGTTGAATTATTGGTATTCTGTGGTTATGGATTTTTTTTGCTCGTTCTTTATTACCAGAGTTACTTGATTGAATTTTTCCCTTCCAGCGATATACACATGCCCTTACCAACCTAATGAAACAAACTAATAAACTTTCATTAAACCCAGAGGAAAGCAAAATAGATTTAGTGATACCACAGTTTATATTTTCTAAAACCAGACTATCGCTGTATTTCTGGGCTATTGTGTCATCCCAGAAAATCAAAATAAAAGAGACTCAGTTTCAAATGCTCATGTTCGTCACAGGTTTATGGACACATTTAGTATCCCGGCAACCGAACTTTCTTTTTTAAGCTAACAGTGAAACCAATTGAAAAGAAA